>BSBK01007035.1:0-367500 GCA_027943335.1 Chamaecyparis obtusa | reverse complement strand
TTCTCAATACACCCATCACGATCCCAAAGATAATCTTCTAGTTAATGCAAGTCAAAGATGAACAAGGTGCATCTCACAATGCCATGATATAACATTATGTAGATATCAATCACTACATTCATAGGACCAACTCATCCCTAGCTCTAAGGGTCACCAGAATGTGATCCAAGGCCACACCTTACATCTCCAAGTTCACATATGACATCAAATAAATGCTCCAAGATAATCCTCCTAGCGGATTCACCCTCACACAAACCATCATGATCATACCCAACGAGTGTAAAAGTTGAAACCACACCATTAGGGTGTTCGTGCAAGGAAGCAAATGAGGGAGGCACTACAACTACTCTTAGTAAGTAACTTCCAAAGGTTGAAACTGCATTCAAAGCTAGTGTGACTAAGCATGACAAGGGAGAGATGTCCTCCAAAGACAACATCAACCACTATGCTAAGAAATGGGAAGAGATCATGGAAAAGGAAAGGAAGATTGATGAACTTGAAGCCTTGATTGCAAAAAGACTACCTAAGGCCTCCAGTAAGTATGAAGGAAAGTTTCCTTTGAAATTATTTAACTATAATAAAATTGGTCATATTGCATCTAGATGACCTAGTAAATATTTTAAGGAATCTAAGATTTGATCTAAGAAATTTCATTCTAAGGGTCATAAAATTTTCTACATTGAAGAAGGTGTGAGTGATGATGAATCTGGTGATGAAGAAGAGATTGTGTTTATTTCTATTAAAGAAGATAATCCCAAAGAAGACAAAGCTTTGGTTTTACATGTTGATAAAAGAAATGAATGGGTCATTAATAGTGGATGTTTACATCACATGACTGGTGAGAAAAATAAGTTTGTGAATCCTGATGATTATGATGGTGGTGTTGTTAGATTCAGTAAACATAGTCCTTATTTTATTTAGGGAAAAGGATTTATCATGCTTGATGGTAAGAATTGTATTGAAGATGTCTTGTATGTTGAAGGTTTAAGACATAACTTATTAAGTGTTGGACAACTATTGGATAAGGGATACCAATTGGAATTCATGGAAGGGAAGTGAAAAATCATTAGAAGCACAAAAAATTTAATTGCATCTGATGCATGGACTATAGGTAATATATTTAATTTAAGAACTATTTATAATAAGCTCTTTCTTGCTAAGATTGATGATAGTTGGTTGTGTCATAGAATATTTTTTCATGTGAACTTTGATAATATGGTGAAGGTTAGCACTACTAATTATGTAAGATATTTTTCTAAACTGATGAATCCTGACAATATGTGCAAAGAGTGTCAATTGGGTAAGATGACTAGATCTACTTTTAATAACAAGACATGTTGTTCAAATGGATTTCTATATTTGGTGCATAGTTATTTGTGTGGTCCTACTTAGACAAGAAGATATTATGGAGATAGATACTTTATGCTATTTATTCATGACTATTCAAGGGTGATGTGGGTTACCTTTTTAAAGGATAAATTAGAAGCCTTTCAAAAAAATTATATATTCAAAATGATGGTAGAGATAGAGTCTAGACAGATATTGAATTGCCTAAGATTGGACAAAGGTGGAGAAGTCACATCTGGTGAGTTTTATGTTTTTTTCTGAAGAACATGGGATAAAGAGACAGACTTATTCTCTTTGAACCCCATAGTAGACTAGTGTTGTAGAGTGAAGGGATAGAACTATTTTGGACACATCTAGGACAATGATGATAGAAGGAAATGTTTCACAGATCTAATGGAGAGAAGCATTGAGCACTGTAGTATACACTTTGAACCGAGTGTAAATAAAGAAAGGAACCCATAAGACTCCTTATGAACTTTGGTATGGTCATGTCCCTATAGTAAATTATTTTAGAATTTTTGGAGGCAAGTGTTATATTAAGAGAAATGAGGATATTGGAAAGTTTGATCCTAAAAGTGATGAAGGGATATTTCTTGGATATTCTACTAAGTGAAAGGCATATAAATGTTATAACTATAGATTGAAGAATATTGTTAAAAGTGAAAATGTTAGAGTTTATGAGAATATGCATAGATCCGAAAAAACTTGCAAGTATGACATAACTAAAGGGATAATCAAATTTCAAAAGTGCAGAATCAAAATCAAAATGGTCTGGAAGAACAAGTTGAACCTATTCCAAATGAGGAGGGTTTTGATACCGAAGGGTCTACTAAAAAGCCTACTCTAAAGACTCTGTGGTATGTAATAATTAATCATTTTGAAGATTTTATTATTGGTGATAAGAATAGAGGTGTTCAAACTAGAGGAAGAATTTCTAGAGAAGAAATATGTTTGAGATCTGAGTTTGAGCCTAAAGATGTAAATGAAGCATGTAATGATGAAAGTTGGGTGAAAGAAATAAAATAAGAGCTTGATCATATTGATAAGAAAAAGACCTGGATTCTTGTTCCTAGACCTATGAACACGAATGTGATTAGAATTAAATGGGTATTCAAAATAAATTTGAATGAAGATGGTAAGGTGATTTGGAATAAAGAAAGACTATTTTGTAAAGGGTATTTCCAAATGGAAGATATTGATTTTATAGAGACCTTTGACCCTATAGCTAGACTTGAAGTTGTTAGATTACTTCTTTCATATGCATCTTAAAGAAAATTTAAAGTATATTAGATGGATGTTAATTTTTCATTCTTGAATGGTGAGTTAGAGGAAGATGTTTACATTGAGCAGCCTGATGGATTTCCAATAACCGAGGAAGGAGATATGGTTTGTAAATTGTAAAAAGAATTATATGGATTGAAGAAAGTTCCTAGAGCCTTGTATGCTAGATTGAATAGGTATTTAACAAAGATTGGTTTTAGAAAGGGTACATCAGATAGTAACTTATACTTCAAAATAGTTGATGATAATATCTTGATTGTTGAAGTCTTTTTGATGATATCACATTTGGTGGTAATAATGAATTAAGTAGAGGTTTTGCTGATGAAATTCAAAAATAATTTCAGATATCTATGATAGGTGAGATGAAATTCTTACTTGGATTGCAAATTACACAATTAGACAAAGGGATATTTCATTACATAGTCCAATTATGTCAGAGAATTATTGAATAAATTTGGTATGAAATATTCAAAACTGGTAGGAACTCCTATGGAAACTGGTTATAAATTTACTAAGGATGATGAATCCTCTTGTGCAAATCAAACAAGGTAAAAACTAATGATTGGAGGATTTCAATATCTAACTCATACTAGACTAGACATATCAAATATAGTTAGAATTTTTGCAAGATTTCAAGAAGAACCAAAGGAATCACATATGGTTATTGTCAAGATAACTTTTAGATACTTGAAGGGTACAGTTGACTATGGATTATGGTATAAAAAAGATGATGATTTTACCTTGAGTGCATATACTAATTCTGATTGGGCAGGTAATGTGGATGATAGGAAAAGTACAAGTGGTGGTGCATTCTTTTTGGGTAAGAGACTAATCTCTTGGACTAGTAAGAAACAAGATTGTATCTCTCAATCTGTTGTTTTGATTATGTAAAAATAGGTTTTGAAAGGACCCGAAACCTTTTACATAAGGATAATAGATAAAAAATTTAACCTCCAAGAGGACAAGTGCATCAGCACCAAAAAAACAACACAACCGAGTCCTTAAACAAAAATAATAGCCAAAAGACAAAGGATGAAAAAAAAGGAAAGCAAGACAGCAAGCTATTGTCTAAACACATCTCTCAATCTGCTGTTGAAGTTGAGAAGTTTTTTTTTTAAATAAAACCAGTAGACCACTATATATATTAATAATAATAACCTAGTTTGATAGCTCCTAGGGGAAAGAATCTAGGAATAATACCATCATTCCTCACTAATATACAAAATATATGTGAAAATAAAGAAGAACCTATCTAATCCTAAGAAGAAATTGCTAACTTAGACCAATTTGATATACAATCAGAGAAAAAATATACTTTTGATTGTTACAATAAGATATGTATTTGCCAATGTTCATTGGAATTTAAGTAATTAGTGGCACTATGTCGGGTTTTTGATCAAATATCTTCAGAATCCACCAATGGAACATCTACGATGACAATTCTTTGAAGCCCATCTTTCACTTCGCAAATGTCAAAGACTAACATTTATGAGTTCCCACTTTTGATTTTTTGAGAGACACTTCTTAGCTACTATTCTTGATTTTAGTAATTTTCACTTCTCAGCTACTATTCTTGATCAGCTTTTCTATCCACTCTTTATAGAATTTCATAAATTGCACCTATCAACTACTATTTTTTATTAGCATTCACACCTTTCAGTTACAATTCCCAATTTTTGGAAATCGCAACTCTTAGCATCTATTTGGAATTTTAGAAATTTTAATTCTTAGTTACTATTCTCAATTTTTAGAATTTACACTTCTTAGCTATTATTCTTGATCAGCTTTTCCATCCACTCTTTTTGGAATTTTGGAAATTGCACTTGTTAACTACTATTATTGATCAACATCCACACCTCTTAGCTACTATTCCTTATTAAAAATTGCAACTCTTAGATACTATTCATAATTTTGGAAATTGCACTTCTCGGCTATTATTCCCAATTTTTTAGAAATTGCACTTCTCGGCCATTATTCCCAGTCATATTTCATGACACTAAAGGCCTTGGGGTTTTCTTTGCATCTAAATAAATTATTTATCCATATCTAAAGGATCTACTTCAGCCCTTTGCATAGAAGCAAATTGAATATGTTCTTCACGTTGAATGGGATCAACAGAACCTTGAGGGATCACCTCATTAAGGTCTGGAAGAAGATGCTACATTTGGGAACAATTCATAGATACTTCATAAGTAGTTTTTTTATTCACCTGTTCCAAAATCTCAAGTAATTCATGAACCTTCTATTCAATGTGGTAACCTAGGTCATTTCCCAATGCACATCCACAATTTTAAAGGGAATTTCAAACATGTCTGATTTTTAATCATTCCAATGAAATTTTGATGTTTTCATATACTAACATATTCTAATGGCTAATAACTTAAATGATGATGAAAATATTAACCTTGCAGGTCATATTGGAAGTAGGGCAGTGTTACTATAACTAATAGTAATGTTGAATATTGATTATCTGATGGTGCTGATGATGAAGACAAACCAAGATAAGAGGAATATATGAGATGGTGTATACATTTAATATGTTTAATCACTACATTGAGTGATGTTGGAGCTGCTATTGTTGTCATTAGTGTTTTGTCACTAATGTCAACATATGTTTTTGTGAAGAGAACAGGTTGGTTATGTTGGAAATATAGATGGAGTAACTGAGAGGGCGGGTGAATCAGTTAACCACAAAAATATTACCACAGATCCTTTAGATGTCTTATTAAATCATTTACTGTTGTTACTCGAAAAACATACAGAGAAATGTTGAAACTCAGTTATTGCAGTGAGTATTAATTATAACTATTCTTAAGCATTCATCAGTGATTAACATGCATGCATAAAGAAAATAACATGAACACAAGAGACACCAGATTCAACATGGAAACCCAATATGGGAAAAACCACCAATGTAACTAGTTACTATTTTTCACTCTTCTGAAGTGATGCCCTGTTAGGAGCCAACCCAGTAAAAGGTTACAAAACACACTGTTAGGTGCGACCTTGTTAGAGGATTTAATCACCCTGTTAGGAGTGGCCTTGTAAGAGGTCTTTGAACAATTCAATAGAACTATCACCTTGTTAGAGGATTTACAAAATGGTTGTTAAACCAACTCGGTTAAGAGATTTAGAAATCACTGCTACAATGGTAAGAAAGTAACAATGAAATGACCTAAATAATGATGCAATTGAATTGTTGATTATAGATCTCTGTTCTGCTTCACTAGATCCTTCCTGATCAAATATATCTCTGCTGCTCCTCAAGGATATCTAACCATCCTTCAAAATTCACTCACACTTTCCTTCAAAATGATTTGCATGTTCACTCATCCACACACTCTTCTTCTTTCACACTTGTCCACACTTTCACTCTTTTCACTTGCACACACTGAATTCACAACTTGACCTTCTATATATACCATTCGGATTGTCCATTCACATTGTCAAGTCAGCACTAATAATCATTACCAACATTACTAATCATTACCACAGTCCGCTTGAATAAACAAACTTTATTCCTCAAATTAACAAAATTCTTTACTAGGCTGACCTTGCTCGGTAAACACTAATCCAAAAAGAATTCCTTTGGTTACCAAGTGAACTTGGTTACCACTACAAATTCTGCAACATCCTTTGGAGACCAAGAGATCTTGTTAAACATAGAAAACTACTTTGCTGACCGACTGAGCTTGGTAAACACTGAGAATCACTTAGTTGACCGACTGAGCTCGGTAATCACTGGGAACTGCTTTGCTGACTGACTAAGCATGATAATTGATATGACATTTATGTGACATTAAAGACAACACACAATTAATCCAACAATCTCCTTCAAATAATTGTATCCAACAATCTCCCTCTTTGGCATTGATGGCAACACAACATGTCATAGAACAATGAAATTTCACAGAAAACATAGAGTAAGGAACATATCCTTAGCTTCATTCTGATTCTCATCTATGAGAACTCCCTCTGTTAGCAAACTTCTCTTTCTGACTGAAAACTTTCCTTCTTAACTTCTCAAACTCTCTGAGAAAACTCTCCCTCTTAGAAATCTTAAGAAATTTCTTGAAATATGACAGCAAACTCTCCCTCTTTGACAACACATGCCAAAGACAACACATACCAGGTGAATAGCAATGTACCTTAAGTACTGATTCATATGCAATGATTCCTTGACTAAGTTGCATCAACTGACTGATCTTCAATATGCTCTGGTTGATGCATCACTAAAACTTTATTTAGTGAGCCTCAGATAGGGGAATGACCCCTAACTTACCTCTTAGATACAATAATGCATCCTTAGGTAGTGGCTTGGTGAATATATCTACAATCTATTCTTTTGTATGAATATATTCTAATCTAATTTCCTTGTCCTGCACCAATTCTCTAACAAAGTGATATTTTATAGCAATGTGCTTGGTTTTGGAATGCATTACTAGATTCTTTGAAATATTTATTGCACTTGTATTATCACAAAACATAACAACTAGTTCTTTGATCTCAACCTTCATGCCTTCCAATAACTATTTAAACCAAACAATATTAGAGCAGTTTACTGCTACAACAACATATTCTGCTTCTACTGTGGATTGGGATGTGCAATTTTTCTTTTTACTGGTCCAACATACCAACCTCTTGCCAAGAAAGAATGCTCCACCACTTGTACTCTTTTTGTCATCAATGTTTCCTACCCAATCAACATCAGTAAACACTTTTAAGTCTAGATTGCCTCCAAATTTATACCACAAGCCATAATCTTTAGTTCCTTTCAAGTATCTCAAGATTCTTTTGATTGCCATCATATGATTTTCCTTGGGTTTTGCTGAGAATCTTGCTACTATACCAACTGCTAAGGAAATATTAGGCCTTGTATGAACTACATACTGTAATTTTCCAATCATTGATCTGTCTAAGGTCTGATCTACTTCTTTTGAATCATCATCTTTGGTAAGCTTCAGTCTAGTACACATGGGGGTACCAACTGGTTTTGCATCTTCCATACCAAACTTCTTAAGTATTTCCTTGATGTATTTAGATTGAGTAATGTAGATACCGTTCTTGCTTTGCTGAATTTGAAGACCAACAAAGAACTTTATTTGACCAAACATAGACATTTCAAACTCTTTGTTCATTTGCTCTAAAAAAATTTTGCACTGATCATCATTACTTGTAAACACAGTATCATCCACAAATATTTCTGCCAAAACAATTGTGTTATCTAGTCCTTCCTTGATGTACAAACTATTGTTATCATTAGCTCTTTTGAAACCAATCTGAATAAGATAGTTATGTAATCTTTCATACTATGCTCTAGGGGCTTGTTTCAGACTATACAATGCTTTGTGTAACTTGCAGACCATATTCCTTTTGTCTGGATCAATAAAACCTTCAGGTTGCTCAATGTAGACTTCTTCATCAAGAATACCATTGAGAAATGCAGATTTTACATCCATCTGATATACCTTAAATCCTTTATGTGTTGCATATGCAAGTAGAGTTCTTACACCTTCTAATCTTGCAACAGGAGAAAAATTCTCACCATAATCTATGCCTTCTTCTTGAGAATATCCTTTACACACCAATCTAGCTTTGTTTCTTGATATTTCACCATCTTCATTCAACTTATTCCTGAATACCCATTTTGTTCCAATTACATTTTTATATTTAGGCCTAGGTACAAGATTCCATGTTTTGTTCTTCTCTATTTTTTTTATTTCTTCATTCATAGGCTCAATCCAACTTTCATTTTCCAATGCATTTTTGACATTTCTAGGTTCAAAATCAGCAAGTAAACATGTACCTTTTAGTTTACTTCTTGTCATAGTACCTTCTGATTTGTTTCCAATAATCTGATCTGGTGTATGATGCCTCCTGACATACTTGGCCAATACAGGTTCCTTGCCTCTTGAATGAGTTACATTGTCATCTTCTTGAATTTCATCTTCAGGTTCTGGTTGCTCAAACTCAGTAGATATTGGCTTGGTAGCTTCAATCTGAGACTTGGTTCCTTGTGACTCAGTTTGAACTTCTTCTTGTGACTCGGTTACTGTATTGGGCTCAATAGATACAGTCTCCTTATTGACAGATGTGTCTGGTAATGTATCAAGTTCAATGTAAACAAATCTCCTATAATCCTCTGGTTCCTTTTTGCTTTCTTCTTCAGTCTTTTTTGCAAACTCATCAACTTTCACATGTGCACTTTCTATGATTTTGTGAGTAGACAAATTCAAACATCTATATGCCTTACTCTTGCAAGAATATCCCAAAAATATTCCTTCATCACTTTTCACATCAAATTTGCCTTTTCTAGATTCTTTTAAGATGTAACACTTACTACCAAATACTTTCAGGTAACTTACATTGGGTTTATAGCCGTACCATAACTCATAAGGAGTTTTGAATGTATCTTTCTTCAACTGTACTCAGTTTAAGGTATGAACTGCAGTGCTAATAGCTTCCTTCCAGTATTTCATAGCAATGTTCTTTTCAATCATTAGAGTCCTTGCACAATCCATGATAGATCTATTCCTTCTTTCAGCTATTCCATTCTGCTCAGGAGTTCTTGGGGCTGATACCTGTCTTTTGATTCCTCTTTCAATGCAAAAATTATTGAATTCATGGTAGATGAATTCACCACCTCTGTCTGATCTCAAGCACTTCATTCTTTTCCCTGTTTCCTTTTCTACTCTTGCCAAATACCATTTGAATTTCTCAAATGCTTCTGACTTTTCTCTTAGATACATAACAGTCATCATTCTAGAGTAGTCATCAATGAAGAGAATAAAGAATTTTTCTCCAGTATAGCTCTCAATTCCAATAGGTCCACACAAATCAGTATGCACAATTTCCAAAATATCTTCAGACTGATAATTTTTACTTTTAAAGCTAGTCTTTCCCATTAACCAATCTGACAATTCTTGCATAGACCAACATCAAGTTTCTTCAAAGTAGGAATGCCTCTTACTTTCTTGAATTTGCTTATTTTCACCATGTTATCAAAATTTTAGACATAACCTTTTGTGCCATAACCAACTTTCTTCAATTTGAGCAATAAAACATGAGCATTCACCAAGATCAAGATAAAACAAGTTACCTTTGGTTTGTTTGCCTGATCCAATCAGTTTTCCCTTGTCATCCAGCAGTCTTGCTTTGCCATGCATGAATTCAACCTTGAATCTAATGTTGATTAGTTGAGCTACACTTAGAAGATTATGCTTTAGTCCTTCAACCCAATATGCATTATCACATATAAGTTCTTTGGTTAATGAGATTCATCCTCTTCCTTTTATGCAACAAGGTTCATTGTTTCCAAACCTTACATTACCACCATCATAGTCTTCAAGGTGTTCAAACTTTGTTCTGTCACCAGTCATATGATGTGAACATCCACTGTCTATGATCCATGTATCATTTTTGCTTACATGAGAGATAAGTGTCATCTTATCTTCATCATCATCAGATTCATCTTTTACAGCAATGTAGACAATTTCATCTTCACTATTATCAAAATCCTTAGCCATAAAACATGTTTTCTTACCTTTATCCTTGAATGATTTGAAATACTTTTTGCCATTGTACTTGTGACCTTTCTTCTCATCCTTGCTTTTCTTGTTTGGGCACCTAGCTGTAATATGACCAATTTCTTCACATGAAAAATAGATTAAGGGAGTTTTACCTTTGTATTTACCTCTACCTCTAGAATATTTCTTTGCAAGTAATACTTCAATAACTTCAAGATCACTATCAGAACTTTCCTCTGATTCTTCTTCACTCTCTGACTAGATGTCCTTTATTTTCTTGCCCTTCTTAAGTGAAAGTTTGGCCTCAAATGCTGATTCAATATTTTTGGAAGTTGGAACATAGTTGTCATAGTTATCCAACTCAAAGGCTATCAATCTTCCCACTAAGGCATCCAAAGTTATATTGTGATTTTCTTCACATCTTCTTTCTTGAATAGCAGATACTCTTATTGCATAGATAGGGAGTAATGTTCTAAGAACCTTACTTATAACAGTTTCATCCTCAATTGTTCCTCCAGAAACTTTGATTGCACTAACACTTGCCTTGATCCTTTGAACATATTTTGCAATATTTTCATCTTCTCTCATTTTCATCTGATCAAACTGTCCTCTTAGGCTTTCTACTTTGGCTCTCTTCACATTGTCATCACCACCATAAATTTTCTTCAACTTGTTCCACATTGCATAAGCAGTTGTGCAGTCTTTGATTTCATTAAATTCTTCATAGCTGAGAGCTGATGCAATGTCTATCATCATGGTGTTATGGTTCTTTTTCTTTGCAATGTCTTCAACAAATAATGTGCCAGTAGGAGCTGTATATTCTCCATCAAGATATTTGCATCCTGAATCACCAATGGAAGCCAAATGAAGTCTCATGAGTCCTTGCCATGCTGAAAATTTATCTCTGTTAAGCTTTGGAATTTCTCTCTTGTAAGATATCCTGATCTTTAGCTTAGGTCCTTGAAACCCTTCCTGGAAGCACCAAAAGCTCTGATACCAATTGTTGGAAATATAGATGGAGTAACTGAGAGGGGGGGTGAATCAGTTAACCACAAAAATATTACCATAGATCCTTTAGATGTCTTATTAAATCATTTATTGCTATTACTCAGCAAACATACAGAGAAGTGTTGAAACTCAGTTATTGCAGTGAGTATTAATTATAACTGTTCTTAAGCATTCATCAGTGATTAACATGCATGCATAAAGAAAATAACATGAACACAAGAGACACCAGATTTAATGTGGAAACACAATATGGGAAAAACCACCGATGTAACTAGTTAATATTTTTCACTCTTCTAAAGTGATGCCCTGTTAGGAGCCAACCTGGTAAAAGGTTACAAAACACATTGTTAGGTGTGACCTTGTTAGAGGATTTAATCACCCTATTAGGAGTGGCCTTGTAAGAGGTCTTTGAACAATTCAATAGAACTGTCACCTTGTTAGAGGATTTACAAAATGGTTGTTAAACCAACTCGATTAAGAGATTTAGAAATCACTGCTACAATGGTAAGAAAGTAACAATGAAATGACCTAAATAATGATGCAACTAAATTGTTGATTACAGATCTCTGTTCTACTTCACTAGATCCTTCCTGATCAAATATATCTCTACTACTCCTCAAGGATATTTAACCATCCTTCAAAATTCACTCACACTTTCCTTCAAAATGATTTGCATGTTCGCTCATCCACACACTCTTCTTCTTTCACACTTGTCCACACTTTCACTCTTTTCACTTGCACACACTGAATTCACAACTTGACCTTCTATATATACCATTTGGATTGTCCATTCACATTGTCAAGTCAGCACTAATAATCATTACCAACATTACTAATCATTACCACAGTCCGCTTGAATAAACAAACTTTATTCCTCAAATTAACAAAATTCTTTACTGGGCTGACCTTGCTCGGTAAACACTAATCCAAAAAGAATTCCTTTGGTGACCGAGTGAACTCGGTTACCACTACGAATTCTACAACATCCTTTGGAGACCGAGAGATCTTGGTAAACATAGAAAATTGCCTTGCTGACCGACTAAGCTTGGTAAACATTGAGAATCACTTAGCTGACTGACTGAGCTCGGTAATCACTAGGAACTACTTTGCTAACTAACTAAGCATGATAATTGATATGACATTTGTGTGACATCAAAGACAACACACAATTAATCCAACAATCTCCTTCAGACAATTGTATCCAACATGTTACTATAGTGTATGGACACTATACAAATGTTTTAGGATGTGCAAAGTTAGATGAGATTATAGGAAGATGTTGTGATCTTATATCCAAGATCACATCATGTAATGTTGCATATTGGTTGAGTTACAGATGTTTTGGTGAAGACTGGTTATTGGACTGTGACAATGAAAGTTGACAGAGTTAGTCTCGGTGTTTCTAGTATATCTTACAGAAGGTATGGATTCAGTATATGCGAGCATAAGGGATGACAAACAAGGTACTGAAGAATGTTCATTGGTCCGCACAAGTCACAGAAAGTAGGATGATGTCAGCTATGGCATGTGATCTGGAGAAGACTTATTTGGGAGCTGACTTTAGAAGATGTAGCGTGTATTATGGATGGTGAATATGAATTAAGGATGTTGGTCCTTAATTGTTGTAATGTAATCATTGTATACTTTTTTTTATATCATGTGTATCTTAGCAAGGGTTTATGTAATTGTTTGTATATTAGGAAATCCTAACCGACTAACCTGATCATGTAAAATATAATAGGGTATATATGTAAGATCTTTTCTTTGGAAAAGATATGGATGAGGATGTGAAAGAAGATTGTGGAAGCTGTCAGCTTGTACCTGCTAGATGTAAAGCAGAGAATTGTATGTACTTCATTGGAACTGATCAAGCAAAGACATTTGTTGTCAGACAGTTCACAAGGATTGTGTATTTCCTCATATACACTTGTGTTGTGAATAGTGTGTTCTGAATGTGGACTTAACCTTCTTTGGGCAGTGAGCCTACCCTCTTTTCTTGACTCCTAATAGGTTTTGTCCTCTAACAAGGACTATATACTGTAATGCTTTAATCAGCTCCTAACATGGCTATATCTTCTAATAAGGATACTATACTCTCATTATAGTATCCTGAGAGTATTATGTGGGTGCTAATTCCCACCAGAATTTTTACCTTTAACAGGGTTTCCCCGACACCAAAATATTGTGTTGTTGTGTTGATATTCATTATGTTTATTGGATTTGATATTGCTGCTATTCAAAGTTTAAAGTTTAATATTTTGTAATACAACTAATTCACCCCCCCCCTCTCAATTGTATTGTGGTCTATTATTCTTAACAATTGGTATCAGAGCTTCTGGTCCTTAGAGAGAAATCTTAATAGCTTGAGGTGATCTTGGAGATGGCGTTCTATAGGAAGGATAGTCTGAAATTTGAACCTAAAAATTTTGATAGTTGGAAGAACAAGATGTGAACTCATTTGCTATATTTGGGCACCGACTATTGGATGATTACAAAGAATCAAGTTTCTATGAAGGCTAAGGATGAATTGGAAAAAGCTACGAATGATGAAAAGAAGGTATTTTCATATAACATGGTCGCAAGGGAAGCATTGATTAGCGCACTCTCTGAAGGATAATTTACTGAGCTTAAAGATCTAGATTCGGCACACAAGATTTGGGAAAGATTAGAAGCACTATATGAAGGAGACAAGTATACCAAGAAAATGAAGTTATAGAACTAGAAAACAAAAATGGAGAAGCTACAAATGAAGGATGATGAAAGCATTAGGGCTTATGTTCAAAGGGTTATAGAGGTTGTGGTTGGAATCAAAAATTGTGGAGGCACTTATGATGAAGAATAAGTCATTATGAAGATCCTTAGATCATTGACACCTATTTACAAGACTAAGGCTATATCTATACAAGAAATTACACCTTTGACTCCGAACTTTAGTAGAGAGATGTTGATTGCAAAGCTAACTACCTTTGACACTGCTGAAATGAGATATTTTGTACCTAAAGTTGAATCTACATTTAAAGAATCTACACACAAGAAGATAATGTCTACACTTCAGAGCACCAGTAGTGAGAACATAAAAGAAAAGCTTGGTGAATATGCTGAGGAATGGGAATAGATACAAGTAGAGGAAAGAAATATGGATGAACTTGTTGCACTGATTGCTAGAAGAGAAAACAAAGGTAAGGGTAAATTTGAAGGAAAGTTACCTTTGAAATTTTTTTATGCAATAAGGAAGGTCATTTTGCATCTAGATGTCCTACAAGAGTTCCTAAGAACAAGCCTAATTTTTTCAATTCTAAGTATTCAAAGGATAAGGAATTTTATTATGCAAGTGAAGGTATTTCTGATGATGATGATTTAGAGTATGAGGAAATTGGATTTATTGCTATTAAAGATAAAAAACTAGTGCATGAGGAAAAAGCTTTAGCATCACATGTTGACAAAAAATATGAATGGATTATAGAAAGTGGTTGTTCACATCATATGACTGGAGACAAAAACAAGTTTTTTTAAATTAGTGAAGTATGATGGTGGCGTTGTGAGATTCAGAGACAATCTTCCTAAACCTATCATAGGAGTATGATCTATTTCTTTGGATGGAAAGACTAATAGTGATAATGTACTACTTGTTGATGGAATTAAGCATAAATTTTTGAGTGTTGGATAGCTGATGGACAAAGATTTTCAGTTGTAATTCAATGATGGTAAATTTTTTATTAGAAGCAAGGTAGGAAAATTGATTGCAAATGGTACTAAATCTAGAGGTAATGTATTTGAATTAAATACATCTGGAGCCTCTTGTTTTGTTGCAAAGGTAGATGACAATTGGTTATGGCACAAAATATTTTATCATGTTAATTTTGTTGATATTGTGAAGGCAAGCCTGACTAATTCAATAAGAGATCTACTGAAGATTATGAAACCATCTAACACTGTATGTAGAGAATGTGTTATAGGAAAAAAGACTAGAATAAGTTACAAAAATAAAGCATATACATCAAAAGAAAAGTTGGATCTGGTACATACAGACCTATGTGGACCTACAAGGACAAGATCATACTATGGTGAAAGGTATTTTATATTTTTTTTTGATGACTTTTCTAGAATGATGTGGGTCACTTATTTGAAAGAGAAATCAGAAGCATTTGATAAGTTCAAGATATTTAAAGCAAAAGTAGAGAATGAATTAGGGTTAAAGATAAAATGTTTGAGGTCAAACAAAGGTGGAGAGTTTACTTCAAATCTATTCAATTCATACTACGAAGAGCATGGTATACAAAGACAAACATCTACTCCTAGGACTCCACAACAAATTGGGATAGCAGAGCGAAGAAACAGGACCATACTTGATGTTTCTAGGACAATGTTTCTTGAAGGAAATGTATCTCTTATGCATTGGAGAGAATTTTTTGGGACAACGGTGTACACCTTAAAAAAATTTCAAATTAGAGAAGGTACAAGTAAGACTCCTTATAAATTTTGGTTTGATCATACTCCTACTGTAAAATATTTTAGAATATTTGGTAGTAAGTGTTATATCAAGAGAGATGATGAGATAGGGAAGTTTGATGCTCAAAGTGATGAAGGAATTTTCCTTCATTATTCTACTAAGAGAAAGGCTTACAAATGTTTTAATTTGAGATTAAGAAATATGATTGAAAGTAACAATGTGAAGATAGATGAAAGGTTTCAGATCCAAGAAAGAATGTATGATTGTAATCAGGATACAGAGATCAAAGAGGCTGCTACTACAGAAGAAGAACTTGTTGAGACTGAATGTGAAAATGAGACTTGTGATGATGATACAAATGAGGCTACTGAAGCTCCTAAGTCTCTGATGTATGTAAAAATGAATCATCCTAATAAGAAAATTATTGGTAATACAAATCAAGGAGTAATGACTAGATCAAAGGCTAGAGAAGAAATTTGTTTGATTTCTCAAGTTGAACCAAAGACTACAAATGAAGCTTGTAGAGATTAATCTTGGATAAATGCTATGAAGGAAGAATTAGATTAGATAAAGAAAAATAACACTTGAGAATTGGTTCCTAGACCTAAAGATAAAAATGTAATAGGAACTAAATGGGTTTTCAAAAACAAAATGAATGAAGAAATATTTTTTGTGAGAAACAAAGAAAAATTGGTATGTAAAGGTTATTCACAACAAGAAGGCATAGATTTTAAAGAGATATTTTCTCATGTTGCTAGAATAGAGATTGTGAGATTATTCTTGGCTTATGTTGCACATAAAAACTTCAAGGTATATCAGATGGATGTGAAATCTACATTCTTGAATGGAAATCTTGAAGAAGAAGTGTATATAGAACAACCTAATGAATTTCCTCTATCTGAAGATGGAGACATGGTATGCAAGTTGAATAATGCACTATATGGATTGAAGCAAGCTCCAAGGGCTTGGTATGTAAGGTTAGACAAATACTTACTTCACCTTGGATTTAGAAAAGGTAATGCTGACAGTAATTTATATTTGAGAACTAGTGAAGATGGAGTTTTGATAATAGAAGTTTTTGTTGATGATATTATCTTTGGAGGCAATGATGAATTGTGTAAGAAGTTTTCTAAAGAGATGGAAAATGAATTTGAAATGTCCATGATAGGTGAAATGAAATTATTTCTAGGACTGCAAATAATTTAGAACAAGAATGGCATTTTTATTTCTCAGACTAAGTATCTTAAAGAAATGTGAAAGAAGTTTGGAATGGAAGATTGTAAACCAGTTGGTGTTGGAGTTTTGCCAGCAAGCCAAAGTGTTGATTGTATCTTTTTCATTGATGAAAACATATGGTAAGCAGTGTGTGTGGAAGCTTGATGGAGAGAGACTTGAGTATATGTTTCCTATATATGTTATCAACATGATATCATAGACGCAGAGGTTGATTCTGAGTGAAGACAGTAATACAGTTGTCTGTATCAGTGAGTGTTCCTAACAGGTCGCAGCAAGAGTTATGTATGTGATTTACAGTATGGTTGTAATGAATCCTTGCATGTTTATATTTATGTTTTAGATATGTGTATGATGATATGTTCATGGACACAGAGTCAAATATGTAGTATAGGTTGAGTTATGAAGTCTCCAGTTGACAGTTATAGTTTCCTGAGTTTATCTGGTGAAGTCGACAATGTTTTTATTGGTGTATTAGTTGCACCTATCATTTTGATATGCATGATTGGATTAGTGTTTGGAGAAGAGTTAAGAATGTTTTTTTAAGAGTGCATGACATAATTCAGCATTAGAAGAAAGTATCAGTTAATTTGGTGGAGCTGACAGGGTGAAGCGACGTGACTACTCATATTGAATTGGGAGGTTCTATTTTGTGTTGCGTGCTTAGTATAGCCAACTGAGATATTATTGGAGAGTTGTATTGTTTCTCTAATATGATTTCAAGATGGTTCTAATAGGCCAACTTGATTATATCATTTAGAGGAAGATATTTATAGGTAGTCATTTTGTGATTGCTAAGTATGGCAGATAGTTGAAAGAATAGAGTAGAACAGAAGGTTTGAAGTATTGAGCCATTAGCAGAAGGTCTATGTGAAAAAGAAATGAGTATATGCTATTCATTGGAACTGATCTAGACATCAGTTCTAATGTGCAATTCACCAAGATACATATATAGTGTGTATCTATTAAACAGAAGGTTGCAGCCTTCACCCCTTTGAGTAGTGTGCTCCCGAACAGTGTGTCCTCACACCTAACAGGGTTAATTGTAAAAGACTCCTAACAGGGTTTGACCTTTGACTAGGTCACTATACTTAATGCATTGTAAAAATCAACTCCTAACAGGGTTGTAATATCTTCTAACAAGGATCATTATACTCTAGTGTAGTTCATAGTGGGTGCTAATTCCCACTAGGGTTCTTACCTATTTGGGTTTCCCTGTAACCAAAATTGTGGTGTTTTGTTAAGTGTTCTCATATTGTGTTTATGCTTAATGTTCTTCTATACTTAATTTGATAAATAATTGAATCTTGTAGATAACTAATTCACCCCCCCCCCTCTCAGTTATCTCTTGGGACTATTCCTAATAGTTGGTACACCCATGGTGACTGGTAATAAACTATCAAGTAATCATGAGACTAAGTATGTTTTTCAAACCAAGTACAGATCAATGGTTGGTGGATTAAAATATTTGACTCACACCAGACCATATATTTCTAATGTTGTTGGAATTGTGGCTAGATATTAGACAGAACCTAAAGAGACACACCTAGCTATTGTGAAAAGGATATTTAGATATCTAAAAGAGATAATTAAATATGGCTTATGGTATGATAGAAATGATAGCTTTGAACATCATTCTTATACTGATGTTGATTGGGTAGGAAATATTGATGATAGGAAGAGTACTAGTGGTGGTGCATTTTTCCTTGGGAAAAAGTTGGTTTCATGGCTAAGTAAGAAGCAAGATTGTATAGCTCAATCTACTGTAGAATCAGAGTCTGGTGCTGCTATTATTAACTGTACTCAAATTTTTTGGATGAAAAAAATACTCAAAGACATTGGAATAACATTTGATGAGCATGTGGTTATCCATTGTGATAACACTAGTACAATGATTATGTCAAAGAATTTGATGATGCATTCTAAAACTGAACATATTTCTATCAAGTATCACTTCTTGAGAGATAAGGTGGCACAGAAGGAAATAAAGTTGGAGTATATTAGCACAAAGGAACAGATTGCAGACATCTTTACAAATTCATTGCCAAAAGATACCTTTAAATATCTCAGAGGTATGCTTGGGGTTCATGCCCCTCCTAGTCAGAATTAAATGATGTAGGGATGCATCAGTCCAGAGGTTTTCAGAGCCTTGTCATATTCTAGACTTGATGTAGGGATCTACTCCTCAGGGGGAGTGATCATTGAAGACAATTTTGAAGAATAGTTGATGATTTATGGTACCCTTTTCCATTGTTGTCAAAGGGGGAGTGTTTCTATAAGAAAATACCTACTATGTGGGGAGATTGTATGGAGGTGTAGTATGAGAGTACTGTTTGGTTACAGAACTTTGGATTGATAAAACTTTGGGATAATATATTTTTCCATATGTTGACATCAATGCCAAAGGGGGAGATTGTTGGATATTTCTAATGCATTGGGGATATGGTTGATACATTTAATATGTTTAATCACTACGCTGAGTGATGTTGGAGCTATTGTTTTTTTCATTAGTGTTTTGTCACTAATGTCAACATATGTTTTTGTGAAGAGAACAGGCTAGTTACTATAGTGTACAGACACTATATGAATGTTTTAGGACATGTGAAGTCAAATGAGAGTACAGGAAGATGTTTTGATCTTATATCCAATATCACATCATGTAATTTTTCATATTGGTTGAGTTACAGATGTTTTGGTGAAGACTGGTTACTAGACTGTGATAGTGAAAGTTGACAGAGTTAGTCTTGGTGTTTCTGGTATATCTTATAGAAGGTATGGATTTAGTTTATGCAATATTAAGGGATGAAAGACAAGGTACTAAAAAATGTTCATTGGTCCATGCAAGTCACGGAAAGAAGGATGATGTCAGCTGTGGCATGTGATCTGGAGAAGACTTATTTGGGAGCTGACTTCAAAAGATGTAGCATTTATTATAGATGGCGAATATGAATTAAGGATGTAGGTCATTAATTGTTGTAATGTAATCATTGTATACTTGTTTTTGGTACTTTTTGTATCTTAGCAACATTTTATTTAATTGTTTGTATATTAGGAAAGCCTAACTGGCCAACCTGATCATGTAAAATGTAATAGGGTATATATGTAAGATCTTTTCTTTGGAAAAGATATGGATGAGATGTATATGATGTGAAAGAAGATTGTGGAAGCTACGAGCTTGTACCTACTGTAATACCCCAAAAATGGGCTATATGTTCATTAACCTTCTATATCAACAATTTGAACGAAATCGACATCAAAGTCCTAACCTAAGGCACATCTAAACATCATCGAATCATAATTGATTATCTTAAATTCTGCATCGGAGAATATTCCTAGCAATATTCCTAATTATCTTAATTATCTTTAATTTAATGATTATTTGGCAATAAATCACATTTATCCTAAGTTTGATTAATTGAATATTTTCATATTTAATTAATTAGATTTAATATCTTGCCAAATTAATTATGTAATTAAATTTAATTCTATCTATTATTAATTGTATTATTTAATTTTGACAATAAATCAAAATTCCTATGAATAATTGATTAAATTCTTATTTAATTAATTAAAGCATGTTGTCATTATTTAATAATATAGTTTTTAATGAAAGTTTGATAAAATAGTTAATTAACCCATAAATTAATTATTTTATTTCAAAAAGCAGTTAAGTTGAGCATAAATCACTTTATTTATTTATTAAATCATAATTATCCATGTGCATATTCAAGGACCAGTTAAACTCAAAATTTGAAAATCAATGCAAGTTGTTAGCTTTTTGAAACTCAACATCTTTTTGAGTTTTAAAGTTGATATAAACTTCTAATTCGAGTTAAACTGTGCTTTTGCATGATTTTTATGACTTAATTATCTGTTATTTAAAAATAACTCAAAAATCAACCTGAGTTATTTGAGTGATTTATGGCTTTCTTTCACAACCTCCAAAGCCTTGGATTTCTATAAAAACAAGGCTCAGCTCTTCATAATTCATCTCTCAAATTTGCATCCAAGCATCTCATATTTTTGCACAATCACGTTGGAGAATTGTAATTGGGAGAATCAAAGCTTATTGCGAATCAAAGCTATTGTGAGATCAATTTATTTATTTTTTGCATTCATTTAGATTCTTTTTCATATCATTGTTAGATCATTTTAGCATATCAATTTCCATATTAGCATAGATTCATATCAGTTTTTATCATTCTTATTGCATAGAAAATTCAAAAATATAGATTAATTGCATTCAATTCATATCTAGATCAATTGCATTCAAATCCTTCGTTTAGGTGTCGTCTAGGTCACTGATCTTGATAACAATTTGAGAACATTAATCTCGCAACTACTAGAAGGCAGTAAATCGCTTGGTTAAATTAGATTTCAATTTTGCATGATTTTGATTTTTGCTAACCTCTAATGTTTTACTGAAGTGTTGTGTCTACAGATCAGGTACAATTTTCACACACACATTTCTGGCACCCACTGTGGGGCAACCCACCTTTGCATGCTGGTTTTGATTTTTTTGGGGAGCTAAAACCCTAAAGTTTCAAAGATTTAATTTTATCTCCCAAACGGCTTGGATTTTTGGTTTGAAATTTTTTTTACAATTTGACAACATATCACGAAAGTTATAATAAAAAATTTAGAATTTTTTGAGATTTTTTGAATTTTTAATAATTTTTTCTTAAAATTCTAGAAAAAATTAATATCTAACACAAATTATCATATTTTTTAGAAATTTTTATATTTTTGGAAATCTCTTTAAATTATATAGGGGGTCCATTCTTTTTTTTTTAAATTTGGACATGATATAATAGCTCAAATAGTCAATTTACAAAAACTAGTCTATTTTGATAAAACGGGTCTCTAGGGCACAAATGAAGAGATTTTTCTAAAATTTTTGCATTTTTAGAAATCTCTCTATTTTTTAGTAGGGGTCTCTATTCTAAATTTCTATTTTTGTGGCCAAAATCATATCAAAAAAATTGGATCTTGTTGACTAGGTCTAATGCAGTGCAAAAAAATTAAAATTTTGTGATGGGTATGCACTTATTTTTCATATGATTCAATGCATGATATGAGTTTTCATTTGAATTAATTTTTGGTTATTATTTCTCCTAAAAATTGATTTTTAGATCTAACCCTAGGGTTTTCATAAGTTGAATATACCTTGCATATCTTGTTTGCTTGTTGGCTTGTTGGAGAGTTTGTAGCTTGCTTGCATAGTAAAGCTCAACAAAAATTGCTAAAAATCAAGTAAAATCTACTAAGCACATTTCAAGGATCCTAGGTATTCTCCTTCATCTAATGACATTTCGATTTGGGACTTAAAATAAATCTCTCGTGTGTCTAGCTTGGGTGATTCTTTTCATGCTTTTGTTTTACACACTTGCATAATTGATACTAGGTTGTGACCCCTTAAGGATTCATTAAGTAGTCTTAGATACTTGTGATTGATCTTGATTACTATCTTGGGTTATTGGACTTGCTAATCCACCGGCCCCTTATTTTCACCCCGTGGTTGCAATCTCAGTGCCATAAAGGGGAGGGGTCAACAGGACAGAAGCGTTAAGTGTTCCACTTGGCAACCCTTTTGTGCTTTTAGGAACTCACTTGTTTTCTAAGTTGGGGACTCATTTTTAGCTTGTGTGAGGTGTTAAGTGTTCCACCTTGTGGACTCATCTCATATTTTCTTTAAGCGTTAAGTGTTCCTCTTTCTGCTTTTTGGGTACTTTTGGTAGATTTGCTTTCGCGAATATATCTGTGCTCACATAGTAATTAGGCCCTATGAACACTATTCATGATTCTTGAGAGATTGGATTCCTAGAAAAATCTTTCTTGATGATAGAATCCTTGTAGGTAGGGAGGATACTTAGTGCATTTCACATTCAACTTGGTTAGTGTGTCTTCTCTTATTGATCGATGCATTCTCTCCCAGGAGAGGTTGATAGATCACATGGGGTTGACATCACGAGCTTTGGTGAATCAAAATTGGTTAGTGCATCTTCCCTTATTGATTGATACATTCTCTCTCTAGAGAGGTTGATAAATCACGTGGGGTTGACATCATAGACCTTGGTGAAGAAAAACTTTGTCTTAGCATGTCAGATTAATCTACTTGCTTTGTTTGGGTTAAAAGTGAAAAGGTGTCAAAAATCTTGGATCTAGAGACAAGTCCCCTTGTGGTATACTATTATGAGTCACCTTTAGAGAGGGTTAACCATAGTAGACAATCTCTTCACAGGGTAAACTGCGTTACGGAACCTCAAGCGGTAATAGCCATTTTCGCCGTGGTAGTGACAGCCGCTATATAAATGTCCTTGTAGAAGAAATCTCCACGAGTATGGTTCATTATTGGGTTGTCAAATCTCCCTAGTAGCTCTTGAAGATTAAGTTCTCGGACTGTGTCAAAACCCTGGTGTGCCAGGATTGGAGTTCACCCCTTTGGATCATAAAAGTTGCAGAGTCAAACCATTACTAAAAACCCTAGCGAGGCCAAATTTTCATTTTATAGGGTATATGTGCGTTATTGCAAAATATTTTAGAACATACACAATTAGCACTTCTGGGGATTAGAATGAATAAGTCACTTGATTGTTCATGCACAAGGTTGCTTTTTCCATTGTTCATTGTTTTCAGACATGCTTGAAATCACTTGTTTTCTATTTTGTGTGCTTGTTTATCTATCTGGTTATTGAAAATGGACAAATCTATTACAATCCTCAAATCTGGACATTGAAGTTTGCAAACAACTCAAATCTGAAAACTCAAAATTTACAAAATCTAAAGTAAAATCCTTTTCTGGAGTCAAAAGTCATCTCAGGAGGTTAGAAAGTCATACGAGTTTCTATCAAATGTTGTTTCATTACTGCCCAACTATCGTATGGTGAACCACCCAGTGTCATACGAGTTTTCATGCCAGCAAATTCTCAAAGTCAAAATCTTGCAACTGTCGTACGAGCTTTTCAACTGTCATTTCATAGCCTACCCACTATCGTATGAGTCTACAGAGTGTCATTTGGAAAATTTTTGAAAGTTGTCAAAAAATTGTCAGAATTGCCAAATACTTTAGCTTTTTACAACCTATTTCCAGAATCTGTCATACAAATCACTATATCAAGAACATATCAATAGCTATCGAGAATTAGTACACATGTCTCAAAGAATCAATACACATGAGGAAGAAATTCTGATCGCCGCTATGATGAAACAGATACATGCTATGCAAGTCTAGCTTGACAAACTTGAGAAAGAAAAGGAACCTAAAGAGTTCTCCATGGAAACTCTATGCTCTTTTCCATTTGATAAAGACTTGTACATGTCACCATGCCCTTAGACAAAATGTAAGCAATGTGACAACCCTTATGATACCTCTTCCACAGAAAGTGACACATCAAGCTTTGGAGACTATGATGACTATGATGACAGACAATGTAATGATACCTATGACACCTCTGTTCCTAAGATTCCTCCTCATCATGTGTTCCTGCTTACTACAAATCGGTCGTCACATTGGATAGATCATGATGGTGATCCATATGATTCTGATTTTGAAAGAGAGTTTGATGGCTTTTGTGGACAATATCTAGATGATACATCTACTTTTATTGAGGAATATAAAATGTACCGTGCTAATTTGAAACATCAATACTATAAGGATCTCTCCTCTAAGAACTCTCAGGCTGAAAATAAAGATTACACTCTCAAGCAAGATCATGTTAATGTTGGACCTTTGTCTTGTGATGGTTCCCTTCCATCCCCTACTTCCTCCAATACCCGTACATTTCCTAAAATTTTTGAGTCTTTCAAATCTTTCACAGAACCTTCATCCAACACAAGCCCTGATACTTTTCATGCGGTTCCCTATAGTTATCCTCTAGGGCTACCTCTTAAAGAAACTCAAGCTAACCTTCACTTGGCTGCAAATACTTTCAATAATGATAAACCTAAAGAGCCTAAGCCTTCATATGCTATAATGCCTACTTCAGCTAGTCCTTCACCATCTCTTCCAAAGTCATCCATACAATCCCAACATGCTTCCTTGTCCTTAGAAGTGGCTCAATGTCAAGAGGACTCCAGAAATGATGAAGAAAAGAACATAAAGAAAGATCAAGATCAAGAACCCTCCATGTCATCCAATCCCTTTCATGATGTCTCTTATCCGCTTCATGGTTCTTTTGATCTTGCACACCCTTTTTCATGCATTCCACCATGTCTTAAGTCTTCTCCTAAACAAGATCAAGCTACTACTTCCAATGTTAAGCCTATTGAAAATCAAGAGAAAAATTATGCGCTTATGCTATCCAAAGATCCTTGTCAAGATCAAAGTCTTCCATCTTCTTGTTCTACCACTCCATGTTCACTTCCACTTTCTACTATTCCTAAGTCTTTGCAAGCTTTGAACAATCCTATCAAAGAAGGTGCTCCTATTCAAGATATCCATGATTCTATTGAAAATCCTAGTGCTCACTCTAAAGATGTTGATATCCTTGGTTGTCATATAGATGCTAATGAACTTATTGATTATCCTTTTGCATCTTCCACTTCCATCCTTGGACCTCTTCCACCACTACTAAGGGCTTCACGTCTGCCTTCCATCTTGGGTCCTTATGTCCCTTCACTTTCCCCTCCTAACTCTCCTAATTCATCATCCATCTTGGGTCCCTATGTCCCTCCATCTCCTATCTTTCCTCAAGATCAACATAGATGCATACCCTTGAATCCTTTTCATCCACCCACCTATCTAAACCAGTCATATCCTCCTTCTTCCACAAGTCCCAAGTCTTTTGGAAGTAACTTGAATGTTCAATACAAGAAAAAAAAGCAATACAAGAATCCATCAAAAAAGGATCACCATGTCTCCTCTAAACGATATGGATGCATAAAGTCAAAAGAGATATCTAAGATAAAAACTACAAGACAAGTATGGGTTCCAAAATCCATCATTAAAGATATTCTCTCCAAATTACCAAAAAGAAATGAAAAGCCTATAGCTATATGGATTCCAAAGTCTCTCTTGAGAGTCTAGTGTTGAGCAAAAAGTTAAGTTGACATTCAAGCTTTCAAAGACTTCCACTTCATCTTTGTCCAAAAGCATTCATTCATTCCATGTGCCTAAACCACAACCTCTGCTATCCATTCACCATATTCCTTCACGTATTCCTTCATTCATGATTCCTCCATCCTCTCACCACCCTTCAAGGTAGGTGTTGATGTTGATCTTTCCTTCCTTTCCACCTACCCTTTTACAATCCTTCCATGCATTATCCTTCTACCTTCTATCATTTTTCCTCATTTGCCTATTCCTCCTATCTTTCAGCCTCACTCGCTTTACATAAAACCTTATCCTCCATTTTTCTCTTCCATCTCCCTTTCCCTATCAGCATCTTTGAGCATATCATTTTGAATCCTTGGCATATCATGGTTTATCCTTTTGAGGAGCACTATCTAAAAAGTTTGCCTTCTTCTAAAAGAAAAAAAAAAAAAAAAAGAAAAGAAAAGAAAAAGTGCCTTGGTGAAAACCTGGAAACAGGCACCTTGGTAGCAAAAATAGAATCTCTGCCAAGATGGTGAAAACTTGGCAAATGGGTGCCACTTGTTCCAAATGCTCCATCTATTAGTGCAATCTTAGTCTTTTCTAGCTTTTAGTCTTTCTTTAGTTTGTACATATCTCTCGGTTTGTTTCTGCATTTCCAATTTTTAATAAGTCAGTCTGTACACCAATCGGCTCAAGCGTCTGTATCCTATCAATGTTTAACACTTGGGGGCAATCAATGTCATATCCTATGGTCTCCCATGTATCTTAGATAGATCATATCTAGTCAGAGTCCTTTGAACCTTCATGTGAGTCAGTCAGTCAGTCTTGTCTCCAAAAAGGATTTTGCATCTACAACAACGCAATCAAACATCAAACACAAACTAAAAATGATCTGTGCTTTTCATGTTTTTGTCTCTTTGTATGCTTACTGATTCACATTGAGATTTTTGCATATTGTGTCCCTTCGAGCTCTTCGATGATGTCCTTTATAGGATTTAGAGAGTGATGACTGCGGGCATAATCTTTTCTTTGTTTTCTGCTTGTATGTGAAAATCTAACAACTTTGGAAATTTTGAATTGAAATGGTGTCCGACTATAAGAGCCTCTATCTCGAATTGGATGGTTATGCGTACCTCGACCATTGATACCCAGACAATTCAAGGAAGTTTGATCTAACTATTGTCTTTTTGAGTAAGTTCTTTCTCCTACTGTGGAACGTGATCTTGCCTAAGGATGTGAACGATAAAGGGTCACTATAGGTAATTCACATTGGATTTAGAATGATCTCTTGACTGTTTGATGTGTTTGCAATGCAAGGAGTATTCCGATCATCATGACGTTTATGTTTTGATGCTTATAAAAATTACTATATCAAAATGGACATGATATTCAGGTCATCCTAGCATTTATGCTTTGGTGCTTATATCTAATTTGACATTCTGAAAACAAAATATATATTCATATGTCCATGGTTGTTTGACCAGTGGGTGTTGTATTGGTTCTTGAGCGTATACAAATCAATATTCATATGTCTATGGTTTCATAGCTAGTGGGCACTGTATTGATTTATCCGGTTACCTAAAGGTTCAATGATGATAACAAATCGACATATGATCAGTAACTAGGTCCTAGGTCTTAGGTTGCATTTTGTATTGCATGCTTCTTTGCATTTTTCATCTTTGCATGATCTCACAATGACTAAACGAACTTCAAAGCTTAAATAATTCTTCATATCAATTCTTCAAATCTAACAAGAGCTGAATCTCACACGAAGGTTCCTCCAATGAAGTAGCAAGTAGAATCCTTTTTCGGGATCAAAATTCAAATCTGAGATCATTCATATTATTAACTACTTGCATAATCGACCTTCAATCATCACAGAAATCCAGTATTCAACTTAACTGATTATCTAACATCAAACTATTGAAATTTCAACTTGGTCAGCCATGGTCAACTCATGGTCAAACCTAGTCAAACTTAGTCTCTAGGACCTTCCAACGATGCAGAATGCATTCTTGAACATGTACAACCACTTTTCCAATCAATCAACATGCTTCTGAACTATCAACACTGACTTTTTCTTGTTAGATTTCAATTTTAATCCCAAAGGGGGCATGGTATTGCACATCATTCAAAGTCTATAAATCAATTTCTATCAATATCTTTCATCAGTGATCAAGACAAACAATCACGTCTAGTACTGATTCATCAAAAGTCCTCATCACTCAGGGCAAATCTATCATCACTTGGAGCATATCAGATTCATCAAGATCCATATCAATCTGGTATTCTCCTAATCTTATAAACTGTATCAATTTTTGCAACCATCGGATCATAGTGTTCTTTCCTTGGTTCTTTGGCAACTGAAGGATTCGGATGTGATACCTGCTAGTTCTGCTAAGACAATCGAGTCTAGAACTGGTCACTCATTTCTTGGCAATCCTAAGGTTTGGAATCAGGC
The DNA here is from genome assembly GCA_027943335.1 of Chamaecyparis obtusa. Taxonomy (NCBI): domain Eukaryota; kingdom Viridiplantae; phylum Streptophyta; class Pinopsida; order Cupressales; family Cupressaceae; genus Chamaecyparis; species Chamaecyparis obtusa. The sequence goes on along the minus strand of BSBK01007035.1, from coordinate 339,160 downwards.
GTTTTGACACTTTTTCACAACCATAGGTTCATTTGTTGTTATAGTGAACATTATCTTTGGTCATTCAAGACCTATTATCTTCATATCAAATCAATATCAATCAGCTTCTGTCTCATATCAATTATCAATTTCGAATCAGTTTCATATCTCTATCAAACACAGACTATCTTTGAACCACTGTGCTTCGCACAATAATTCAAAGAGGGGCAAAATGTAATACCCCAAAAATGGGCTATATGTTCATTAACCTTCTATATCAATAATTCGAATGAAATCAACATCAAAGTCCTAACTTAAGGCACATCTAAACATCATCGAATCATAATTGATTATCTTAAATTTTGCATCGGGGAATATTCCTAGCAATATTCCTAATTATCTTAATTATCTTTAATTTAATGATTATTTGGTGATAAATCACATTTATCCTAAGTTTGATTAATTGAATATTTTCATATTTAATTAATTAGATTTAATATCTTGCCAAATTAATTATGTAATTAAATTTAATTCTATCTATTATTAATTGTATTATTTAATTTTGACAATAAATCAAAATTCCTATGAATAATTGATTAAATTCTTATTTAATTAATTAAAGCATGTTGTCATTATTTAATAATATAGTTTTTAATGAAAGTTTGATAAAATAGTTAATTAACCCATAAATTAATTATTTTATTTCAAAAAGTAGTTAAGTTGAGCATAAATCACTTTATTTATTTATTAAATCATAATTATCCATGTGCATATTCAAGGACCAGTTAAACTCAAAATTGGAAAATCAATGCAAGTTGTTAGCTTTTTGAAACTCAACATCTTTTTGAGTTTTAAAGTTGATCTAAACTTCTAATTCAAGTTAAACTGTGCTTTTGCATGATTTTTGTGACTTAATTATCTGTTATTTAAAAATAACTCAAAAATCAACCTAAGTTATTTGAGTGATTTATGGCTTTCTTTCACAACCTCCAAAGCCTTGGATTTCTATAAAAACAAGGCTCAGCTCTTCATAATTCATCTCTCAAATTTGCATCCAAGCATCTCATATTTTTGCACAATCACGTTGGAGAATTGGAATTGGGAGAATCAAAGCTTATTGCGAATCAAGGCTATTGTGAGATCAATTTGTTTTTTTTTTACATTCATTTAGATTCTTTTTCATATCATTGTTAGATCATTTTAGCATATCAATTTCCATATTAGCATAGATTCATATCAATTTTTATCATTCTTATTGCATAGAAAATTCAAAAATATAGATTAATTGCATTCAATTCATATCTAGATCAATTGCATTCAAATCTTTCATTTAGGTGTCGTCTAGGTCACTGATCTCGATAACAATTTGAGAACATTAATCTCGCACCTACTAGAAGGCAGTAAATCGCTTGGTTAAATTAGATTTCAATTTTGCACGATTTTGATTTTTGGTAACCTCTAATCTTTTACTGAAGTGTTGTGTCTACAGATCAGGTACAATTTTCACACACACACCTACTAGATGTAGAGAAGAGAATTGTATGTACTTCATTGGAACTGATCAAGAAAAGATAGTTGTTGTCTGATAGTTTACAAGGATTGTGTATTTCCTCATATACACTTGTGTTGCGAACATTGTGTTTTGAAGGTGGACTTAACCTTCTTTGGGCAATGAGTCTACCCTCTTTTCTTGACTCCTAACAGGGTCTATCTAAAAAGAACTATGGACTATAATGCTTTAATCAGCTCCTAACGGGGCTATATCTTCTAACAAAGATATTATATTCTCAGTACATTATTTGTGGGTGCAATTCCCATTGGAGTTTTTACCTTTAATAGGGTTTCCCCGACACCAAAATATTGTGTTATTGTGTTGGCATTCATTGTGTTCATTGGATTTGATATTGCTGCTATTCAAAGTTTAAAGTTTAATATTCTTTCATACAACTGATTCACACCTCCCTCTCAGTTGTATTGTGGTCTATTGTTCCTAACATAGATCGGTTATTGTCTTGTCATTGATGTCAAGTAATTTATTTCTGGTTTATATTATGTTTCCATATCATTTGGTATATGATATAAGGTGAATGAGATAAGGAGAAAAAGAAATGAGATGTTGTGAAGTTGAAGAACTTAATTGGGCAACTAATACAAATTAGAAAATGATTAGATTATGTTGATATAGTTTTTTTCTATCGAACATATGACTATGTTAAGTCGGTAAAGCATGGTGATAAATATTTAACAAGTCGGTAAGAAAAAGAGTTTTGGCTACTAAGTAGGAAATGTCACTCGGTAAAGGTAAAAATAAAAAGGAATTAACTTTGTAAGGGAAAAGGAACTGAAGGCACTGAACAAAGAGGAAAGGTTTAGGCACCGAGCGAAGTTAACTAAAATTCAAATGGATGACACCAAGAGAGGAACAAATAATGATTAGATATGATGAACTGGATGATCATGATGATGAGGAGAGTTAGTTACAAGAGATCTATGGATAGGAAAATTCAAGGTGAAGATCTATGGCAAGATCTAAGCAGAAAAAGAGATGGAACAAGTTTCTAGAAAATTTCAACCTCCTAGGTGAAAAGAAAATGTGTTACCGAGATCTAGATTCAAGGTATAATAAATTGGACGGTTAAGATTGATCAAAGAAAAATGTAATAGTTGAGATTAAGAGGAAAAAAATTTCTATATAAAGGATGATCTTGTATGGACAAATGGATGAAAAATTGAATATTTGAAGGGTTACTGATTGTTGTAGTGAAGAAGGAACAGAGAAGATCATGAGTGGGAAAAGAAGGATTTGATGAAGTATTGAAGCCAGTGGGTAATAAAGAATTGAAGTGAAGATTGAAGAGAGCACAAGGATCTGATTGAGAAAAGATAGTTGCAAACTTATAGGTCAATTTATTTATTATTTCTTACTAGAATTTGTAACAAAGAAATCTCTTAACAGAGTGGACTTAATAGTCTTAAATTATAAAATCCTTAAAAAATGTAACATTCTAAAGAGTGTTTGAAGCCCTCTAACTAGGCCACTCCCAACAGGGTAAAGATCTTAATAGATCTAAGGTAAATCCCTTGACGGGGTCACACCTAATAGTGTGTATTCTAATATTTAACTAGATTTGCTCTTAACTGGGCATACTTTAAAAGAGTATTTTCTTAGTGGGTGATAATTCCCAAAGTGGTTTTTCCCAAAATTGGGTTTCCACATTAAATACTAGTGTTATATGTTGTGAATGATTTGTTTGAATGATTTACTAATTTTTATATTTTAATTATTGTTGTCTCTAAATAGTGAATCTTGTTTTACCGATCTCCTACCGAGTTAATCAAAGAAAAAATTTTAAGGTATTTGGAATTAGGGATTACTAATTCAATCCCCCACCCCCCTCTTTTTAATCCAAAAACTTGCATTAGAGCTAAGTACTCTAAAGAGATAAGTTTAAAAGACTTGATTAAAATATCCAAAGATGTATAGGAAAGAAGTACCTAAGTTGAACAAGGAAAGGTTCTCAACATGGAAAAGTAGAATGAGATTGTATATATCTGGGATTGGAGAATCTATACTAAATCTACTGGATAATGACTACACTCCACCACCTCCTAGACCTATGATATTTAATTAAATGAGAGAAAATTTGGAACACAACTCAGTTATGATAGAGATTTCTTCTTCCCTCTCTAATGCTAAATTCAATGATGTTAAGGATTGTGCTAATTCAAGAGAGATGTGGGATAGACTTACACATATCTATGGAGGATAGCAACATGTACAAAAAGCTAAGGTTGATAGTCTAAGAGGAAAGTATGATGAAATGAGGATGAAGGATGAAGAGAACATCACACAATATAGCAATAGAATCAAGGAAGTTGTTAGTGCCATCAAAGGTGTTGGTGGAACCTTGACCAATGAAGAAACATGGTAAGTAAAATTTTAATAAGTTTGTCTTCTAAGTATGCTATTAGAGTATCCAAAATTCAAGAATTGATATCTATACCGAACAACATTATCACTCTTGAAGCCCTAATCGGTAATATGACTGCATTTGAGCTTAACAATTATGATAATAGTCTACTGACTATTGAAACTACCTTCAAGTCATCTGTAAGAATTGGATCATCAAGAAGAGAAAGAGGAAATAACAGTAATTCATATGGAAGTGAGTATGACATTATTCTAACCAAAGAAAAAGAGCAGGAAGAATTGGAAGCACTACTGGCTAATAGACTACCGAGATGTAAAGGAAAGTACAAAGGAAAACTACCTCTGAAATGTTTCAATTGTAATAAGATTGGTCATATTGCATCTAGATGTCTTGAAAATGACAGGAATGATAAGAATGACAAAAGAGACAATCGACACTGAAGATTTAGAGATTTTAAAGACAAAGGTAAGAAGTCTTGCTACCTAGCTAAGGAAGGTGTAACTAACGATACTAAAGAAGGATATAAAGGTGTCTATGTTGCAGTAAAGGAAGAATTTGATGAAGAAAATTATGAAGATGAAAAAGAACTTTTTTCTCATGTAAGTAAACCAGACCCTTAGATTATTAATAGTGGATGTTCACATCATATGAATGGTGATATTGACAATTTTGATAACCTAGTAGAATATGATGGAGGATTTGTCATATTTGGCAATGATGCTCCATGCCCTTTGAAAGGTAAAGGATCCATTGTATTAAATGAAAAGATGAAATGTAATGATGCATATTGGGTTAAAGGACTGAACTAAAATCTATTGAGTTTTACATAAGTGAACAATACTGGTCATCGACTAAAATTTTAGAATGGAAAGGTTAAGATCTATGGTTTTGATGGAGATCTAATTGGAAATGGTAGACAATTAAGAGGTAATTTATTTTATCTTGATATTGATGCAAAGATTTTATTGTTTGTTAAAATTGAAGATGTATGGCTATAGCGTAAGAGACTATGTCATATGAATTTTGATAACTTGATCAAAGTAATTAAGAAGAGTAGAGTCAGAGGAATACCAAAATTATGGAGACCTGATAAAGTGATGTTCAAGGAATGTTAAATTGCTAAGATGACTAAGTCTGGTTTTTCAAGTAAATATTACTCTACCAATGGTATTTTGGAATTGGTACACACTGACCTTTATGGTCCTATGAGAGTTCAAAGCTACTATGAAGATTGGTACTTTATTTGGTTTGTTGATTGATTATTCAAGAATGATGTCTATTGTGTTTCTTGATGTAGGAGCATCTTGGGGCCTTGGCAATCCTATGTCACCAAAAAGATTTTGAAGTTTGTTTGTGTATCTTGGTTCTTGCTTTGACCAAGTTGGTCGGTAGTTAGTTAGTTTCCTTTGGTTACCGAGTATGATCGGTTATCTCCTGAGTGGTTGGTTGTTTCACTAGCGCCTAGTGATGCTTGTCTGTTGCTCGGTCATCCTTTCTTATCGAGTAGTTTATTTTGAGTTTCTGTTGAGGCTGACTTGTGCATTGATTATGGGTCATGGATTTAATATTGGTATCCATCATTGGGAAGTTTGTGGTCCCAGATCTGACCATTCCTTCTATTGATTGTGGATCTGAAGGCCAACTTAGTTCAGTAGCCTCTTGTATAAGTATAATTGTTTGGTTAGAGTTCAAGAGTCAATTTTGATAGGAGATAGGAGATAGTAGAATCAAGATTGTTGGTAGATCCTTGCATGTTGGAGGAATTATGTAATTCATTATAATATCTGGTCGTAATTGGGAAGGCCTTACATCCTGGCATGTATGAATCAATTTGAATGAAGTTAATATATCATTGTTCCTACTTTCTCCCTCTCACTATGTTGTTGTTGCTTTCATGATTTGTTGAGCAAGATGGATCTATAGGGTGTGCCATCTTTTGGCCCCTAAGGTCCTTGTCCTTGCATCATTTCTAAGAGAAAAATCTGATGCATTTCAAATGTTTAAGTTGTATAAGGCAAGAGTTGAGAAGGAAACAAGAAAACAACTAAAGTATTTGAGATCTGATAGAGGAGGTGAATTTATCTCTGATGAATTTACTGTCTTATGAAATGAGCATGGAATTAAAAGACAAGTATCTACACTGAGAACTCCACAACAAAATGGGATAGCTAGGAGAAGGAATATATCCATTATTGATTGTGCTAGAACTTTATTTATTGACAAAAAAGTTGTACAAACATTCTGGAGAGAAGCCATAAGTATTGTAGGTTTATACTCTCAACCAAGTACAGTTAAATAAAGGTACAAATAAGGCACCCTATGAACTCTAGTTTGGTCACACCCCAAATATAAGTTATTTCAAAAAATTCGGAAGTAGGTGTTATATACTGAAACACACTAGAAATGGAAAGTTTGACTCTAAAGGAGATGAAGGTATATTTCTTGGTTATTCATCAAACATCAAAGCATATAAGTGTTTGATCAAGGATACTAACAAAATTATTGAAAGTGAAAATGTAAGAGTTGATGAATTTGCAGAAAGGAATGAAGAAGATAGCAAAAAGGAACCTAAGGATTACAAAAGATTTTTTGATGTTCAGGAAGGTAATTCAATTGACACAACTAAACAGCAACAAGAAGATACAAATGAACAAGATGAACCTCCACCGAGAGATGAAAACATTGATGAATAATCTATTGAGCTTGTATTAGAAAAATATGTGAGAAGACACCACTCACCAAGTAGAATTATTGGTGACAAGAACGCAGGATTCATGACAAGAATTAAGTTGAAAGATAACACATGTTTGATTTCTAAATTTGAGCCAAGACTAGTGAAGGATGCACTAGAGAATAAAGATTGGATGAATTCTATGAAAAAATAAATTGATCAGATTAAAAATAATAACACTTGGTCACTACTATCGAGACCTAAGGATAAGAATGTGATTGGAACAAAGTTTGTTTTCATAAATAAATTCAATGAGAAAGGAGATGTGATCAGAAACAAAGCAAGATTAGTCTGCAAAGGGTATGCACAAGAAGAAGGTATTGATTATGTTGAAAATTTTGCACCTGTTTCTAGATTAGAAGGTGTTAGGATATTGCTTGCATATGCTTCTTACAAAGGATTCAAGGTTTATCAAATGGATGTTAAGTCTATGTTTATGAATAGAATTCTTGAAGAAGAAGTTTACATTGAACAACCTGGTGGATTTGTTTTCAAAAGCAATAAGGATATGGTATGAAAACTACATAAATCTCTATATGGATTAAAGTAGGCACCTCTAGCATGGTATGAAAGACTGTACTCTTACTTAGTGAAGATTGGATTTGAAAGGACTAGTGTTAACAGCAATTTATACTTGAAATGTGATAGTTCTAATGAAATTTTGATTGCTAAGAGATTTGTTGATGACATTATATTTGGTGGTAATGAGATAATGTCTAAATCATTTGATGAGGAAATGAGAAAGTAATTTGATATGTTTATGATAGGAGATATTAATTCTTTATTGGACTTCAAATTCAACAAGTAAAGGATGGGGTCTACATAGCACAATCAAGTTATATCAAGGAGATCCTAAAAACATTCAATATGGAAGACTCAAAACCAGTTGGAACACCGATGGCTGCTGGTTGTAAATTGTCAAAAGAATATGAAACAAAGGAAGTGAATGAGATACTTTACTGATCTATGATTGGTAAACTACAATATGTTGGACACATTAGACTTGATATTGCACATTATGTTGGTATAGTTATAAGGTTTTCTGCAAATCCAAAGGAGACACATTTGTTTGCAGTGAAAAGGATATTTAGATGTCTGAAAGGGACTAAAGATTTTGGTCTGTTATACATAAAAATAGGATATTTTAATCTCAAGGTATATAGTGATGTTTACTAGGTTGGAAATATTTATGATGGAAAAAGCACTAGTGGTAGAGCTTTCTTTTTAGGACAAAGGTTAGTGACATGGTTAAGAAAGAAACAGAAGTGTATTATCACAATCTATAGTCAAAGTTGAGTATGTTGTTGCAGCTATGATTTTTTCTAACTTGTATGGATCAAAAAATTACTGGAAGGTATGCATGAAGAGATCATTGGTCCAATTACAATTTATTGTGATAATACCAGTGCTATTAACATATCAAATAATCTGGTGATGCATTCCAAAACAAAGCATATATCTATTAAGTATCACTATTTGAGAAAGAAAGTACAAGATAAGCATGTGACATTGGAGTATGTGAATTCTAAAGAACAGATAGCTGATATATTTACAAAACCATTATCGAAGGATTCTTTTGAATATCTTTGAGGTAAGTTAGGGGTTCTTCCCCTATCCAATGTTCGTTAAGGCATGATGCATGCTGCATCAATTCAAGGACTCAATAGAATATCTATCTTGTGATTTGATTCTAGTGTTCACTCTTTAGGTGAAGTCTGAAGTTGTGAAAAAAGAAGTTTATGACTACAATGATAAATATATACATTTCAGGTATAATATGTGAAGTTTTTGTTTCTTTGGAATTTTTGTCAAATAGGGAGAATATATCAAAGAGGGAGATGAATAATTTAATTGATGTAAAAGAAAAGGTTATTAAAAGAGGGGGAATATATAAAGAAGGAGAATATTGTTGATGCAATGAGATTATAGATGGAAGATCAAGGATAGAAAAGAAGAAGATACCACTCAGAGGGAGTACAGTATAGAATCTGAATTATAGTGAAGTATACCATCATCAATTGAACACTAACTTTATTAGTGTTGCCATCAATTCCAAAGAGTGAGATTGTTACTATAGCTGATAGTAATCTTGAAGATTGATTATCTGATGGAGTTGATGATGAAGACCGACCAAGATAATATGAATACATGATAGTAGAAAGGTTAGATCAGTTATTGTCTTCATTTCATTGATGTCAAGCAATTCATTTTTGGTTTATATTATATTTCCATATCATTTGGTATATGATATAAGGTGAATGAGTTAAGGAGAAAAATAAATGAGATGTTGTGAAGTTGAAGAACTTAATTGGGCAATTGATACAGATCTGACAATGATTATATTATGTTGATATAAAAAATTTCTACCAAACATATGATCTTGTTAATTCGGTAGAGCATTGTGATGAAGATTTGACAAGTCGATAAGCAAAAAGTTTTGGCTACCAAGCAGGAAATGTCACTCAGGAAAGGTAAAAAGAAAAAGGAAGTAACTCAATAATGTTAAAGGAACCAAAAGTACTAAACAACAAGGAAAGGTTTAGGCACCGAGAGAAGTTAACTAAAATTCAAATGGACACCGAGCAAGGAACAAATATTAAATAAGGATTGAATCAACATTTAATAATTAGTTATGATGAGCTAGATGATCATGATGAGGAGAATTAGTTACAAGATATCTATAGACAGTAAAATTCAACGTGAATATCTACAAAAAGGTCTAAGTGGAAAAAGAGATGGAACAAGTTTCTAGAAAAGTTCAATTTCCTAGGTGAAAATAAAATGTCTTACCAAGATCCAGATTCAAGGTATAATAAATTGAACGATTAAGATTGATAAAATAAAAATGTAATAGAGGAGATTAAGAGGAAAAAATTTTCTATATAAAGGATGATCTTGTATGGACAAATTGATGGAAAACTAAATAGTTGAAGGGTTATCGATTGTTGCAGTGAAGAAGGAACACCGAAAATTCTAAGTGGGAAAATAATGATTTGATGAAGTATTGAAGCTATTTGGTAATGAAGAATTGAAGTGAAGATTGAAGAGAACAAAAGGATATGATTGTGAAAAGATAGATGCAAACCTACAGGTCAATTTATTTACTATTGCTTACTAGAATTTTTAATAGAGAAATCTCTTAACATAGTGGACTTAACAGTCTTATTGTAAAATACTTGAAAAAGGGAACATTCTAAAGAGTGTTTGAATCCCTCTAACAAGGCCACTCCTAACATGGTGAAGATCCTAACAGATCTAAATCCCTTGACTATGTCACACCTAACAATGTGTATTGTAATTTTTAACAATGTGTATTGTACTTTAGAAGAGTGTTTTCTTAGTGGGTGACAATTCCCACAGTGGTTTTTCCCAAAGTTGGGTTTCCACGTTAAATACTAGTGTTACATGTTGTGAATGATTTACTGATTATTATAGTTTAATTACTATTGTCGGTAAACAATGAATTTTTTTTTTACCAAGCTTTTATCAAGTTATTCAGAGAAAAGTTCTTAAGGTATTTGGAATGAGGGATTACTAATTCACCCCCCTCTGTAATCCAATAGGGAGAATAAATATTTCCTAATATTTTGTGTATAATTAATCATGAGTGTGACTCATATTTGAAAGATGTCATTTCTTGAGAGATAATATTTTGTAACTGAGGGACATTATTTAAATCACCTATATTTAGTGTTGAATCAAGTTTTGTACAATCACAACCTAGATTGGCTAAGAAACTGACTACCTTTTTCCCTTCCCTGTAAACATGAGAGATGAGGAAGTTATTGAATGTGTCCAGTAAGACCCATATTTTCTCTAAAATATACTTGATTTACCAATTGTGGGTTGTTCTTTCTTTACACGCATTGATGAGTAAAGTTGAATCTCCTTCTATATGAATGTTTGGAAAGCCCAATTTTTTTACTCATGAAAGTCCATTTAAAAGAGCATGTTCCTTTTCCTATTTGTGTTTGGAGAAAGTGAAGCTACTTTAAAATCCTTAATAACACCATGATGATCCCTTATACAAATGCCAAAGCATGATTCTCACAGATTACCACTTGAAAATCCATCAAAATTAATTTTAAACAAATTAGCAATTAGAAGCTGCCACTTCACAAAATCTTTGGCTACAATTTTTTGTCGTATTCTAGGTAATGTCAGAGAAAATGGAACAGAAATTAGTTTCCATTTATTTATAATCTCCTCATCCCACAAAGAGAAGATTGAGTCTTCCTTGTAAAAATTTTGAACATGCACATTGACCAATTCTGATACAATTTTTTCTATGTTATCTAGAACACTCTGAATTCAAGAAGAAATCTTCATGAAAATATATTTATTTCTTTCCCACCATATTGACCATAATTTTGTTGAGGGATTAATCTTCCATATACAAGAAAAAAGTGAATAAGAGTAGAGGATACGCCATGATTAGAGAAGATCCAAAATTATATTAGGCAAAGATAAGGATAAACTCATTTTGTTGAGTATGAAATTCTAGCATTGATGTGCAAATGAACATTGGGGAAGAAGGTGATCCACCGATTCATATTCTTCCTTACACAGCACAAAAATAAATGGTTGTAGTATTTGTAACTTATTTAATTTATCACTTATTAATATTTTCTTTTGAAGAGCTAACCAAGAGAAGCACCCTTCTTTGGGTAAAACTGACTTGCTCTAGAAAAAGGAATATTCTTTGTGAGATTGTCTCTAATTATCCATTTGTTGACTTGCCTTATATCCTACCTTGATTGAGTAATTTCCATCTTTTACAGGAGTCCATGTGATTTTTTCTTTATTTTTTGAAATGTATACCACTCTATTACAGAAGATTTTTTCAAACTCTCAATTCTGTTATGACTTATAAGTAGATCTCTTGGATCTTTTCAAAAAAAAATCTTGGAAAAGATTTCAACTCCACAAATGTAATCAAATAGTCTTGAACCCCAAATACTAATGATGGTAAGAATTTCTTCAGCAAGAATAGGATCTTGGCTCAATGAAGGGAATCTATTCCAAGAATCATTCCAAAAGTGAATGTCTTCTCCACTATGAACCTGCCAAGAAATGAATTTGGTGACAATATCTCTAGTTGAAACCATAAAATTCCAAATAGCAAAGCCAAAGGGTGGGTCTGAGATAGTTAAGATTCTCAAAGGGTTATCTGAATCTAAATATTTTGATTTCATTATTTGGCACCATTTTGAATCAGATTTCACATAAATTTTCCAAATAAATTTCCCTCCAAAAGCTATATTTATTTTTGAAATATCTTGTAATCCTAGCCCACCATTAGGTTTAATAAAAGCCATAATGTCCAAGGATATCGAGGGGATTTTTTTTGCTCTTAGATGTTCCCCTTCCATAGGAAGTCTTTGATTAGCTCCCCAATTTTAGAAATATTTGATTTGGGAGCTTGGAGGACAAATATGTAATAATTAGGAATGGTTGCTAGAACTAACTTGATGAGAAGAATTTTTCATGATAATGACAACCACCTTGCCTTCCAAGCTGATTCCCTTGACTTTATCCTGCCAATGACATTTTTTTACTATATGGACTTGTTGAGTCCCATAAAGAAAAGAATGCCTATATACATTGAAGGGAGTTCTTCTAAAGGAAATTCTAAAATATTAACAAGTTTCTTAGTGATTGCAACATTTGTGTTGAAGATATAAAAAAAATTATTTATGAGAATTTATTTTATGTCCTGAAGCTGCAGTATATATGTCAAGAATCTTCTTGATATGTCTGGCTTCTTGGATATAGGATCAACCAAACAATAGGGTGTCATCTACAAATAGAGTGTGAGTAATAGAGATGGGAGTATTCAGTATTTGAATACCCAGCCACAAACCTTTGACATTGGACTTTTTGATCATTCTACTGATGGTCTCATCCATGATTATGAATAGGAAAGGAGACAAGGGGTCTCCTTGTCTTACCCCTTGAGTGGAAGCAAAAAACATGAGGGAGTACCATTGATTAATACTAAAAAGAAGACCCCTAAAATGCATGCTTTGATCCATTTACACCATTTTGCTAAGAATCCAAATTTACTAAGAACTTTGAGTAGGAACTCCCAATTGACCCTATCGTAGGCTTTCATCATATCCAATTTAACTATGAATGTTGGAATGTGACAAGTATATATTGAATGTAGAGTCTCATGAGCTACTAACACGCCATCTAAAGTTTCTCTTCCCAGGACAAAGTCCCCTTGTTCCAGAGAGACAATTTTAGGGATCAACAATTGAAGTCTTAAGTAAATGGCTTTTGTGAAAATCTTGTAAACCATATTGCAAAGTGAAATAGGTCTGAAATCAGAAAGTGTCTTAGGTTCTTGGATCTCTGGAATTATTGCAATATTCGTGACATTAAAAATTTTTATCATAGAACCACTTTTTATTGATTATTCTAAGGAAAGGAGAAGATCAAAACTAATAACATCCCAATATTTTTGGAAGAAGAGAGTCGTAAATCCATCCAAACCTAGTGCCTTATCTAGAGCAAGTGAAAATACTACTTTATGAATCTCTTCCATTGTAAACGGTTCATAAGAGAAAAGTTTTCTTGAGGGGATATAATCTAAGGGATAGCATCTAAAAGTTCTCGCTCATGTGAATCATCTATATTGGAGGATATAGGTGTTAAGGAATTCAGATCTTAATATAGAGAAATCTAATAGTCTTTAAAAAAATTCTTTACAGAATTTACCTTAGATTGATATTTACTATAACATTTACAGAGATCATCAAATATTATAATTATAGAGATTTTTGAAATCGTATGCTTGTTGTGGTAATTACATATACACTATTATTGATGATTTCCCATAGAAAGCATACGATGATATATATGTAAGTAATATATTAAAAGGTTATGTCTACGTAGATACATGACTGTATGTGGCTTATGCCACATAGGGTCATGTCCCTACGTAGACATACCTTTAATCATTGTTCATGCTTCACTATCAGTGATGCCGATAATTAACAATATCATTAATCATTCTTCATGCCAACTATCATTGATACCGATCATTAATGATATCAATGTTATTTTTTATGCATCATGGATGAGTGTCAGGTCACCAGATAGTAAATACAGTCCTTGCAACATGGTTATGTATCAGGTCACCCAATAGTAAATTGGATCATTCAATATATAACAAGTTCAATTAAGTATTGATATATATGTTATCAAATGTGGAATTTTATATATATATATATAATTTTCACATTAACATATATGTATATTTACTTATATGTTTTAATCTGAATTAAGCTATTTCTCAACTCTCCCTCTTAGAAAAAGAGGATTTGAACAACATCACTTCGAGTTTCTTACTCATGAAATACATTTTAGAAATATAAGTTATCTGATCATTAACAACAACTAAATGAAGTTTGTTAGATAACAACCTTGATCCTAGGATGATAATAAAGTCTCCAATATCACAGGTATTACATCTTGACATACATATTGTTATGAATTCTGACACATTTTGGGAAAAAAATTCAAAGAAGTAAATCATAATAATAAGTTAAGAACATCTCAATATCATGATATCCGACATAGTCCAGGACAAAAAAATTAATGGATTCAATCATGATATGATTGTCATCACAGTCTCCAACACAACTCAGGACAACACTTAGTGATAACACAACAAATTCAGTATCAAGATATTCGGCACATTCCAGGACAACAACTTAATGTATTCAATCTTGATAATAGGTCAAACTATTGTTGAGATCATCACCTAACAATAGTAACCTAACACAGATTATATGAAATATTGTCACCTTTTATAAAACATGAATATAAATATTACAATATTAAAATATTAATGAATATATTAAAGTACATATGGAAGAGATTCAATCTCAAAAAGATTTGACTACAATTTACTCATACCAAGTTTACCTCTGAAGTATTCTATTTTTAACTTGGTCAGGGGCTTAGTAAAAATTTCAACATTTTGCTCTTTAGTGTTGATATATGCCAACTTGATAACATCTATGTCAACCATATCTCTTAAATAATGGTACAGTATCTCTATATGCTTGGATCGGTTATGAAAAACTAGATTAACTAAAAGTTTGATGCAACTTTGATTATCATAGTGAATCACGATGGGATTCAAGGGTTTTCCAAACAATTCAACTAGTAACTTCCTCAACCATATTGCTTCACAATCCCCCATGGAAGCATCCATATATTCAGCTTTAGTGGAACTTTGAGCAACTGCAGATTATTTCTTGTTGAACAAAGATATCATAGCTGATCCAAGACTGAAACAACATCCTATAGTACTTTTATGATCAATAGAATTGTATGCCTAGTTGGAATCAGAATACCCTTGTAGTTTGATAGCAACATTTTCATACTTCAGGCCAAGTCCAATAGTGCCACACAAGTATCTCAAAATATGATTGGTAGTCATTAGGGTGAATCTTCTTAGGGTCACACATGAAATGACTTAACAGATTGGTTACATAACAAATATCAGGGCAAGTGTTCACCAAGTACATGAGAGATCCAATAATTTGTCTATAGTATGTAGGATCTATAGATTGTGAATCTTCTGCATCACTTTTAAGCTTATGAAGATTTGTTTCCATTAGAGTAGAAAATGGTTTACAATCCATCATTCAAAATTTGGTCAAGATATCAGTGGTATATTTCGTTAGAAAGTAAAGATCCCCAAGATAACTGAGAGGGGGGGGTGAATCAGTTATCTGATAATTTAACCATTCAACTACTTTAAATAATATAATCAATGTACTAATCAACCATAGCAAGATAACCATACACAATTGCACAATAACACAACATATGTTGACTAGGGAACCTCTTGAAAAGAGTAAACCCCAGTGGGAATGATGCCCACAAAATGATGCACTAATATGAAAGTTCCTTGTTAGAGGATGGACCTTGTTAGGAGTCTTATGAAATACATTCAATACATATAAATCCCAGTTAGGAGATTTTGAATCCCTGTTAAAAGATTCTAACCCGGTTAAGAGTTTATGGAAGACAGAAGGACCCACTGCCCAAATAGCTTCAAGGCAAGATCTCTGAACCCACTGTCCAAAAGATCTTAGAATTATTCAATAGAATAATATGAAATATATTACCTCCTTCACACTATGCCAAAACCGCACTCTCTGCTACACAAGATCACAATTCTAGATCTCTGTACTCACAAGTCTTCCTTCATCACTGAATTAGCTCTTTTCTTCACTTCATGCATATATTCACATCTCAACCTTCATAGTACATATTACAACAAGTAAAACATTCCTTCTTATATACCAAACTCAAATAATTACAAATGAGTTAGTCCTCAATTACAAAATAATAAATTCTACATGCTACACACAAAATTTCACATAAAACTGTCAGCTTCGAGATACTGTAACTTTCTCCAAACATATCTTCAAAGTTTGCACTATGAACCACATCATCATTAATGAGTCTCCAACATCCCTTTAATTGCACAAAATTAGATTCCATCCAAACTAAGAGATATCCTCTGATTTCTGAAAATCGCTTCACAGAAACACTGTCTAAACACTGCTTTCACCAAAATGCTCATAACTCTCATAAATGAATGAATTTCTTTTTGCATTATTAACCATAGGTTAATAACACACCAAAGAACATACCATCAACTACACAAAATTCAATCTGCAATACAACATGTGTGCAAAACAAAACTGTACCTACTTTCCTGCTGATATCCAGAATATCACTGTGTTGACATCAATGACAATCCAAGTCATGAATGCAACAACAACTGCTACAGAATGACTGCCAAAATACTTTGCATTCATTCCTAACAATCTTCCCCATTGGTATTGATGGCAACATAGATGAAAAACATCCAATGTTCCAAAAATCCAATACTGCAACATCACTGCAAAATATCAAATTAAATCTTGCTTCATTTTCCTATTCAGCTCTCTCATACAATCCACAATGTTTTTCATGTATATCTCTCCCCCATTGACATCAATGATATAAATTTCATCACTAAGTCAACAAAAACTTAATGTCAAAAGACACTTTTCAGAAAAATACAATAACAAGAGTCCTCATGACTCAGCTCATAAACTCCCCCATAGAGGAAGTTCCAACATCCAATCCAAAAGAAAGATAGGGCTCATATACCACTGGATGGATGCAATCATCTGCATCAATTCTCAAATAGGTTGGGGCATAACCCCAAGCATACCTCTTATATACACAAATGTATCCTTAGGTAAAGGCTTTGTAAATATATCTACTATCTGCTCCTTTGTACTTATGTACTCTAATCTTACTTCTTTTTCTGCAACTTTCTCTCTTACAACATGATACTTGATCTCAATATGTTTATTCTTAGAATGTAAAATAGGATTTTTTAACATACTCACTGTACTGGTGTTATCACAATGTACAACAATAGGCTCATCAAACTTTATTACAATATCCTTCAACATCTGCTTCATCCAAATAATCTGATTACAATTGTTTGCTGCTGCAACATATTCTACTGCTGCTGTACTTTATGAAGTACAATTATGCTTCTTACTTAACCAAGAGACCAATTTTCCTCCAAGAAAAAAGGCTCCACCACTGGTGCTTTTCTTGTCATCAACACTACCTCCCCAATCTACATCAGTAGAGGCACATAAAGTAAAATCATTAGAATTCTCATACCATAATCCATAATCCATTGTTCCTTTCAGATATCTCAGTATCCTCTTTACTGCTGCATAATGTGATTCTCTAGGTTCTGCTTGAAATCTTGCTACAATCCCAACTGAATATGCTATATCAAGTCTTGTATGTGTCAAGTACTACAATCCTCCAATCATAGATCTATATTTTTTCTGCTCAACTGCTGGTGTCTCATCTTTGCTAGATAACTTATGTCCAGTTACCATAGGTGTTCCAACAGATTTAGAATCTTCCATTCCAAATCTTTTCAATAAGTCATTCAAATACTTAGTCTGACTTACAAATATACCTTCCTTGCTTTGTGTTATCTGTAATCCCAAAAAATATTTCATTTCTCCAATCATGCTCATCTCAAATTCAATCTTCATTTCATCTGCAAATTTGTCACTAGCTTCATCTTCTCCTCCAAAGATAATATCATCAACAAATATAACTATAACCAACAAACCATTCTCAATTTATTTTGTGTATAAGTTACTATCTATTGTTCCTTTTATAAATCCCAATTTCAATAAATACTTATCCAATCTTGCATACCAGGTTCTAGGTGCTTTTTTTAATCCATATAAAGCTTTCTTTAACTTACATACCATATCTCCTTCTTGTGTCAAAGGAAAACCTTTAGGCTGCTCAATGTAGACTTCTTCTTCCAATTCACCATTCAAAAATGTTGACTTCACATCCATCTAATACACTTTGAATTTCTTGTAAGCTGCATATGATAGAAACATTCTCACTACTTCAAATCTGGCCACAGGTGCAAAAGTTTCTTCATAGTCAATTCCTTCTTGTTGTGAATATCCTTTACATACCAATCTTGCTTTGTTTCTTATCACTTCTCCTTGTTCATTCATCTTGTTTCTGATTACCCACTTTGTTCCAATCACATTCTTGTCTTCAGGTCTAGGGACCAATTCCATGTCTTGTTTTTTTCAATCTGCTCCAGTTCTTCTTTCATAGCATTAATCCAATGTTCATCTTCACAAGCTTCATTAGTATTCTTAGGTTCAATTTGAGAAATCAAACATAAATGTACCTTATTTCAAGTCAAAACTCCTCTATCTAAACTTCCAATAACTTGCTCAATAGGGTGATGTCTTGAAGTATACCTATTAGGTGTCATAGTTATTGATCTTGTTCCAACTGTAGATTCTTCTCTACTTTCTTCTCTATTTTCTTCTCTATTTTCTTCTTTGTTTTCTTCTCTATTTTCTTCAATATGACTTTCATTCAGCACATCACTGTTAGCTTCAAAAAATAATTTTGAATTTTCAATGTTAGGCTGAGGTTGTGCTTCTCCATCAGATTCATAATCAAGCATTCTTTCCTGAATGTTAAACTTCTCATCAACTTTTACATTTGCACTTTCAACAATAGTCTTAGTTCTTTTGTTATAACATCTATATGCTTTGCTTTTTAAAGAATATCCAAGAAATATTCCTTCATCACTTCTAGGATCAAACTTTCCTATATCATCATCTCTCTTTATATAACATTTACTTCCAAAAATTCTAAAATACTTAACTGAGGGTGTATGTCCAAACCATAATTCATAAGGTGTCTTGTTTGTATCTGCTCTGATTTGTACTCTGTTCATAGTGTATACTATTGTGTTCACTGCTTCTCTCCAAAAAGTCTTAGCCAAATCATTTTCAAACAACATAGCTCTTGCTGCTTCAGTTATTGACCTATTCCTTCTTTCTACAATACCATTTTGTTCTAGTGTTCTAGGGGCTGAAAGTTGTCTCTTAATACCATTCATTTCACAAAAGGTGTTAAACTCTCTAGATGTAAATTCACCACCTCTATCAGATCTTAGACACTTAATCTTCATTCCAGATTCATTCTGAATTTTGCTTTTCATGATCTTAAATTTATCAAATGCTTCAGATTTTTCTTTCAAAAATGCAATCCACATCATCCTTGTAAAATCATCAACAAGAATCATAAAATACCTTTCTCCATAGAATCCTCTAGTCCTAGTAGGACCACTCAAGTCTGTATGAACAATCTCCAGCTTCTCTATCGATGTGAACTTCTTGTTGGAAAATGAACTCCTTTTCTACTTTGCCATCATACATTCTTTGCAAATCATGTTAGTAGGTTTCATAATTCTAGGTAAATCTCTTACCGCAAGTGTAGTGCTTACCTTGACAATATTATCAAAGTTTATATGACAAAACCTTTTATGCCATAACCAACTATCATCAATCTTAGTCATCAAACATGTCATCTCAGTAGGATTCAACTGAAATACATTACCTCTGGTTCTGGATCCTTTTCCAATCAGATTTCCATCTTTATCTTTTATCACACAAGTTTTCTCAGAAAACCAAACTTCATAACCCTTATCAGCCAATTGTCCAACACTTAGTAGATTATGTCTCAATCCATCAACAAAGTAAACATCATCAATGTTAGTCTTTCCATCAAGAGTAATAGATCCTATACCCTTAATCAAACAAGGTGCATTGTTACCAACCCTAACAATTCCTCCATCATAATTATCTAACTTAACAAACTTTCTTTTATCTCCAGTCATATGATGTGAACAACCACTGTCTATAATCCAATCAGATTTCTTTTCAACTTGTGAAACTAATGCTTTTTCTTCCCTTTTATCAGATTTAGAACTTTCTTCTTTAATTGCTACAAATCCTATTTTCTCAAAGTTATCATTATCACTGTCACTTAAATGTCTTTCAATTCCTGCTTCAAGATCTTCATCATTTACATAATAACATTCTTTAGATCTCCTAGGTTTAAAGTTGCTTCTATACTTCTTAACTCTTTTAGGACATTTAGATGCAAAATGACCATATTCTTGACAAGTCCAACATTTAAAGATTTTCTTACCATCTGGTTCTCTTTTTACAAGTAATGCAATACCTTCTTCAATCTTCTTATCTTCCTTAGATTTAGATCTGCTACTGCTAGCATAATCTCCATTCACACTAGTACTTCTTGTAGGTCTAGTGTTAAGAGCACTGAATGTTGTTTCCATTTTAGGTAGCTCTCCTGATAATCTCAAGTTTATCTCTGTTGTTTCTAATCTTCCAAGAAGAGTCTCTCTTGAAAAGTTCGATGTACAAGGTATCACTTGTTCAATCATCTGTGTTGTCTGCTTGAATACTGGTGTCAAAGTTCTCAGAATTTTCCATATCACTTCATTCTCTATCTTATCACCTCCACAAGACTTTATTCCTATTACAATCTCAGACATCCTACAAATATAGCTTCTAATAGATTCATCTTCCATCATTCTGATATCTTCAAATGCACAAATCCAATTATGTAATCTAGCCTTCTTTGCATGTTCATCACCTTCAAAAGTAGAATGTAAAGCTTTCCAAATTGCATGAGATGTTTTCAAACATCTTACCTGACTATATTCATTCTTTGTTAGTGCTGACAAAAGTGTTTCTCTTGCAAGTATGTTACACATGAATAGATCTAGTTCATCTTTAGTTCCTGCCTCTAGATTGTCTTCCTCAATGATAGTCTTCTCATTCTTTGTAATCAACCAATAACTTGGTCCTAAACACAATAGATGAGTCTTCATCTTTTCTTTCCAGCTATCAAAATTTACTCTATCAAACTTAGGGCTTTCTTTTCTGAAATTCACCATGGATCTCCTTAAGTTGTTAAACTTTTCTTTCAAGGACCTGCTGCTCTGATACCAATTGTTAGAAAGTAAAGATCCCCAAGATAACTGAGAGGGGGGGGTGAATCAGTTATCTGATAATTTAACCATTCAACTACTTTAAACAATATAATCAATGTACTAATCAACCATAGAAAGATAACCATACACAATTGCACAATAACACAAGATATGTTGACTAGGGAACCTCTTGAAAAGAGTAAACCCCAGTGGGAATGATGCCCACAAAATGATGCACTAATATGAAAGTTCCTTATTAGAGGATGGACCCTATTAGGAGTCTTATGAAATACATTCAGTACATATAAATCCCTGTTAGAAGATTTTGAATCCCTGTTAAAAGATTCTAACCCAATTAAGAGTTTATGGAAGATAGAAGGACCCACTGCCCAAACAGCTTCAAGGCAAGATCTTTGAACCCACTGTCCAAAAGATCTTAGAATTATTCAATAGAATAATATGAAATATATTACCTCCTTCACACTGTGCCAAAATTGCACTCTCTGCTACATAAGATCACAATTCCAAATATCTGTACTCACAAGTCTTCCTTCATCACTGAATTAGCTCTTTTCTTCACTTCATGCATATATTCACATCTCAACCTTCATAGTACATATTGAAATGAGGAAAAAATTCTTTCTTATATACCAAAATCAAATAATTACAAATGAGTCGGTCCTCAATTACAAAATAATAAATTCTACATGCTACACACAAAATTTCACATAAAACTGTCGGCTTCCAGATACTGTAACTTTCTCCAAACATATCTTCAAAGTTTTCACTATGAACCATGTGATCATTAATGAGTCTCCAACATCCCTTTAGCTACACAAAATTAGATTCCATCCCAGCTAAGAGATATCCTCCGATTTCTGAAAATCGCTTCACAGAAACACTGTCTAAACACTGCTTTCACCAAAATGCTCATAAATCTCATAAATGAATGAATTTATTTTTGCACTGTTAACCACAGGTTAATAACACACCAAAGAACATGCCATTAATTATGCAAAATCCAATCTTAAATACAACATGTGTGCAAAACAAAACTATACCTGCTTTCCTGCTGATATCCAGAATATCACTGTGTTGACATCAATGACAATCCAAGTCATGAATGCAACAACAACTACTACAGAATGACTACCAAAATACTTTGCAATCATTCCTAACATATTTTCCTTGATTTAGGAAAATATAGTTCTCCTTTTTCCCATACTTCTAGACCTAGGAAGTAGTATAGAAGGCCTAGATCTTTCATATCAAATTCAGCTACCAGATTTCATTTACATTTTGCAATAAGATGATCTTCACCTGTTATTAACAAGTCATCAACATAGAAAGCTAGAATCTATTGGAGTTGATGAGTAAACAACTAACAACTCCCAAGAACACCTTCATGCAACTACTCCAAAAAGAGACAAAGACTAGTCTAAAGGATTGAAGAAGCCTCCAAAATTAGGAATGTTCCAAAAAATAGGAACAAGGATGAACATGTACAACATCACTGAAGCAAGAAACTAAAAACTCTGTCAACAATTAACTGATGATATAAAGATCCTCCACTAAAATATGACTAGGTAGAGAAGACTATAATTTGCATGAGTGCCCTCAAATGACACTACTCAAATCAGGAGGCAAACAATTGAAGTTAAAGATACAGAGTACAATCTGCACAAGTACCCTCAAATGACACTACTCAAATTAGGACATAAACAAAGACAAACACCTGAACTCAAAAATAAAGATGGTATAAAAATAGTAAAAGTCTGAAGAGATGATCAATAAAAGTTGGAAGAGTGCATCCAAAAAATAGGAAAGAAAGAGTGTCCATATGCTAAATGATCCATCTCACCAAAATGCATAAGTACCCAGCCACTACATCCGCCTAGTACATAGAATCAAATATTGAATACATCGCTCACACTATCGAACCAAGGAATTAGTAGAGCCAATAGTATAACCCCCCCCCCATAATGCTAACAAGGGAGTAATGACAGGTACACTAAAAAGATCATCCAATATGAACTATATGATGAAGATGAATCAAAAACATCGAAGGTGCAAAGAGAGTACAAGCACAAATAAAGGTACATGAGGCTAATGTCATTGGAGGAATGCTCACATGAAAAATTTAGATGGAAAACAAAGGAAAACATCAAACCCCCTAGCACTTTATAATGGAGTGTGAGTACAAAGAGCACGAACATGTGCAAGATACCATACATGAAATATAATGGCACTTTATCTCAGTGTGTGTGCATAAAAGAATGCTACAAAAGTGAAGTATACACTACTCAAAGAAGATCGAAGGCTTCTGAAACAAAATAACAGCCTAAGATGAGCCATCCCTCAAAGGAAAGAGATCCCAGGACCTAAAACATCCAAGATATCCACCAGATTATGAAAAATGAAAAAATATGAATAAAATGTACCTAGAGAAGAATCTAGAAAAAAGATTCATAGCACTGGAAATCTCATAGAACAAACTTTTTAACGATATATCATTTTCCCAAAATGGAGCCCGGATGCGCAAGATAGAGCTCCCGAAGTGGAAAATTGAACATATGGCTTTGACAATAAAAAATAGAATCAAAAAAAAATTAGAAATTCAAATCTCTAGGTCTAGAAAGATCTCTGAACCATCTTTCCGATGATATCTTGTTTTCCTTATTTCGACACTATATACTCAAGATATGATCAAAAAATCACAAGTTGCATGAGATGGAAGATAGAAAAGAAGCTCTGTCTCTAAATTCATGGTATGAAAAAGGAGGAAAAAAATCCTAAATATGAAATTCCAAAAAGGTCCACCTCTGAACAAGCTTTCCAATGGTATCTCGTTTGAAAAAAAAAATATTGTATGCTCAAGTTATGAGAAAAAAACCAACAAGTGCTCTAGACTGCCCAAAAAAGGTGTCTGAAAGGTGCTGATGTAGTGCTGATATCAGCACTTCACGAGCCTAAATTTGACATCCATATGCCCGTCATAAAAAAAAAATAATAGACCCCTGGGGCCAAAAAAAATTGTCCCTGATCGCCACATGACCAAGGGCTAATCGCATGAGGGGGGGGTTGAAGCTATGGGAGTTGGTCCCCCATGTGACCATAGGCTCTTGTTGAGGGGGCTGCATGGGCTGGCAGTGACTGCTAGTCACCATGGTTAACCCAGTGGTGACTGTAGCAGTCACATGCCAGTCACTGTGTGGTGACTATGGAGGTGACACTGCATGGTCACCAACGGTGACCATTGATGGTCCGCGGGCTGCTGGGCAATGACCGTGGCCACCAATTGTGGCCAGTGGGTGGCTATTGGGTGGTACCCAAGTGGCACCCAAGCGGCTGCCTCGCTTAAAAAAAATTAAATTTTTGAAATCACATGCCTCGATCCATGTGTCAAGGTCGTACGGCTCTGGTTTTTAAAAAAAATTTGCCACAGAATGTAATTTCATCCAACATGTTTTCACTGTGGAGAAGAAGGTTATAGGGAATTAACTTACTAACTTGACAAATCTTCATCACCATGCTTTACCGACTTAACATAATCATATGTTAGGTAGAAAATAATTATATTAACATAATCTAATAATTGTTCGATCTGTATCAATTGCCCATTTGTGTTCTTCAACTTCACAACATCTCATTTCTTCTTCTTAACGCATTCAACTTATATCATTACCGAATGATATGGCAACATAATATAAACCATAAATCAATTACTTGACATCAATGACAAGACAATAACTAATCTAACCTTTCACTATCATGTATTCATCTTATCTTGGTCATTCTTCATGATCATCCCCATCAGATAATCAATGTTCATCATTACTATCATTTATGGTAACAAGTAGTCCTACAATGATTGACCTATAGAGTGTCTGATCTACTTTTGTGGATTCATCATCTTTTCCCAATTGACAATCAGCATCCATGGGAGTTCTTGTTAGTTTATAATTCTCTATGCATACATTTTTCAATATTTCTTTGATATACTTGGTTTGTAAAATAAAGATTCCATCATCTAATTGAAACTTTGTAGTCCAAGGAAGAAAAATAACTCACTAATAATTGAAATTTCAAATTTATTCTACATAGTTACAAACTTCTAACATGCACAATCATCTCCACCAAACATAATATCATTTACATAACAACTATCAATAGCTAATCTTCCTCAAGCTCAAAATATGCATTTCTATTAGTAGTACCTTTCTTGAAACCTTGTAGAAGTAAATATTATGCTCTAGTGGATAATTTAAGACCATCAAATACCCTCTTGAGTTTGCACACCATGTTTGGCTCTTTTTTCAACTCAAAACCATCAGGTTGCTCTACATACACTTCTTCTAAATTTTCATTGAGGAACATTGACTTGACATCCATTTGATATACCTTAAAATTCATGTGAGATGCAAATGCAAGGGATATCCTAATTTACTCTATCCTAGTCACCAGAGAAAAATTCTCCTCAAAATTGATACCTTCAACTTAAGAATATTGTTTACATATTGACCTAGCTTTATTTCTTTTCACTTCTTCATCTTCATTCAATTTTTTTTGGAACACCTACTTAGGTCCAATGACACTATTCTATTGGCCTTGGAAAAATTTCCCATGACTAATTTCTCTAAATTTGATCAAGTTCCTCTACCAGTTCCTTCAATTATCCTTCATTCTTACTAGTATCTAAAATAACTTTGGGTCCTATCTTTGATAAGAGACAAATATTCATTTTCTCACTTTCCTTGGCAAGCATTCTTCTTGTTTGTAATCTTCATGTTTATCTTCAATAATTTAATCTTATGAATAGCTCCTATAGACATACTTTTATGAGGTCTTAGGGGTTTCTTATGATTTATTTATGTTGTTCCTTTTTCTTCACTTGGATCATTTTCTTCTTCCAATTCCAAGGGTATACTTTCTATTCTGATGCAGGAGCATCCTGGGTGTAAGAGCAATCTTGCATCACCCAAAAATATTTCTAGTTTTATTTTCAATAAGGGCTATCTTGTGCAGAGCTTCTATTTATGGAAACTTACTATTTTTAGTAAGTTGGTCATACAATCTCAGAATGTTTTGATTTCATAGTTGGAGGTTCATCCCAATCATTTCAGCCTACCAATTGAATTTCATTGCCACATCATCAATATTGGTGAAGTTATTGAGATTTTTGGGTATGAAATCTTTCAAGTCAATTTTGAAGGCCTTAGGGGCTCCAGATCACGATCGACCCCTGGCTGACTGGCACTAGCACGTGTCAGGCATTGTAGATCTCGTCATGGCATTTCTGAAAAGTGGTTACAATAGAAAAATGGAGCTACGGTTAAAAAGTTATGGCCTCCGGAAGTTGGGTTACCTAAAATCATATTTTGTATTTCTTTTGAGCCAACCCTATTGTAAAAATTATGAAAATAAAATAATTCTATGTATTGTCGGCCTTAAGGGCTAAATTTTTGGAACCTTCTCGAGTGGTGGAAATTGCCTATATAAAGAAGGTCCGTAGTGTTGTCTTAGGCAGTTCGGAGTAGTGCTGGGTAGTAGATCAGGGTATAAATTCGAGGCTTTGTCCTAGAAAATATTGTAAAGGGAATGCCCATGTGGCTTTGCATATTGTAATTCTAAAATTTGGAATTCCACACTTGTGGAGATAATAAGAAGCCCATTTTTCTATTCTTGCATATTTTTGTTGTTTTTCTATTTCTGTTATGTGTTTGTGGTATTAAGGGGAGCATCCTTCATCAAGTGGTATCAGAGAAGGAGTTCATGAGTGTGTAAATAGATCATTGATTGTGAGGTAATTTGCACCAGGACCATGGGTTAGGGTTTCTATGTAAATAGATCGCCGATTGTGAGGCAGTTTGCACCAGGACTGTGGATTAGGGTTTCTATGTTAATAGATCGCCGACTGTGAGGCAATTTGCACTAGGACCGTGGTTAGGGTTTCGGTGAGAAGCACAAAAATGCCTCCACAAAGGGAACGTGGTGGAAGAGCTGGTGTTGTAACACCTGAGGTTAGAGCACTCCAAAGACAAGTGCAAGCATTGCAAGAAGAGATTCGTAGAGGAATGAATCTTAATGTCAAAGACGAAAGCGAGGATGAAGCCGAAGAAGATCAAGAAGGAGAAGCTGAAGTTGTGAACCCAGAGGAAGAAAGACTTTTTTGAGTCATTTCCAAGATTGGAAAAAGACCTAAGATTGAGGTCTGACATTTTCTGGAAATCTTAACCCAAAGGAATTGATCGACTGGATCAATGAATGTGAAGAATATTTTGAGTATGAAGATATCAAGGATCCTGATCGGGTCAAATTTGCAAAGGCTAGACTGAAAGGTCATGTAAAGATCTGGTGGAAAGAGATTCAATTGGAGTGAAATAGAAGAGGGAAAGATAAAATCACAAGATGGGATCAGATGGTGGATAAATTGAAGCGACAGTTCATTCTTGTTTATTATGAGCTTGACCTACTGTGAAAAATCCAAAGTTTGAAGCAAACGGGATGATTTGTTCAGGAGTATATAGAGGAGTTCTATCGAATCCTCATCAGAACAAGCCATGCAGAAGCTGATAAGGAGAAAGTTTCCCATTACCTTAATGGGTTGAGGCTGAGCATTCAGGAGGAGTTGAATCTGGTTTGAATGAACAGTGTTGAAGAGGCATACCAGTTTGCCCTAAAAGTAGAGGAAAAGCTGAACAAGAAGTTTGAGAGCAGACAAAGCGGAAGAGGTCATGATAGAAGATCTAGTTGATGGTCATATGGAGATTGAAATGAAGATCCAAAAAAGTAGGATGAGGCCAGTAATAGTCAGAATTAGAGAGGAGATCATTTTAATAGTTTCCATGATCAGAATAATAGAGATCAAAGAGGAAGAAGAAGAGGAAGAGGACAAGGTTCAGTAAGAGGAGGCTTCCGTGGAACATGTTTTCACTGTGGAGAAGAAGGTTATAGGGAATTTGAATGTCCTCAATGCCAAGGAAGGGTGGATAGGAGGAATGAATGCCAGGCCAAAGTTGCACATGTAGATGAAGAAGCCAGATCATCAAATTCTAAAGATGCTGAAAGAGGAGAAACACTGATCAATAGAAGAGTCCTGCTGAGTGGTGAAAATCAACCTGAGCAAAGGAGGAGCCTATTTCGCACCAAGTGCAAGTGTGAGGGTAAGTGTTGTGATGTGATTATTGATAGTGGTAGTACTGATAATTTGGTGTTAGAAGAGATGGTGACAAAGTTCAAGCTCAAGAGGCAGAAACATCCACATCCATATCAGGTTGCCTGGGTGCAGGATGACCACAAGGTCATTGTCTATGAACAGTGCCTAGTAAAGTTCAAGATTGGTGGGTACCATGATGAGGTACTATGTGATATCATATCTATGGATGCATGTCATATGTTGTTGGGTAGACCATGGCAGTTTGATAGATGTGTTGTACATAATGTTCGTGCAAATACCTATTCCTTAAAAAAGGATGGAGTGCGACATAAGCTAAAACTATTGAAAGAAACAGAAGAAAAGGTATGTGGTAATGTAAGAATAAATTTTATTGATAGAGGAAATTTCTTAGATGGTATGCAGCATGAGCATATGTGTTTTACCTTAATTCCAAAGGCTGGGAAAGAGGAAGTAGAAGATGTACCCGTAGAATTTGCAAAATTATTGAATGAGATTCAAGATATTGTACCTGATAATGTGCCTGATGGATTACCACCAATAAGAAAGATCAATCATCAGATGGACTTGATTCCAGGAGCCAATTGCCAAATAAGGTAGCACATAGAATGACACTAGCAGAAAGTGAAGAGTTGAAGATAGATTTGAAGTTTAGTTCATCACATCGTTCATAGATTGTATATGGAAGTAGTCCGAGAAATGTATTTGAGTTGAGAAAGATAGATAAAAGAGAAATAAGTAGTGATGAAGCTGAGGATTTTGCAGAACATTTGAAGAACATCCATGAAGAGGTGAGGAAGCATATTACCAAGATAAATGCACAGTATAAGGTTAAGGCAGATGAGAAAAGAAGGCATAAGGAATTTCAGGTTGGGGGTGAAGTCATGGTTCATTTGCAAAAGGAGAGATTTCCAGTTGGTACATATAACAAGTTAAAAATGAATAAATTTGGGCCGTGTAAGATACTGAAGAAGCATGATTCTACAAATGCCTATGAGGTCAAGTTACCTACTGAGCTGAATATTTCACCAGTATTTAATGTTTCAGATCTGATAGAGTATTATGAAGGAGGTGTTGAAGATGAGATCATAGTAGCACAGTGGAGTATTCCAGCAACCAGTTTAGATACCAAGGAGATTGAGGACATACTGGACAGTTGTGTTGCCAGAAGCACAAGGAACAAGATGTATGAAGAATATTTGGTAAAATGGAAAGAAAGACCTGTTGAAGATTCATCATGGCTAACAAGGGAGGAGGTTAACCATCTTGGTTTTCCTCTTCACACCTAAGACGTGACGGGGTCACTTCTCAAATTACCCTAGGTGTCTGATGCAGGAGCATCCTAGGTGTAAGAGCAATCTTGCATCACCCAAAAATATTTTTGGTTTTGTTTTCAATAAGGGCTATCTTGTGCAGAGCTTCTATTTATGGAAACTTACTATTTTTAGTAATTTGGTCATACAATCTCAGAATGTTCTGATTTCACAGTTGGAGGTTCATCCCAGTCATTTCAACCTACCAATTGAGTTTCATTGCCACATCATCAGTATTGGTGAATTTATTGAGGTTTTTGGGTATGAAATCTTTCAGGTCAATTTTGAAGGCCTTAGGGGCTTTGGATCACGATCGACTCTTGATTGATTGGCACTAGTGCATGTCAAGCGTTGTAGATCTCATCATGGCATTTTCGAAAAGTGGTTACAATAGAAAAACAGAGCTACGGTTAAAAATTTATGGCCTCTGGAAGTTGGGTTACCTAAAATCATATTTTGTATTTCTTTTGAGCCGACCATATTGTAAAAATTGTGAAAATAAAATAATTTTATGTATTGTTGGCCTTAAGGGCTAAATTTCTAGAACCTTCTCGAGCAATGGAAATTGCCTATATAAGGAAGGCCCGTAGTGTTGTCTTAGGTAGTTCGGAGTAGTGCTGGGTAGTAGATCTAGGTATTAATTCGAGGCTTTGCCCTATAGAATATTGTAAAGGGAATGCCCATGTGGCTTTGCATATTGTAATTCTTAAATTTGGAATTTCACACTTGTGGAGATAATAAGAAGCCCATTTTTTTGTTCTTGCATATTGTTGTTGTTTCTTTGTTTTTGTTATGTGTTTGTGGTATTAAGGGGAGCATCCTTCATCATATTCTAAATTCCTTAGGTTCTTTTGCAATCTAATTCTAATTTTCATCTACTTTAATGTTTTTTCTTTAAAGTATCCTTCTAATCCTTTATTCTTAACATCTATAATCCTTAGTTCTTATCAATTTAATAATAATTATTCCTTCATTAATCCTCGAACAAAAATTTCCAAGATATTATTTATCTCCTAATGTAACATTTTCTTCCAAATATTATGAAATAACTAACAGTAGTAGTTCTCCCATTCCAAAATTTATAGGGGGTCGTATAATTATTTACCCTTTCCATTACCCTATTTATAATGTAAAAAACAATATATTCTACCTTTCTTTCAAATACACATCATGTAAGCTTACATCCTTTAACATTATTCTAGTCACTTCTTGAACTGCTATGTTATTCCTTTTGGTTACCCCAATCAAGTGAGGAGTTATAGGAGCATATAGATATCTCCTAACGTTGTAGATTTTAAGGAACTTATTTAACTCATTAGTGTTGGAGATTTGCCAGCAGGCCAATACTGACTGTATGTTTGTCATTGATGACAACATATGGAAAGTAGCATGCATGGAAATCTTATGCAGTACGCTTTCAGTATATGTAGCATGGACATGATATCAACATGATATCATGGGCGCAGAGGTTAACTGTTAGTACAGATAGTTATATAGTAGTTGGTGTCAGTAGTGTTCCTGATAGAGTTAGAGACGGTATTTTGTGTATGGTTGTTCATACAATTATCATGGAGCCTTGTGCACTTGGATTTATGTTGAAGACATATTAGTGATGTTTTAGTTATGGACGCATAGTCTGTTGATGAGTAGAAGTGAAGTTATACAGTCACTATTTGCCAACAGCAGTTTCCTATGTTTATTCAAAAGAGCCGACAAAGATTTTATTGGTTCTTGAGTTGCACCTATCTTGAGGGTATGCGCCCTTGGAGTTAAGCTTGGAGAAGTGTTATTGATGTTTGGTTAAGAGTGCATGAGTTAATTCAGCTCATAGATAAAGTTCTAGTTGTTTTGGTAGAGCTGACAATGTGTAGCATGCGTCTACAATTATCTTATTAGACAGGTCCCAGAATGTGTTGCGTACATAGTAGAGCTAACAGAATATTAATTAGAGTTTTTTATGGTTTCTCTAATATGATTTCAAGGTGGTTCTAATAGGCTAACTTGATTATATCATTTGGAGGAAAGATATTTATAGGTAGTCATTTGTGATTGCTTGAGTGTGGTTCATGGTTGATTAAGCAGAGCAAAGCAAAGTGTGAGAAGTGTTGAGCCATCAAAAGAAGGTCTATGTGACCAAGTGAAGTATTTTTGGTATTCATTGGAACTAATCTAGATAGCAGGTCAAAGTGCAGTTCACCAAGATCCAAATATAGTGTGTATCTATCATTCAAAAGGTTGTAGCCTTCACCCATTTGAGTAGTGAGCTCTCGAACAGTGCGTCCTCTCCCCTAACAGGGAAAATTGTAAAAGGATCCTAACAGGGTCTGACCCTTGACCAGATCTATTGTACTTAATATATTGTAAAGCTACTCCTAACAGGGTAAAGAATCTTCTAACAAGGATCATTATACACTAGTACAGAATATTAGTGGGTATCAAGTCCCATCAAGGTTTTTACCTATTTGGGTTTCCCTGTAACCAAAATATCGGTGTTGTGTTCATGTGTTCTTTCATTGTGTTTATGTTTTATGTTTAAGTATACTTATTTGGACAAAGAATTGAATCTTGTAGATAACTGATTCACCCCCCCCCCCCTCTCAATTATCTATTGGGACTATTCCTAACAATTGGTATCATAGCCAAGTGCCTCAGAGTGAAATTTTAACAGCTTGAGGTTGATCAGATGGCGTACTTCAAGAAAGAGAGTCCTAAGTTTGATGGAGAGAATTATCTTGATTGGAAGAACAAGATGGTGACTCATTTGCAGTGCATTGCTTTTGAAGTTTTTAATGTAACTATCAAAGCAACCAAGATTCCTACTTTAGAAGACCTTGCAAAAGATGATTCTACTGACATACAAAAGTAATTGTTTCATCATAATTCTATTGTTAAAGAATCCCTTATCAGTGCACTGTCTGATGGTGAATTTTCAAAAGTAAAAAAGATAGATATAGCCCACAAAATATTGAAGCACCTAGAAGACATATTTAAAGGAGACAAACAAGCAAAGGATGCACGCAGAAAGACATGGAAGAAAAGATATAATGCATTAGAGATGATTCCTGAAGAAAATATCAGAGCTCACAATCAGAGGATTAATGAAGCAGTTGCTGGAACCAGAAACAATGGTGGAGAGATTTCAGAAGAGGACATTATGGACAAGTTAATGACTACTCTTACTCTAGAATATGAAAACAAGATCAACATCCTTGATGAGACCATGCAGATTACATCTAATTTCAAAGGAGAAACCTTGATCAGCAAGATCTCAACTTTGAGATTTCAAGATTGAAGAGAAAACCAAAGAGTGAGATAGCTTTCAAAACAACAATTCATGGTAAGAAATCTACAAACACTTCTGGTAATTTTCATGATGATGATGAAGAGAAAACATTAGATAATTTTATTGCTATGATTTCCAAAAGAGAAAAGAAAGGAAAAGGAAAATATGAAGGTCAATTACCATTTAAGTTCTTTTCATGTAATAAGATAGGTCACTTTGCATCTAAGTGTCCCACTAGAGCAAGAAATTTCAAGAAGCATTACAAGCCTAAGTATTCTAAGTAATGCTACTATGCTGGAGATGGAGTTTCAGATGAAGAATTTGGTGAAGAAGAAATTGGATTCATTGTTATTATAGACAAGATGAATAATAAGACATCTCATGAAGATAAGAAAGAGAATCAAGAGCTTGCATTGATTTCACAAGCTAACATAAGGACAGACTGGATTATAGACAGTGGTTGTTCACATCACATGACAAGTGATAAAGGCAAGTTTGTTCATTTGGACAAATACAATGGCGGTATGGTCAGATTTGGAGACAACACTCCTAAACCTATAGTTGGTAGAGGAGCCATCACTTTGGATGGAAAGAATAGTATAGATGATGTTCTTTATGTTGATGGTTTGAAACATAACCTTCTCAATGTTGGACAGTTACTTGGAAAAGGCTAGCAATTGGAGTTCAAAGATGACAAATGCATCATTAACAACAAGGATGGTGTTATGATTGCATCAGGCTCAAAGACAAGAGGTAATGTTTTTCAACTCAATTTAGAAGCAAGTTGTTTTGTTGCTAAATTTGATGATAGTTGGTTGTGGCACAAAAGACTATGTCATATCAATTTCGATAACATAGTAAAGATAAGCAATGTTAAGGAAATAAGAGATCTACCTAGCATAGAAAAGCCAGTTGATACTATATGTAGGGAATGTGTGATGGAAGAGCATGTGAGAAATTCTTTTAGGAGCAAGCAGAATTCAATAGAGAACAAGTTGGATCTAATTCATACAGACCTATGTGGTCCAACTCAAACAAGATCATACTATGGTGAAAGGTATTTCATTTTGTTTGTTGATGATTATAGTAGGATGATGTGGGTTGCATTCTTGAAAGATAAGTCAGAAGCATTTGAGAAATTCAAAATATTCAAAGCTAAGGTTGAGAATGAATTTGAACTAAAGATAAAATGTTTGAGATCGGATAGAGGAGGAGAATTCACCTCTGACAGATTCTATGAGTACTGTGAAGAACATGGCATAAAAAGATAGTTAAGTGCACCTAGAACCCCTCAGTAGAATGGAATTACAAAGAGAAGGAATAGGATCATTCTTGATACAGTGCGCACCATTATGATAGAAGGAAAAGTTGCACACACCTATTGGAGAGATATGCTCAATACAGCTGTCTATACCATCAATAGAATTCAATTGAGGCCAGGTGTATGCACTCAAAAATGGTCGCCTAGACTTTGGGCCCCATTTATTCAATTTATCAACCCTGAATCAATTTTATCAATAATAAATATTTTCAGCATTATCAATTTCTTGATCAAGTCTTAATTTTGATCATATATTGGATTTTTATCCTTTGGCTAACCATTTATCCTAAGTCTTTATTCGATTAAAAGGAATATTTCCTCCCCTTTTAATTAAATAAAAAGCCCCCACTTTTCCTCTTATCCTAAGTTGCACAAATAAAGCATTATTCCTATTTTATAAAAAGGAGAAAAAGCACTTTTGTCTCACATGAGGCTCAAAAGTCAACACTTCACTCTCATTGGAGGATACTTGTGCACATGGATTGCTCCTCTTTCAAGCTCCACTGTCGATTAAGACTTTTTGCCTCTTAATCTCAATGGTCCATTTCTTTGCATTTCTTATAAAAGGAGATCTCTCTCCTTCATTTTCATATCCATGTTTTTATGCTATTGTTATGCTGCAGGTTTTAGGTGCATTTGGAGTTTGAAGACATTGAAGACTTGTTGCATTTCATTATAGTTGCATATTTTCTTTCATAGTTGCATAATAATGGCATCCTTAGTGTAGATTTCCTTTTATGCAATAGATTAATCTCACATAGTTTAAATAAGAAGCATTGTAATCCATTGCTATTTCCTTTCATAGATTAGTTGCATTGTACCTTCCTTTCATAGCTTAGATTGCATCTTCATTTTAGTCGCATTGCATTGCATTACATATTGGATTCTTGGAGATATTGGCATTGTTGCCCTTGTCTTCATTTTGAATCTCTCATTGTGTGGTTGACTAGCAAGGTCACAAGTTTGTAGCTCTAGCTGAGAGCAATTTTCAATCTTGCAACTCCATACATAGAGAGCTATGAGCCACTTTGTGAGGCCTCATTCTTGAGCAACCTTTCATGTAATGGTTCATATAAGTGCATCTTTTAGTGTGTACATTTCTGGCGCCCACCGTGGGGCAGAGTAGATAGGCTTTGTCCTTTATTTCATTTGCATTTTCATCATTTTTCAGATTATTTTTCAAAAAAATTTCAGTCTCTGGTTTTCTGTCTCAGAGTATCGCGCGATACTTCTCAGAAATATCATGCGATATACCTTTGTATAGTGGTGTGACACTTCACGTGAAAGAAGAATCGCCCGCCAGTACTGAGGTTTATCGCCTATTATCGGGCGAAGTATCGCTTGCCCATAGTGAGAAATATCGTGCGACTAAGAAATATCTCCCGACTATAGGAAACTGTATCGTGCGATACTGGTGAAGTCTGAGAAATATCGCCTGGTCTGACAGAGATTTGCATTTCTAATTTTCTTGTTTGAATTTGATTATTTTAGCTTACTATTTTGATTTGCTATGTTTAGATAGGTCTAACCTGCATCTTTTAGCTTGAATCTAGCAGTTTGTTGCATGTTTACATTTGGATTTTAATTTTGCTAACTTTGTGGGTCTAACAAGTTGTGTTTGTAGGTGCTCTCATTTGTTGAAAATTGCTAAAAATACATGTCAAAGAGGGCTACTAACAATTTTTGCAGGGCTGCCCAAGCATAAAAACAAAAAAAAAACATTTCTTGCTTGTTTATTTACTTTCCTTTCAAGTGTGGCATTCACTAATTGTATTAGGAATCTTAATACCTTGTGAAAGGGATCTTGAGGTGGTAGGAGAAGTATGCTCTTCACCTTTAGGTGAATCAGAAAATCTTGACCCATCTTAAGGTTTTGGAAGCAAGGGAGTAATTGAATCTCTTTGCTTGATATGTTTGGGAGAGATTTTTGAGATATGGGAGTATGCTCTTCGCCCTTGTGGTGAATCAAAAACCTTGAACCTCAAGAGTTAATCCATTTTTGTTTAGTTTAGGAACCCTTTAGCGGGCCTGCTCTTGAGTAATCAAGAGGAACGACTCAAGTGGGGACAACCTTGTCATCATTTTCCTTGGTGGCAAATGATTCCAACTCACTATAATCTCAAGGCTATCAAGGACACCAAAAACCTTGATAGACATAACACTTGTCTTCGTTTGATGTGAGTAGCTCATGGGATTGCGACCATGGGGAAAACATTGAACAAGAATGCTTAAGGTACTCTTGAGGCCACGAGGTCCTAGTCCTTTATGAGGAGCAAGAGGAGTGTTGTGAACGGAAATCCTTATTAAGAACCATTAGATAGAAGCCACCTTCTTTTAGCCACTTATCTTCTTAGTGCAAGGATTGATCGAAGTGGTTTACCCAGATCACCTCAAGATACTCACCATATGTGTCCCTTTGGTTGTGTCATTTGACATTTCCATGACAAAGCCAACATCTCTTGTGGGTAACCACTTGGTGTGAGGTGATGGGGCATCAAGTTGTGGGCTAAGTTGGTAAGTATTGAGCCTTGACTTTTTAAGATAGATTTGCTTGAAGTGTCTTCGATTGTGTAATACCAATGCAAATGTTCTTACATACAAACAATCGGTAGCATTCATAGGGTGTTTTTCAATTCTGATATCACAAGTGTTTGTCTTGGCAAGGTTTCTTTTGCCCTTGTTTCAAGTATTTGAGACCATGTTTTGATCCCTTACTATTTGCAAACCTACCAAAATTCTGCTGATATTGTGACTGAGATCGAAAACATCAACCCTCAGACTGGAAATTTTGACCAAACAGACCCAAAAATGCAAATTTCACACAATTCTGGTCACGAGTTAAACAAATCTGCAATAGTATCGCGCCCTGTAAAGTGAAGTATCGCGTGATACTTCGCGCTTGCTAGAAATATCGCCCGCTTTGAAGAGAAATATCGTGCGATAGTTCACCCCTAACAGACTATCGCCTGACCTGCCTGGAGTATATCGTCCACCAGTATTAAGAAGTATCACCTGGCTTTAGGCGAAGTATCGCACGGTTATAGGTTTATCACCCCAGTAGCCTGGAGTATATCGCCTGGTTTATTTTTGTCGTGCTTAAATTTTGGTCAGTTTCAGTTGTTGTTAATCAGGCTAGGTCTTAGAGCAGGCTTCTCACCCTAACGTTTGAGACCTGTCTTGACTCCAAATTTTTGGTTTTTAGTCCTTCGGGATAGCATCATTTGATTTACGAGATCACTTTGGAATAATTGTCAAGATAGAAAGCCATTCTTGGTGCCAAGGTTCATCTTTAAAATTGTTAGCTACATTTTGGGAAGATTTTAGTACTCTTATTGTCCAAATCACTTTCATTTTAATCTCAATTTCAATTATCTTTTGGCCTAGTCCAACCTCCTGATTCAAAAGTGCAAGGGTAGTCACCCTTTGATTTGAAGCACCTCTTTGACAGTGTTGGTAAAGCCCTTTTTTTCTTTTCATTTCTCTTTGGACAATAAAGGACTTTGATTATCCTTGTTTGGCGTTGACACTTTGAAAGGTCACCTTATCATTGAGAGTATCTCTCTTTCATGTCAGTTACGACAAGGTACCAAGTTAATCAAGAGAAGCGACCCCCTGTTGCCTTTAGTCAGTTACCACCTATCAAGACTCGTCGACAACCTAAGGGAAAAGGACCCCTTTTTGACCAATCTCCTAAGAGTGAATCTGAGGTTTGTTTTAATCCAGGAGCTAATCCTAGTGAAGTGAGCACCTCTTTTGTACCACTTTCATCAAGTATGGACATGAGTTACACTTTCACCTGACAACAAAGAGAAGCCATGAATCAAACTCTTGAGGATATCTTCCAACGACACAGAAGAGAGTATGGTGGTTCTTCTCATGCTAGTCCACCCGGGTCACCTCCCAACAACGTGAGATATTTTGATGCTCATCAATGAGCCGAAAGACATCATAAGCACGCTCACTCAGATTCAGGGTCACAACACGAAGACCAGAATAATGAATCTAGTGATCACCACATCAACACAGCTAATGCAATGAGGCATTCGAGACAAACCTCCCCACTTAAAGACACCTCTCGATATGCAAATACAAGATTGAAAAGCATTGAGAGAGAGAAGCAAGCCTACTTAGATGAACAGGCTACTAAAAAAGAAAAATTTAGACAACTAGAGGAAGAGGAACGTGCATTGTTGGATATACAGAAAAGAGTCACCCAAGAAGAAGAAGATAGACTCTATGCACAACAAATCCAAAGTTGATTTAACGGGAGGGGAGCCAATAGTGGGACCAACTCACCCCCATCCACCCCTTCCCCTAGCCCTCGAAGAAGATCAAAGACACCCTCATGATCCCCAAGTCCTAGAGGAAGGAGGGCTTCAAGATATGACCATCATAGGAGATAGTCATCTCATAGACATTCAAAGCAACCCTCCCAATGAGCACATCATAGCTCACAACATGGAGGAAGTTATGCTAAAATTGATCATATGGACTTCATGACTATGCAACAAGAACCATCCTTTCAAGCATATGTGGAGCAATATGTGGAACAAAACAAAGACCAATTCTTGAAAAGTCTTATCAACAAAGGTGCTAAAGTTCCATATAATTTTGATGTTCACCAAAAGATCAAGAAACAGAATCCTTCAACTGATGAGGTGATCTTACAAATGCAAAAGGATATAGACAGGATGAAGGCTCCCAAGAGCACATTTCATTTGGACTCCATATGTCCTAACCCCATTGACAAAAGTGTGGTGATGGTAGAATTCCCTAAGAAAGTTGAATTCCCAACATACGACAAATATGATGGCACTGGTGACCCTCACGACCATGTTCGACAGTTCTACATAATGAGTTTTTCCT
Organism: Chamaecyparis obtusa; assembly: GCA_027943335.1. Taxonomy (NCBI): domain Eukaryota; kingdom Viridiplantae; phylum Streptophyta; class Pinopsida; order Cupressales; family Cupressaceae; genus Chamaecyparis; species Chamaecyparis obtusa. The sequence goes on along the minus strand of BSBK01007035.1, from coordinate 300,160 downwards.
TTCACCATGAAGACTCCTACTTGTTGAGATTATTCCCAAGGAGTTTAAAAGGTCAAGCCATGGAGTGGTTCACCAACCTTTCCCCTCCAGTAAAGACATTTAAAGAACTTGTCCAAAGATTTGTTCAGCATTTTGCTTACAACTTATCGAGGTCGGTCACAATGCTTGATTTGTGTAAACTTAAACAAAATCAAGGGGAATCTTTTGTCACATTTTTACAATGATGGAGGCGATTGTGTTCGAAATACCCAAGGACAATCCCTGAAGAGGAGAGAATTGATATCATTGTGAGCAATCTAATACCAGAACTCAGATATGAAGTCAAGAAAATCCCATTTAATTCATTTGATATTATGGTAGAGGTGGCATGTCGCATTGAGGATGTCCTAAAAGAACAAAGAATTTTGGCTAAACCAACAAATAACAACAATAGCCAAAATAACAATACTAATGGTAACAAGGACAAAAAGAACTCCTATTGGAACAAAAACAAGCAAGTGGTCAACGATGGAGTTGTTGACTCATCCCAAGTCAAAAATGAAGGAGTTCTTAACCTCTCTCATGCAGTTCAAGCTATGAAGCTGCAAACGTCTTCAACACAACAAGACAAACCTAAGTATCAAAGGAGATCTAAAACAGAGAAAAGACAATTTACTAAATTGGGTGAATCTTATGCAGATGTTTTCAAGACATTAGTTGCTCATAATTTGGCACACCCACAGGATCCTACAAAACATCAAATACCGGATCCTTTACCTCATTGGTGGGATGCTAAGGCTTTTTGCATTTTCCATAATGGGATTGGACATGACATAGAAAATTGTTTTAAACTCAAGCATCTTGTCCAAGACCTTATTGAAAAAGGACAATTACAAGTGGATGGGTTAACCACTAATGCAGACCATAAAGCCTTTAAAGAGCCCTTGCCTAAATATGAAAAAGGAGAGAATTCTAGCAATAAGAATGGCAAAGCGGCTATTAACTATACATACACACATGCTGACAATGTGATTAACATGCTTGAAGTGGCTGACGATAACATCAACATGGTGAGAAAGAAAGATCCTTATGGACATAATGTGGACTCAACTCCTATGACTAATGAAAGACCCGCTGTGGTGATAAGAGGTCCTCACTCACAAAGAATGCCCCAGTCCCTCAATGCTATCACTAGGGGTTAGGCCCAAGCACCCATTATCATTAAAGGTCCTAGCACTAGCAAGTCCAAGCAGCCCATGTCCAAAGGTGCTCCTCCCAAATCTGTCGTTAGTCCTGATTCCAATTATAATCTTATTGACCAGCTACAACGTACACTCATGCAAATATCCATTTTTGAGCTTTTAGAATTATCTCCTAAGCACAAGCGCGTCCTTGAGGATGCTTTGTGAGCAGCCAAGGTCCCTAATGACTTAGATATTGACCAATTCCAAAACATGGTCAACCATTTGGCTAGCCCTCATTACCTCACCTTCTCCGAAGAAGATGACAAATCCATCAGTCACCCACATAACTTGGCCTTACACATCGAAGTCATGATTCATAAAACCTGTGTTAGGTGTGTACTGATAGATGGGGGTGCGGGGCTCAATATTTGTACCCTGAGTTTGTTACTAGCTCTAGGATATTCCGATAATGTCATTAACACAAGGAAAAGAATCACAATCAAAGCATATGACGAAGTAGAAAGAAGTTCTAAGGGATTAGCTATTTTGCCTATTCACATTGGTCCCGTAGAAAAAGATATATTATTTTAAATTGTTGATGTTGGACCTCTAGCCTACAACATTCTGCTAGGTAGGCCATGGATTCACGAAATGTAGGCAGTCCCATCAACATATCACCAGTGTGTAAAGTTCCCCCATAACGGTGTAGAAATTTGCATCCCTGGAGACAGTGCTTTATCAGTTAATAACATTTCTATGGGATCACATGTACCTTTGAATAGGGAAGCTGACAGTCCTAGTAGTTCACTTGAATAATGCAAGCAGAAGTTCAAGACCATGGATCTTGGGATGGGAGATTATAAGATTGATTCTTTTACAAAAATGCCAATCTCTCCTGGGTCTTATGGGAGACCATCACCAAATAGAAAACCTTCGTCATCGGCAATGACATTATTTGGGAAATTTGTTGAGTCTTCGGTCCCCATTCAAGAAGAGAAAGAAGAAGTTGTTGTAAGGGACTGGATCTATCACGAAGAGAAATACAAACACAATGAGAATTTTGCTCCTTCACCTGAAACTTATGGGAAAGGGTATACATTGGTTAAAAATATGGGATATCCGAGATATGGTCCCCTTAGTCATAGGCTGGATGCTAAAGCCGAGCCTCTTGATCATGCTCTTTTTGGACAAAAGAATAAGTCCACAGTTGGCTTAGGTTTTGAGAATAAGAAGAAGAAAGATGTCCCTATCCCAGCTGTGACAGACAGTGACAGTGATACACCTAATCTTTCCAATCAACAAGATGTGTCTGATGATTGGGTGCCCTCAATGAATCTCCTTTGGGGAGATTCCACAGATTTAATGCTTGATAGTCCTACTATCCTAGCTGCAACGAATAGTGACTATGTGAATGCTAGATCGACAAAGGAAAGTGTTACTGTCCTAGCTGTGATAGATAGTACCAATACTAGCACTAGAGAGGGGAAAACCCTTCCTAACCTTGAGGCTTCTACATCATGAGGCCTAAATGATGACTCAGAGATAGACTCCCATGAATATGAATGGGACTCACTTTCAGATGCAACAATTGATCTGGACGTGGATATTATCCATGCCTATAGTACCCAACCCGATGCGACCAATGATCCTAGTGTCGGACTAGAGGATTTCCCTCCTCAAATCACCTTAGTGGACGATGCTTCGTTTGATAGGATGAGTCCTAATTCAGGTATCTTAGGAGAAGACTTGATGAACTCTGATTATATGGTCACCAGAGATGACACCTTTTGCATAAACAACATCAAACCCGCCATTGACTTACCCCTTGTTCACTTTGACCTAATTGACTGGTCTCAGCGCCATCAAGAGCCCACATTCCTCACCTTCCACAATGATTACAAAATTTCTTGCTATCTGAACACTATTGAACCCGTGGCTTCTTCCACCAGTGAATCAACAACCAGCATGACAGAGCCTGATATTAAGTACCTCAATCTCAAAATAAAAGAGAAAAAGAAAAATAGGTCTGATGGCAAAAACCACTTTGTGGTGGTGTCAGAACTGAAAATAGTAAAAAGAAATGACGTATCCGAAGGTGAAAACCTCTTTGAGGCACCTAAGGATGGGGTACTTAATAACTTGCTGAGTTATTTCCAGGATAGATCATCAATATTGATTGAACCAACAAAGCCAGCCAATTTAAACACAGAAGAAAATCCTCAGATAGTCCATCTTGCTCAGTCTTTATCAGAGGAAGAAACCAAGGCATATGTACAGTTTTTACAGAAAAAGAAAATTAATTTTGCATGGACCTACTCAGACATGCTAGGGCTTGACATGAATCTTATAATGCATCACTTATCCATAGCTCTAGGAGTCAAGCCAGTAAAATAGAGATTAAGAAAAATGCATCCACATGTAGCTCTACTTGTCAAAGGGGAATTAGAAAAACTTTTGAGAGCTGGATTTATTAGAGCCATCGATTATGCAGAATGGATCTCAAACATAGTACCTATCTCCAAACATGATGGGTCCATTCGTGTCTGCATAGATTTTAGAGACTTAAACAAAGCATGCCCAAAGGATGACTTTCCCCTTCCAAACATTGACATGATAGTGGACATGACAGCGGGCTATGACATATATTCTCTAATGGATGGTTTCTCGGGGTATAATCAAATCAAAATAGCTCCAGAAGACCAAGAGAAAATAGCATTCACATGTGCATGGGGAACCTATTGCTGGAACGTCATGCCATTCAGGTTAAAGAATGCAGGAGCAACCTACCAAAGAGCTATGACGACTATCTTTCATGATATGATGCACAAAAATATGGAAGCTTATGTGGATGATACCCTGGCAAAATCAAGAAAAAGGGACACACACCTCAATGATCTGGAAGTAATTCTAGATCGTATGGAACAATTTCAACTCAGATTGAATCCAAAGAAGTGCGCATTTGGCGTCACCTCAGGTAAACTTTTAGGATTCATAATATCAGCAAAAGGTATCGAGGTTGACCTCGAAAAGGTCCAAGCAATATTAGATATGCCACCTCCTCAGAATATCAGCCAAATGAGAAGTCTTCAGGGACGTCTTCAATCAATTAGGAGGTTTATTTCTCAGCTTGCAGATAGAGCGTAACCCTTCAACAAGACATTGCATAAGGGTGCTTCTTGTGTTTGGAATGAGGATTGTCAAAGGAGCCTAGATCAGATCAAACAGTACTTGGCTAATCCTCCAATTCTAATGCCTCCTATTCCAGGAAAACCATTGATCCTATATATTTCAGCTACAGAGACCTCCCTGGGGGCATTATTGGCTCAATCAGATGATATTGGGAAAGAACGGGCCATCTACTATATCAGCCGTACTCTAGTCTCCTATGAGATCAATTACAATAATATTGAGAAGTCTTGTCTCACGGTGGTGTTTGCTTCTCAAAAGTTGTGCCACTACATGCTTGCTCATACCATACATTTGGTTGCCAAAATTGATCCCCTTAAATACTTGCTTAGTAAGGCTACCCTGACGGGTAGACTTGCTAAATGGATGATGGTCCTAACTGAATTTGACATAGAGTACGTTGAAAGGAAGGCAATAAAAGGACAAGTTATTGCCGACCAATTAGCTGGTTTTCCAATCCAGGATAGTATGCCAGTCCAAGTGGAATTCCTAGACAAACACATCTTGTATACAACTACTCACACTTGGACAATGTTCTTTGATGGCTCCCGCATGCAAAATGGATCAGGTGCTGGAGTGTTATTTATTTCTCCACATGGGTACAACTTTCCGAAGTCCTACAAACTATTATTCCCATGTACCAATAATATTGTAGAATATGAAGCTTTAACTAATGGCTTGAGAATGGCTATAGAATGGAACATCACAGAGTTACATGTCTTTGGGGATTCCCAGTTAATCATCAATCAAGTCAATGAAGAGTATCAAACCAAGGATGACAAATTGATACCCTATAAAAAGATGGTTGATTCTTTGAGATGCTATTTCACCTTTGTGACATTTCAACAGATCCCTAGGATAGAGAACAAAGCTGCAGATGCCATGGCCACATTAGCTTCACTTCTTCAGTTGGAGACACATGAATCCAGATTTGAATTCCTGGTGGAAGAGCTACACCATCCCATCTTTGACTCATCTGAAAGCCATGTCATTTGTGCCATTATCACACACGAGTCTTCCCGATATGGTGCTATCTATTCATATCTCCGTGATGGCATCATCCCCGACACATTCAACCGCTCCAAATGCCGAAACCTCATCCATAACGCCTCTTGCCACACCCTCATCTCTGGTGATTTATATAGGAGGGGTTTAGATGGGACGCTCCTTAGGTGCTTGGAAAAGGAGGAATCCAACCAAGCGTTAGCTGACATCCACGAGGGCATTTGTGGTGGACATTCTAATGGTCTTGCCATGGCCCGAAGGTTGCTTAGGGCGGGATATTATTGGCCCACAATGCAGATAGACGCAGTCACCTTTGCTAAGTCATGTGAAAAATGTTAGAAACATGGCAACCTGATTCATGCTCCAGGTAGGGAGCTGATCCCTTCTATTTCTCATTGGCCATTTCAGCGCTAGGCCTTTGATCTGGTTGGGTAGATTCATCCCAACTCATCAGGTGGACACAAGTTCATTATTACCACCACTGACTACTTCACAAAATGGGTGGAAGTTGTACCACTTTCTGTTGCTTCAGGAAGGACCATTTCTTTGTTCATCTTGAATCATATCATTTGCCGATTTAGAGTTCCTTCTGAGATCATTACTGACAATGGAGGTCAATTTAAGAATAAGGACCTAAAGCACCTATGCAAAAAGTTTAAAATCAAGCAACATTGGTCCTCCATCTATTTTCCACAGGGAAACGGATAGGCAGAAGCTTCTAACAAAACCATTCTTAAGATTCTTCATAGAACAATACACAAGAATGGTAGGGATTGGCACTTACAAATCAATCCAACACTATGGGCTTACAGAACAAGCATTCACACACCTACAGGAGCCACTCCTTTCTCTCTCACCTATGGCGCTGAAGTAATATTGCCTTTAGAAGTTGAGATACCATCACTTAGAGTCTCACTCAAAGGTTTGATTACAGATGAGGATTACCACGCCATGAGGTTACAGGAGTTAAAACTTCCAGATGAGAAGCGTAAGGCTTCCTTTGATCATATGAGAGTGTATCAGAAGCGTATGTCCAAGGCATTCAACAAGAAGGTTCACCCTAGAGAATTTCAAATAGGTGATCTTGTTTTGCGAGAGAACCCTAAGAACCAACAAAACAAAGAGCAAAAGGGAAAGTTTGAACTTAACTGGCTTGGACCATATGTTATCACAGCTTCTTTTGGTACTAGTGCGTATTTACTGTCAGATCCTGATGGAGAATAGCTCCCTGATCCCATCAACATTGTACACCTCAAGAAGTTCTATCCTTGATGCCCATTTCTGCCTGGGGGCATCCTTTGTACATATTTATGGATCCTGAAAAAATTACCAAAAAAATTCATATATGATGCTGAAAAATCCTAAAAAGCATAAAAAGTCCTGAAAAAATACAAAAAAATTCAAAAAAATAGAAAAAAGTGCCTTGGTGAAAACCTAGCAATAGGCGCCTTGGTAGCAAAAATCCAAAAAAAGGAAAAAATGCAAAAAAAAAAAGAATCCAAGTGGTGAAAACCTGGAAACAGGCACTACTTGAGGCCTTTGCACTCTTATTTGTTAGCATGCGTCCTCGACACTTAGCCACTTTCCATCATGCCTTGACCTTATTTGGCCTAGTCTGGAATTGGTCTTTGTCTTTGTCTAGGGGGCATAACTGTTAGCATTGGTCTTTTAGGAGCGTTTGTCTCTCGGGGCATTTCACAATAGGTGTTTTTCAACACCACCCCAAATAGTGTTTTTCAACACTATCCTTGCATCGAGTGTTTCTTAACACTTATCAAGTGTCTTACCCAACAGTCTTGTATGATGCGATATTTCTCATTTGCAGATATAATACTCAGAGTTTGACTCTATGACCAACACACACACACTTAAACAATTGACTCGATGATGATATGTTGACTTTATTTTCCTTTGTGTGCTGTCTATGAGGATTTCTTTGATGAGTGGTCTCTCCCGGAGAAGTTTTCAATGATGCATAGCTAGAAGACTGAGGCAATGAGAACATGTTTTCTTTCTTTATCTGCTTGTGGGTATATTTTGTTGATCCTAACTGTCATGAGCATTTATGCTGGTCCTACTTGACACTATGGATTGACAAGGTATTATCCTTGACTATTTTGTGAGTGCATGCTTTTAGCTATCCCGACTTTCATGTGTCTTGATACAAGCATAATCTCACTATAACAAATTTAGGTGATCTCACTGCATTAGTCATCTTGACCTATATGTCTTTGATGCCTAGGTGAGATTCCCACATCTCTATCTGATAAAGATCATATTCATATCCACATAGTTATGCTAGTGTGCATTGTATGATCTTACAACACTACCAATAACACTCGATGATGATAATTAGATGTCTATAGGCATTGTGAGCTTGCAAGTCAATCACGTTCATAGTAGTTTGCATTTTTAAGTTCATGTTAGTCTAGTGTTGCATTTTGCATATGGAGAGAGCTCTCCCTTTTATCTTATGTGGACCTGTCAGTCGACTGCGCTCACCTTTTCTTCTTCTTGACCATGTCTTTCACTCCTTGTCTTTTTCATCTCGAACCTATTCCTGTTCATCACAAGGGGTTAATCACATCATCATATCTATATCAAAACTGTCATTTTTAAGAAACATGAGTCTATATCATACACATGAGAATTAAATGTACATCTATGAGAGAGAACATACATAGGCACATACATAAGCATTTTGAGCAAAATGACAAGACAATATATATAAACTGATCCATCCATCACAAGTGAGACAAATACACATGATACATCGAACATCCAATAATCTCATAAATCTATATACAATGTCATGATATACAATACAATATGAGATCCCAAAATCTGGATCAAAAGTCTCAAAATATGTCCAAAACACCTAAACCTAAGACTCGCTACCACCCTCGTGAGGAGCTCATGGTGGTGGAGGAGGCATAGCCCTCCTATCGAGTACCACGTCTGATACCCCTACCCACTGAAAGTATGATGGTGCTCTCTCACCCTCTGGGATGGCCTGCAGATATAACCCGTGATAATAGGCTGCTCTCACTGACTCTCGTCGGAGCTCCAGTGCCTCGGCCTGTGCCATCACCTCACGGCGTGCTATCTCTGCCCTAAGATCAGATATCTGCTAATCTTGCTCTACCCTCAGATCTAGTAGCTGCTGATCTCTCATGGCTATAGTAGTCCAAAGCTACTGTATCTCTGCCTCCTAAGCTTGTATCTGGGCTCTCAAATCCTCTCCCCCCATAGGCTACTCCTGCTGTACCTCCGCCTGTCGGTGAGCTGGTCTTACCTCCTCCTTAGGTGTCACTAACCGCTGTCCCTGTGACTATTTTTGACCACCTAATCTTGACCCCTCTCCTCTCTCCATCCTCCTCCCTCTCCCCCTCTTGCCATCTCCTCCCTCCCCTCCCTCCCCTCCTCCCTCTCCTCCGTCCCCTCCATCTCCTCCCTCTCCCCCGTCATCTCCTCCATCTCCTCTTGGCACAGGTACCTATGCATCAGGTACTGTAAACTGAGGGAATGGCACCCTCTGCCACTCTGCTCTGTAGGCTCCATCAGCCCCTGCATCTGCCATATCTAGGAAATACTCCTAGGGCTCGCTCCTGATACCTACTATCTCTACGACAGCCTGCTGATAATCTAACATGGGTAGCCACCCATGTCCCTCCTCATCTCTGGCTCTGGCATAAGTGGTAGTCTCTGTAGAGACTCACTGCTGCCTTCCAAACTACCGCCATACCCGAGTGATGTAAAATCTCTCTACGATCTCTGCATACTGACCTACTAGTAGCTGACTACACAGCATGTAGCTCAGCTCATCCGCTGCATCCCCCCAAACCTTAACCTCCCTGTAGGGCCTCCATGTGAATGAGGCTATCTCATCCAAAATCTACTGATAATAGGTCACATCCCTAGAATGGGCATGTGATATAAACCCGAGGTACCTATAGATATAGGGGTACCTCCTCTCCCTCGGCTGAACCTTGGGGCACACCACAGCGATGTGCTCCCATGCCCATACCTGTGCTAGGATGGCACCACATGCCCATGTCCGACCATCTCTGTAGACGATCTCGTGCAGCTCGTGGTACATCTCTGCCAATATGACAGGACCCCATGCCATCCATCGCGGCCTACCGATCAAGTCCACCAAAAGTCGAGACCATCCGAGTGGAAAACCCTTCTGACTACGGTCAGTCATCAGGATCTGCGAAATGATGGAAGCCACTATACATGGCACTGGGTAGTCTCTGCCAAAATTATCTATCAGCCTCTCCTAGCTGATATGTCTATCTAGAATCGTGACATCCTGGAACATCTCCTGAACCAGTCAGCGCCCCTCAGTGGCATCCTAATCATAGTACACCTGTGACAACACATAAATCATGTTAGTTTTCATCTTTTGGAAACATTACATTTTACATGACTATCTCAAAAACATGATTATACTTATAGGCTCTCTGTGGCATGGAACTCAGAGGATCCTATAGACATCCTCCAGTGTGATGGATGCCTCTCCTATAGGAAGGTGGAAGGTGTTGTGCTTGTTGTGCCATCTCTTGGCCAGAGCAGTCAACAACCCATGGTCCGCTCGGATATAGGGGTATCTCAGCATATACCAGAATCCCATCGCTCTGAGATCGGCATTGCCCAGATCGTCTAGATCCCAGACATACCGCAATCTTGTCACCTTCGGCGCTCTGATGATGAGCACTGGAAAAACATCCTGCAAGCCAAAACCAAGCCCGTTGTTAGCCCGTTGTTAAAACATCCCAAAAATGTAACATTGTCTAGACCCATGTCATTTTTGCTCAAAAATGCATAAAAAATCAAAATTTCATGCTGGGCGATATTCTTTTTTGGAGAAGTATCACGCGATATTTCTCCCTATAGTGGGGTGATAAACCTTATATCACACGATACTTCGCCCAGTATCATGTGATCTTTCACCCAGTATTGTGCGATACTGGTGCCTTAGGTCGCACGATACTTTAGGGACCCGCAAAGTATCACGTGATACTTCTCCCCAAAGTGCACGATACTTCTAAAGTATCGCACGATATTTCACCTAGGAAAATTTTTTGAAATTTAAAAATTTGAAAAAACGTGCTAAACTAAGCTATTAAATGCAAAAAAATGACTAAAAAGCTCAAGTTTTTTGAAAACATACCGGGGCAGGATAGTGTGGTGGCCGGTTGTGCAACCGAGCGCACTTGAATCAATGCCTGTGGATGGGAACTCCTGCTTGTTGGGCCATTTTCTCTCTCTAAAGCTCTGAAATTCTCAAATCGTTAAAAGATAAATGATTTTTGAAAATGACATTTTGACCCCTTTTATAGTCTTTTGACTTTTTGACCTCATTTTCAAAACACCTCAAAATTGCACGAAAATTACACCCCTAGCTAATTTCGACGTCCTAGATCCATTTTCGGACTCAAAATTGAAATCCGAGGTCATCTTGATAGTCAAAATCATGTTTCAAAATCTTCCCCCCTTCTGCGTAGTTGGCTGATCTTTTGAGGCCTAATCTTTTGATCTTTGTTGGGGCATCGTCATTTCTTCATTTCCATGTCTTCCAAACTTCTAGTCTTTCATTCATATTTATTTCATTCTCTCATTTCTCACGTTTGACTACATCTTTTCAGTCAGGCTGGGGCATGTTTCATTGCCTAATGGTTAACTTATTGACCTTTACATCCGATTATGATTTCATTCTGATTTGATCAAATCTTTATCAATTTGCTGTTCTCCTCTACCTGATTTCGATTTTGATTATGAGGGGGCAGTACCTATGGGATTCTCATCCCTGATTCTCTTGATTCAGACATCTTTTGTGAGCTTCTACTCAAATTTGAGATTCTTATCTCCTACTTTGAATGTGATCCTAAATTGACCTCATGTTCAAAGGCCTTTTGTTTATGTTTTGTCCAGATATGATCCTGAATCGACCTCATATCTGAGTTGTTTTGTGATCCCAAATCGATCTCACATTGCAACTTCATTCTTTGACTACATGTGTTCCCAAATTGATCACACATTAGTCAAAGAGGGGCAAATGTATGCACCCAAAAATGGTCACCTAGACTTTGGGCCCCATTTATTCAATTTATCAACCCTGAATCAATTTTATCAATAATCAATATTTTCAGCATTATCAATTTCTTGATCAAGTCTTAATTTCGATCATATATTGGATTTTTATCCTTGGGCTAACCATTTATCCTAAGTCTTTATTTGATTAAAAGGAATATTTCCTCCCCTTTTAATTAAATAAAAAGCCCCCACTTTTCCTCTTATCCTAAGTTGCACAAATAAAGCATTATTCTTATTTTATAAAAAGGAGAAAAAGCACTTTTGTCTCACATGAGGCTCAAAAGTCAACACTTCACTCTCATTGGAGGATACTTGTGCACATGGATTGCTCCTCTTTCAAGCTCCACCGCCGATTAAGACTTTTTGCCTCTTAATCTCAATGGTCCATTTCTTTCCATTTCTTATAAAAGGAGATCTCTCTCCTTCATTTTCATATCCATGTTTTTATGCTATTGTTATGCTATAGGTTTTAGGTGCATTTGGAGTTTGAAGACATTGAAGACTTGTTGCATTTCATTATAGTTGCATATTTGCTTTTATAGTTGCATAATAATGGCATCCTTAGTGTAGATTTCATTTTATGCAATAGATTAATCTCACATAGTTTAAATAGGAAGCATTGTAATCCATTGCTATTTCCTTTCATAGATTAGTTTCATTGTACCTTCCTTTCATAGCTTAGATTGCATCTTCATTTTAGTTGCATTGTATTGCATTACATATTGGATTCTTGGAGATATTGGCATTGTTGCCTTTGTCTTCATTTTGAATCTCTCATTGTGTGGTTGACTAGCAAGGTCACAAGTTTGTAGCTCTAGCTGAGAGCAATTTTCAATCTTGCAACTCCATACATAGAGAGCTATGAGCTGCTTTGTGAGGCCTCATTCTTGAGAAACCTTGCATGTAATGGTTCATAGAAGTGCATCTTTTAGTGTGTACACCAGGCACTGACAAAACACCTTATGAGCTATGGTTTGGTAATGTTCCCATAGTAAAATACTTTAGAATCTTTGGAAGCAAGTGCTACATCAAGAGGGATGAAGCAGTAGGCAAGTTTGATGCAAGAAGTGATGAAGGTATTTTTCTTGGTTACTCTACTAAAAGTAAAGCTTATAGATGTTTCAATTTAAGATTGAAAAAGATCATTGAAAGTGCTCATGTAAAGATTGATGAAAAGTTTATGATTCAAGAAAGATATCATGATTACTCACCCATGATTGAAGAACCTAGACCCTCCACTAGTGAGATAGTTATTGAAGAAATGTTTGACAGTATTGATGTGTTATTCAATGACCCTGAGACAAGTGAAGAAAATACTCCTAAGGCTAATGAGTCGGCATCACCTAAAGTTCCAAAGTTTACATCAAGAAATCATTCCAAGGTAGACATTATTGGAGATCAGAGTGGCAAAGTCTTAACAAGATCACAAGCAAAGAACTCAGCTAGTAGTGAAGCGGTATGTTTACTATCTTAGATTGAACCTTTAAATGTTGAAGATGCTTGTAATGATTCAGATTGGCATGATGCTATGAAAGAATCACTTGATCAGATTATTAAGAATGACACTTGGGAACTGGTCCCAAGACCTAGTGATAATAATATGATTGGAACAAAGTGGATATTCAAAAATTAGATGAATGAAGATGGTACAATAGTAAGAAATAAAGAAAGATTAGTATGTAAGGGATATGCACAAAGAGAAGGCATTGATTATTCAGACACATTTGCACCTGTGAGTAGATTAGAAGCTATCAAGTTGTTTCTAGCCTATGCTATAGTCAAAAACTTCAAAGTTTATCAGATGGATGTCAAGTCAGCATTCCTAAATGGAGACTTAAAATAAGAAGTATACATTTAGAAGCCAAAAGGATTCACCTTATCAAATAGACTTGATATGGTATGCAGATTAAAGAAGGCCCTCTATGGACTTAAGCAAGCCCCTAGAGCATGGTATGAGAGACTAGATGGATTTATCAAATATTGGATTCAAGAAAGGAGCAGCAGATTGTAATCTATTCATTAGAGAGACATCTAAAGGTTTACTACTTGTAGCTATATTTATTGATGACATTATCTTTGGAGGTAATGACAAACTCAGTGCTGAATTTGCCAAAGAAATGCAGAATGAGTTTGAGATGAGTATGATTGGTCCTATCAAGTACTTTTTGGGACTAAATGTGTAGTAGACAGAAAAAAGAATTTTCATTAACCAATCAAAGTATGTGAAAGAGCTACTGAAGAAATTCAAGATAGATGATTGCAAGCTAGTAGGAACTCCTATGATCACTGGATGTAAGCTTACAAAAGAAGATGACTCACCAGCAGTAGATATAACATTGTATAAGTCTATGATTGGTAAACTCATATATCTTACTCAGACTAGACCTGACATTTCCAATGTAGTTGGCATAGTTGGAAGATTTACAGCATAACCTAAAAAAAGTCACCTCATGGTAGTAAAAATAATATTTAGATACTTGGAGGGCACTATAGATTATGGTCTATGGTATCCTAATTCATAAAATGTTGAGCTTCATGTGTACACTAATGCAGATTGGGCGAGATGTGTTGATGATAGAAAGAGTACTTCAGGTGGAGCAGTGTTTCTTAGTGATAGACTTGCCACTTGGACAAGCAAGAAACAAAATTATATTTCTTAATCAACAGTAGAAGTGGAGTATGTGGTAGCAACCTTGAATTGTTCTACAATTGTTTGGATCAAGTAGATGATAAAAGATTTTGGAATTTAGATTGATTATCCTATTTTTATTCACTATGATAACACTACCACTATCAATATGTCAAAGAACCCTGTGATGCATGAAAAGACAAAGCACATAGAGATCAAGTATCACTTCCTAAGAGAGAAAGTGGCAGAGAAAGAAGTCAAGTTGGACTGTGTGAGTACTAAAGATTAGTTGGAAAATATATTCACAAAGCCCTTGCCTAAGGATACTTTTGAGTATCTTAGGGAGAAGTTGGGAGTCATTCCCTTCCTTGATTCTACTTAGAAGAAAGAAGGAAAGACATCAGTCCTCAGGGACTGATGGAAGGTTGACTTCTCTACCTTAGGAGTAGTACCAGTGCTTAAAATGAATGGTGCCCTTTTCCATTGATGTCAAAGGGGGAGTATATATAGAGTCATGAAAAATAGTAGTAAAAGGAGGAGTAATATACTAAGGGGGAGCAGCATTTAGATATAACTATAGTTCAGCTAAGGAAATGGAGAATATTAGAAAATATTGTAGCAGATAGGGGATTCATCTTGGGGGAGTTTTGAAGAGGAAATGCAGAATGTTATAAAAGAAATGTGCATTTGGGTTGGTGGTGTTTTTTCATTCCACATGTTTCCATCAATGTCAAAGGGGGAGATTGTTGGATATTTTCCAGTAGGCCAGTATTGACTGTATGTTTTTCATTGATGACAACATATGAAAAGTATCATGCATGGAAGTCTTATGCAGTAAGCTTTCAGTATGTGTAGCATGGACATGATATCAACATGATATCATGGTTGCAGAGGTTAACTATTAGTACAGATAGTATTTTGTGTATGTTTGTTCGTACACATATCATGGAGCCTTGCATGCTTGGATTTATGTTGAAGACATGTTAGTGATGTTTTAGTTATGGACACATAGTTTGTTGATGAGTAGAAGTGAAGTTATGCAATCGCTATTCACTAGTAGTAGTTTCCTATGTTTATTCAGAAGAGCTGACTGAGATTTTATTGGTTCTTGATTTTTGCCTATCTTGAGGGTATGCACCCTTGGAGTTAAGCTTGGAGAAGTGTTATTGATGTTTGGTTAAGAGTGCATGATTTAATTCAGCTCACAGAAAAATTTCCAATTGTTTTGGTAGAGCCGACAGTGTGTAGCGTGCATCTACAATTATCTTATTAGACAGGTCCCAGAATGTGTTACATACATAGTATAGCCAACAGAATGTTTATTGGAGTTTGTTATGGTTTTTCTAATATGATTTCAAGGTGGTTCTAATAGGATGACTTGATTATATCATTTGGAAGAAAGATATTTATAGGTAGTCATTTGTGATTTCTTGAGTGTGGTTCATGGTTGATTAAGCAGAGCAGAGCAAAGTGTGTGAAGTGTTGAGCCATCAAAAGAAGGTCTATGTGACCAAGTGAAGTATTTGTGGTATTCATTGGAATTGATCCAGATAGCAGGTCAAAGCATAGTTCACCAAGATCCAGATATAGTGTCTATCTATTATTCAGAAGGTTTTAGCCTTCACCCATTTGAGTAGTGAGCTCTTAGACAGTGCGTCCTCTCCCCTAACAGGGACAATTGTAAAAGACTCCTAACAGGGTCTAACCCTTGACCAAGTCTACTATACTTAATATATTATAAAGCTACTCCTAACAGGGTAAAGGATCTTCTAACAAGGATCATTATACACTAGTACAGAATATTAGTGTGTATCAAGTCCCACCAGGGTTTTTACCTATTTGGGTTTCCCCATAACCAAAATATTGGTGTTGTGTTCATGTGTTCTTTCATTGTGTTTATGCTTTATGTTTAAGTATACTTAATTGGACAAAGAATTGAATCTTGTAGATAACTGATTCACCCCCCCCCCCCCTCTCAGTTATCTCTTGGGACTATTCCTAACAATTAGATGTAAATTCAACTCCTCTATCTAAGCTCAAACATTAAATATTAGCATATATTTCATTTTCTACCATAGACTTGAAAGCTTTAAAATTTTCTACAACTTTATTTTTTTTCTATTAGAAAAGTAACCCATTACAGTCTAAACCAACCATCAATAAAAATCATAAAGTACCTTTCACCAATTAGTCCTCTTGTCCTATTAGGTTTGTATATGTTACTATGTACTAGCTCCAAAGGATTTGTAGCAGAATACTCCCTTCTTTTGAACTTTATCTTTGTCTTCCTTCCCATTTTACATTCTTCACATACAACACTTTTAGGCTTCATACTCTTTGGCATGTCCCTTACTTCTTTATTAGAGTTGATCTTCACCATATTGATAAATTTTATGTGTCATTTTCTTTAATGCTAGAGCCAATAATCACTACTCTAATAAATTTCCTCATTTTCTACCTTCAAATGATAGATATTTATATCAATCCTTGTTCCTTTTCTAACTATCCTTCTTATGTTTCCCTATCTTATTTCACATCATTTATAATTAAATTTAAGGTTTTATCCTTTTCTACACATTTGGTTAACACTAAGAAGATTTCCAATGCTATTAACAAATCTAAAAACATTATTGATTCCGTCGATGAGTGTATTATTACTCACAATTTTAGGGAGGCCAATTCGGTGGCTGACTAGGCTGCGAATGTGGCTTGCCATAGCCAGGTGGACATCAAGTGAGATGATGGGTTTTTCCTTCCTCTTGAAGGGGTATCATTAATTGATAAGGATTGATTACATAACAGGCAACACATTCTTAATGAAGGTCATATTAATGAGTAATAAGTGCAGAATTTTGTGTGAAGATGACAAAGGACATTGGCATGATTTTGAGATGATTACTGCCTTCATTTCGCATGATTTATGGGTCTTTCAAGGTTTTAGAGGGAATTATTATGATTTCAAGCCTAATTTATAGAGTGTTGGGAGAAATTTTGGGAAGGTTTTTCTTGACTGTTGCAAAGCTATGGGAGGTCGAAAGAAAATGTGTGAATCGGGGAACTACAAAGAGTGGAACTAGAACTAGGAGGTGTGGAACATTGTCAAAGATGGGGGTCTGGTAGTTTATATGGAAAAGCTACATGGAGGGAAGGTTGTCATTACTAGGCACTTCATTAAGACCTGGAACAAAGGGAAAGTCATGGTGGGAAGGCAGAGCATGGAGGTGACTGAGGAGATCATCACAGAGGTGATGGGTCTAAAGATAGAAGGAATCAACTTCTACAGGGATAGGAAGGTTTCAGATAAAGCTCTAGAGGTTTTTGCACCCACTGAGTAGGAAAGGAAGCATATAGTAAAGGTGGATAATTCCTACTTTAATCCTAAATGTATTTCTAGGCTATGGAGACCAGTTCTCTTTGTGATCATTAGCTACATTACTTTGGATGGTAGACATACCAAAATTTACAACCACCATCTGATCTTGTTGAATCATTTTAGACATGGGGCTAAAATTAATTTCCCCTTTTATCTTTTGAACTCTTTAAATGCTACTATTCTAAGCTGGTAGAGAGATCCTGATGGTGACCACACCTGTCATGATGGGCTGATGGTCCTCATTTATGAGGTTCTGAAAGCTAAGAAGGTTGAGAGGCCTTAGCTAAACTAGAAGGCCCTCGAAGACTATGATAAAGATGGTAAAGAATCAGAGGAACCCTTCATGGAGGAAACTAAAGATGATGAGGGTGACTCTGAGGAGTATCAGGAGTTTGTGCCTAAAAGAAATAACAATAAGATCAAGGTGGAGGACTCGGTCACTGATATGGATATGGAGGAAGAGGAGAGTAGGGAGGACAGTGTTAAGAAGAAGGGTAAAAAAAAAATGGAGCCCATAGGGAAGCATATCAGAGCCAAAAAGAGGAATAAGAAAAGAGTTAAGAGGGTAGTCATTTCCTCTGATGAGGGCTCCTCTATTCAGGATAATAACCAGGATAAACAGGAAGAGTGGGTAGAGAATGATCCTATTGTGGAGGAAAGTGTTGGGTTGGACCAAAATATTTTGGTCGATGATAATATTCTACAGGATGTTTCCCAGGACATGGCCAATATTGAGAAGGATGGTCAGGAGAAGGATGAGGCCAATACTGAGAAGGATAAGGTGGAGAGCTCCAAGGAGGAAACGGTGGGAGCGAATAAGGATTTTGAAAATATGGGGTGTCTTTCTTTCCTTATTATCCTTAGCAACATGAAAAGTGACATCATAGCTATGAAATCCCATATTCGTCAGCTTCAAAAGGAGACTGGGATTCTTGGAAAGATGAATTTGGGGGAGAATACCATGGGTCAATGTATAGATGAGCTGAAAGAGATAGTTGGCAGGGCTGAGGGTCTTTCTGCCTTTAATGACAAAATCATTGCTATGGAGGAGAAAATTGAAGATGGAGAGGTGATGAAAAAGAGAATTGAAATAATGGAAAATAGAGTTGAGAAGCTGGAGAAAATGGTTGGTAATATTGCGGAGTAGATTTTTGTCATTCTTAAGGCTTTAGCTAAGCAGGTAAAGATTTTGGTGGACAAAATGGACCATGGGAAAGGGGAGCAGGTGAACATCGAGGTCAAGGAGGATCATGGTCCCAACAAGAGAACAAGATCAAGGTTCAGGAAGCTAGAAGATAATAAGAACAAAGACATTGAGGAGCTTAAAGCGTCCTTTGCCAACATGCAGATGATGTCTGAATAGGCAACAGACCTTATGAAATGTATTTAGACAATTGGTTTATGTCTTGTTGTCCTTTTGTTGTCTTTTTTTCTCTGTTTATTTATGTTTAAGGATTTTCATTTTTTTGTGTCTCTTTTTGGTGCTAGTGCATGGTTTCTGTTGGAACTTTAATGCCTATCTTGTAATCTTGATGTAAAAGGTTTCGAGTCCTTTCAAAACCTTCTTTTAGGTAATCAAAACACTAAGAAGATCATTTTTCAATCCCTTAATTTAGTGAATATCTTCAATCTTATTTCTTCCATCAATACTTATGGTTCCTTTGCCATAGATCATAGTAGAGTTTTCACCACCAAATTTGGTAGATCCACCATCCTAATTATCAAGGTTCATGAAATTTATTCTATCACTGGTCAAATGATTTGAACATCCACTATCAATAACCCATGCATTAGGTTCCTCAATTGCATGAAGGGTATTCCATACTATCAGTGATTTTTCCTCTCTTCATCCTTTGATAGGGTTATAGACTTTTCATTTTCCATAGCATTGTCAAATTTTACATCCATACACAATGTTTCATCATTTCAATCAACACATTTTTCATATTTTGATAATTAACTATCTTTTTTCCATTAGAAACTACTCATAGGTACAAATATTCTATTTTTATCTTCTTCTCTCTTATTTCTACTACCTATTTATTTATTATTATCTTCTCTTTAAAGATACACCTAGATGTATAATGATGAATTCTAACACAATTGAAACATATAAAGGGTAGCTTAACTTTGTAATTCTTGGTTACTTTCTTTACTCTCACAAGATTTTCTTTCACATCGTAAAGATCATCTTCCTAATCATCTTTTATTTTCCTACTAGCTTTGAATGTAGCTTCCTTGTTATGATTGTTTATTCAAACTTCCTCATCTCAAGGGACTAGAAAGTTCTAGAAACTAGAGAAACTCTATTATAATTTCATCACATCTTAAATCATCTAATATCCATTGTTACATTTTTCACCAAGAGAGAGGAAATAAATATACTTTCCTTCAATTTCGTGCAATATAATGGTCTCTCCTTCCATATTATGCAATGTTCTCTCCTTCCATATCATGCAATTTTTTCCCTTCCATATCAATTTGGAACAACCAAAATATTGAGAGGGGGTTGGTGAATCATATTCCCTTATATTCTTAAACTCAATTTACAAAATGATTTTTTATTTCTCCTCAGTAATCATATAATATAAAGAAGCATGTAATCAAATGAAAAACTAAGTAAACACATAACATGCACAAAAGAACATAAGATTTTTTTCTTGGAAAAAACACAAAGAGGGTTAACTCTCAATATAATATAACTAGTTATAAGATATTACAAGTGCTCACTTCCTAAAGTGTAGAGTCTCACTTCCCATTGAAGAATAAGTATAAAAATTTAACTATTATAATTACATCTAATATATGGACAAATTAATTCCTTTGAATCTCAAAACACGGGTTTTGCACACTTCATGTATTCATCAACCATTTGCATTTGATTCTACTACATATTATTTTATATCCTTTTTTAAGTCTTCTCTTTTTTATTTCATGCTAAAATTTATTCATAGAACACATATTTATACTTGAGGTTTAACCATATTCCATGTTATCCAAACATACTTTATCAAGTAGTCAGTTAAGGTAATTCATTACACCTTACATCTAGAGTATACTATAAATTTTGCTTCCATGAGTTGGCCAAAACACAAAATTATTGATTCCAACTTTAGATAACACATTTCATCCATTTCTTATCCTTCTCCCAAAATTATAGAGCCAAAAACATCCACATGAAGAAATGCAAATTTACCGATGACCTATTTTATTCCATTGGAATGGAGTTAATGGAAAATCAAGTTACCAAACAAAATAGAAATCTGATTGAAGCACAAAAAATCATGAAATCATGAATATGCAAGAACTAAATATACCAAAAAACACTATCAAAATCTTATACCCATATGTAAGTGTGGAGCACTGCATACCAAAATACTATCATCAACATCACTTAAATTCTGAAAGCCATAGAAAAATAAGCCAATAGATGTATGTTGACATCAATTACAACTCATATGGAATGACCATAACATTCACCTTCATCAATAGAAAACTTCCAATAATCTCCCCCTTTCTCATTCATAACTATTAAAATCATAACTATTAAAATTTTTGCATTATTTGTTATGTTCCCCCTTAAACCATTATTCTATATACACTTCTTTCTAATATTCCCCCCTTTTTAATATTTTCCTTCTTCTACTATTCTCTGCCTCCTAATATTCTCCCTCTTTTCCATCAAGGAGAAATGGTATCAAAAAGATACCAAAAAAAAAAAAAAAAAACTTCAATTACCTTTAAGGGAAAATCTCCCAATACTTCTCTTTAAGTTTTGGATGAAAAAAAGTAATGGTAATTGATGGTAGATAAAATCATGGACACTAACTATTACATAGAATGTAATCATGTCAATATAATTTATCAATGTACATATAGTGTAATCAAACTCAACTCTTCTCTCTCAATTTCATATAATAACTTGGTGAAGTGTCCCAATTTCACTTTAACCATCTCCTTGACTTCCCAAGAGGTTCTAGAAAGGTCATCTCTCTTTCTATATAGATATCATTTTTTCTTGAAGTTGATTTATCTTTTTTCTATTTTCACCATCCTTGTCTTTAACAATATCAAAAGTGTGAGCTAACTTGTTCAAATCCTTCTCGATTTCATAAATTATATTTTTTTGCTTCTCTGTGGCAATAGGCCACCTGAGATCATATATGTAAGTTTTGTAAATAGCACCAACATGTTTCCTCATTTCCTTTATGCTATAGTTTTGTTTCATTTGTGTTGCAATACACATTTTTCTACAAGGACCTTTGTATTCTTTCTTTTGTATTTTCATCTTTGTTTCCCACAAATTCATGGTCAAATGTCCTTGTATCTATCCAAATAATATGTCTAGGATCAAACTTTGTATATCATTAGGAGAAATATTATTCTGGAGCGTATAAATAATCATATCTTGAATTTTATCTTTATCATACAAAGGTCGTTAAAAGTGTACATTACCCATTTTCTTTATTCCATTAGGTACTTCAAGTATTGCTAACACCTTGCTTACCTCATGTGGATATTTAGTAGAGGATCCAAAATCCTTCTTAGGCTTTTCTTCCTCAACAATTATGATTCCTTTTTTTTTCTCATCACCTTCTCTATGTAATCACTTTGAGACAATGTTAATGTGTTATTTATCTTGTCTCTAGTTATCCTCATACCAAGGATTTATTTTTCTACACACAAATCCTTCATAACAAATGATTGTGATAATTTATGTTTAAGTTCATCTATCTATTGTATATTAGACCTATCAATAATCATGTCATCATAATAATAGGATAATATAGCTACCATTATCTAATCTCTTAAAATATACACAATGATCAAAATGACATATGTTATAACCTCGTTCATCCATAAAGCTATCAAATTTAAAATAACATTGACGGGGTGCTTGTTTTAGCCCATACAAGATCTTCTTCAACCTACACACTAAGTCCTTCTTACTTTTGACCTCACATCCCTATGGTTGCCACATATAAATCTCTTCCTCCAAATCTATATGAAAAAAAAAATTCTTGATATCTAATTATTCTAGATGCAATTATTGTATAGCGACAAGACTTAGAATAGCTTGAATTGAAGTCATTTTAACAATAGGAGAAAATATTTCATAAAAATCAATACCTCATTTATGTGAAAAAACTTTTACCAAAATTTTATCCTTATACCTTTTCTTGAATCCATGTTCTTCCTTTAACATATAAACCCATTTGTTAGGTAATGCTCTTTTACTTTCAAGAACTCAACTAACTCCCAAGTTTGATTTGTATCAAGGAATACATCTCCTCTTTCATTCCTTCCTCCCATTTCTTTCTAGTTCTAACCTACGTTGCTTTCACAAAACTTTCTAGTTCACATGAATCAGTCAAAAATACATAATATAATGAAGGCAAATATCATTCACTGGGTCTACTTATCTTAGAAGATCTTCTTAATGGAGCTTTAGGAAACTATGATGGTAAAAAATTATACACAATTGAATCCAGAAACTAAGATACCATTCGTATGGATTGTGGAAATCCAATAGAATTGATTATCATGGTTCTATTTATTCAATATTTTATGGCACTGTTGGTACTACATTTTCTAGGATTTTAACAAGCACTATATTTTTTGTGTTCCTTTTCTTTCTTATTTCCATGTATCTAATCCTTGTACATGAATTTTTTATTGAATATGAATTTTCTACTCCTAATGATTTTTTGATTAACAAAATCCCATAAATGATGATCAAAATCATTAACTTCTGTTAGAATAACTAAGAGGGGGGTGAATTAGTTATCCAGTGTCCCAAAACAAAATGTATAATCCAAAACAAATTCTTCAACTTCTACCACTTGGTAAACATAAAATACTTTCACTATCTATTTTTTTACCGATTGTCAGTTTAAAACTTATAGTAGTTACCGATCAAATCTAACATGTAATATGCAAAGTATGATAACAAACAAATATCACAATCAACACATAACACAAGAGATTTAACGTGGAAACCTTGTGAAGGGAAAAACCACCTGGGACAGGCAACCCAAAAATGTTCACTCTTCTAAAGTGAGGTCGGTGAAGACCCAACCCTGTTAAAGTTTTACAAAAACATTTTTAGGTGTGACCTTGTTAGAGGATTTTAGACTAGAAGTTATCGTCCAACCAGCAGTCACTCTGGGGTTGACAGGATAACAATGTTCACTCTATGAATGAGACATCAAAAAGACTTTCTTAGTCCACTCGGTTAAGAGATTTTACTATGTACAATGGTTAAATATGTAACAGTAGATCATCTTCCTTGAAACAACTTCAATTACAGTTTACAGATCAATGTTTAACTCATTCTTGAAATCTTTATGATCAATATATCACTTCAGATTCAATACTATATCAACTTACTGTCCGTCAGTAATTACTCTTTGTAGCTCGGTAATTATTCTGTAGTTCGATTCTCAATAACCAATATGATCAGAATGCATGAAAACTCCTTCACGTGATAATTCTACAGTATCTTCTTCCTCCAAAGTCTTTCAACAATGAAACCAATGTCTCATATATAGACGAGTAAATCATTTTCTTTTTGTCCATCAGATTTTGTCGCTGAATCTTATTCATTGATTTTGTCACTCTAACCTTCTTCGGCTGATGTGTCAATAACATGTTTCAATCTACTGCATTAGATCTTTCTTGAATTATGTTAGCTGTTGATCTTCATAACAAACCTTATCTGTTACCTTGATTTCATACACTTTACAGCTCATCACTTTATCAACTAAACTAATCATTTAATTCCTTTCTATTTTGCTCGGTTAACAAAGAAATGCATCAGTGAACACAAGATCAGTTAACACTATGCTCGATATACACTACACTCCGTCAGTGTATACTAGAATGCTTTATTTACCCACAACACTGTTTTGTGTCTTTTAGCTCTATTCTTCATCATAGATGAATGCAACATAATAAATTTGATATCATCAAGTCATAGACTCATCAACAAGTTACTCAGTGTATTCCTTATCCTCATCTCATATATACATCTTCCTCATGTAGATATTTATGTTCTTCATCTCTTTCACCTTTCTTCAGATGTGTCGGTATAGTAACCTACAAGATAAGTACTATCAAGTTAGTTGACATCAATGACAACATAAAACTAATTTAATCATCTTTCATATCTAATCAGCAACTCCTTAGTGATCTTAAATCACAAATTCTTCATTCAGTGTTCTAAATCAGTTGTAGTTAATCAATCTCTCCCTTTGCCATTGATGGAAACTCAAGTAATATGAAGTGTACCATACACATACCAAACAAGTATTCTACAACTCTGTAAAAAAATGCTTTGCTAAGCTCATACAGCATTAATATGTTTAATCACTACATTACTAAATAGCATTATCAATGCAGCTTTGACATTCTGCAAATATGATCTTTGCAGCTCTCAGATTCCTTCTTCTGTTCTCAGTAAATGATCTTCAATGTTTTGTTTCTTTCATATTATCTCTCCCTTAAATAGTTCTCATCAGTGCATATTGTTTCATATTATTTATCTCTCCCTTTGACAACAATGCCAAAGAAACAAATAAATAATTAGCTCTGTAGTAGCCAAGTAACTCTTTTTTGTCCAATACAATCTATGTATCTTTGTTTACTGATATCCCAATTTGTTTTAGTTCTTCAAACTTAATCACAACCTTGAACATTATCCAAAGTGTGAACTATGCTACATCAACATGTGTGATCTTCTGATAAGTGTAAGTTGATGCAACATCCAGATCACATTAGTGATCGATAGACAGGGGACGGACCCCAAGTCTAGTCCTCAAATATTCAAATGTGTCCTTTGGTAGAGGCTTTGTAAAGATATCTGCAAGGTGTTCTTTAGATGTAACAAATTCTAACTTCACTTGCTTCTCTTGCACTTTTTCTCTTAAGTAGTGATACTTAATTGATATATGCTTTGTCTTAGAGTGCATCACTGGATTCTTTGAAATATTGATATCACTTGTGTTGTCACAGTATATAATCACCGGGTCAGTGATTACCTCATTTAGTCCTTCCAACACTTGCTTGATATATGCAATGTTTGAGAAGTTAGTAGCAGAAACAACATACTATGCTTCAGCTGTAGATTGAGAAATACAAGCCTGCTTTTTACTTGTCCAAGTTACAAGTCTTTCACCAAAGAAGAATGCTCCTCCAGTGCTGCTTTTTCTGTCATCCACATTTCCAGCCCAATCAGCATCGGTATAGACCATCAGTTCAAACTTACCTTCCTTAGGATACCATAAACCATAATCTTCTATCTTTTTCAGGTATCTTAAGATCCTTTTAGTAGCAATCATGTGTGATTCTCTAGGATTAGTAGAAAATATAGCAACAATTCCCACAGCATGTGCTATATCCAGTCTACTGTGAACTACATACATTAACTTACCAATCATGGATCAGTAAAGTGTCTAGTTTACCTCTGTAGTTTCATATTCCTTAGTCATTTTACATCCAGTAGCCATCAATGTTCCCACAGGTTTATCATCTTCCATGCCAAATGTCTTCAAGACTTCCTTTATGTACTTAGACTGTGTGATGAATATCCCATCACTCTATTGAATCACTTGTAGTCCTAGAAAGAATTTAATCTCTCTGAATATAGACATTTCAAAGTCATTCCTCATGTCATCAGCCAAAGATTTACATACATGATCTTGACCTCCAAAAATAATATCATCAAGAAAAATTTCAACAATAAGAATAGTGTCATCAGTATCACCTTTTATGTACAAATTGTTGTATTCACTAGTTCTTACAAATCCAATACTTAATAGGTAAGTATGCAGCCTTTCATACCAGGCTCTTGGTGCTTTCTTCAAACCCTATAAAGCTTTGTTTAATCTACATACCATGTCTCTATTGTCTGGATCAATGAATCCTTTAGGTTGTTCTATGTAGACCTCTTCTTCAAATATACCATTTAGAAATGTTGACTTCACATCCATTTGATAAACCTTAAATTTCTTGTGTGCAACATATGGAAGTAGCATTCTAACTCCTTCCAATCTAGCAATAGGTGCAAATGTCTCACCATAGTCAATGCCTTCTTCCTGTGCATATCCCTTTCATACCAATCTCGCTTTATTTCTTGTCACTTCACCATTTTCATTCAGCTTGTTCCTGAATATCCATTTAATACTGATAACATTTTTATCTTTAGGTCAGGGTACTAAGGACCAAGTTTTGTTCTTCTCTATTTTTTCTATTTCCTCTTTCATTGCATTAACCCATTCTTCATTCTCTAATGCAACTTTCACATTTTTTGGTTCAAATTCACAAACTAGACATGTACCTTGTCTTTCTTTGCTTCTTATCTACATGCCAGCTTGTCTATCTCCAATAATTTGTGTCTCAGGGTGATGTCTTCTGACAAAACTAGCCAATACTTGGTTTCTCCTTTCTTGTTCATCCTGTTCAGGTTCATGTGCTTGTTCGGTAGTTCCATCTTGTTCATTGATTTCCCTTTCCTGTTCCTCAAGGTTATTTTCCTATTGACCAGTTATCAAAGGTTGTGACATTGGTAGATAGTCAGGAAGTTCAATGTAAGTGAATCTACCATAGTCTTCCAGTTCCTTTCTTTCCTCTATGTTCTTGTCATCAAACTCATCAACATGGATATTAGTACTTTCAATTATCTTATTTGTAACCTTATTCAAACATTTGTATGCTTTACTCTTAGTAGAATATCCTATAAGAATATTCCTTCATCACCTTTAGAATCAAATTTCCCATTTCTCTCATCTTTTAGAATAAAACATTTGCTTCCAAAAATCCTGAAATAACTTACAGTAGGTTTGTGTCCAAACCATAGCTCATAAGGTGTCTGGTTGGTGTCCTTCTTCAGTTGTACTCGGTTAAGCACATATATAGCTGTATTGACAGCTTCCCTCCAATATGTCTGAGAAATATTCTTTTGCAACATTAGTGTCCTTGCACAGTCAATGATTGACCTGTTCCTTCTTTCAGCAATCCCATTTTGCTGAGGTTTTCTCAGTGTAGAGACCTATCTTTTGATACCATGCTCATTACAAAAATTACTAAATTCATCAGAGATAAATTCACCTCCTCTATCATATCTTAAGCATTTTAACTCTTTTCTAGTCTCTTTTTCTACCTTTTCCTTATACCACTTAAACATCTTAAATGCTTTAGATTTTTTTTTTAAGAACATAACTATCATCAGTCTAGTATAGTCATCAACAAAAAGAATAAAGTATCTATCACCATAATAACTCTAAGTTCTCATAGGACCACATAGATCAGTATGAACCAACTCAAGTATCTTCTTTGTTGAGTAGTCTTTGCTTTTAAAACTAGACTTAGTCATCTTACCTTTCTGACATTCATGACACATTGCATGATCTAGTTTCGATAAGTTAGGCAACCCTCTAACTCTTTTCCTCTTACTAATCTTGATCATGTTATCAAAATTCACATGACATAACCATTTATGCCACAACCATGCATCTTCATCCTTCATTAATAAACAAGAAGACTAATCAATATCAAGATAAAATATATTACCTCTAGATTGTGTACCGGTTCCAACAAATCTTCCTCCATCATCATAGATTCTTACCTTTCTTCTCTCAAAATAAAGTCGGTGGCCTGAGTTATTCAGTTGTGCCATACTTAACAAATTATATTTCAATCCATCTACCCAGTATGCATTTTCACATTTTGTTCTATCATTAATCATCATTGAACCTTTACCTCTTACCATACAAGGTGCATCATTTCCCATCCTTACAGATCCTCCATCATATTCATCAAGTAGATCAAATTTCTCTATATCACCAGTCATATGATGTGTATAGCCATTGTCTATGATCCATGTATCATTTTTTCTTACTTTAGAGATCAATGTTGTTTCTTCATGTTTCTCTTCTTCCTTTGAATCATCTTTTATAGCAACAAATACTACTTCTACATCATCATCAGTGTCAGATTCAGATTCAAATACTTCATCTATGTAACATACCTTTTTCCCTTTGTCATAGCTATCTCGGTTATCTCTGTTGTTGTGTCGGTAGCCTCTATTGACTCTTCTCCCATAGCTTCCTTTGAATTGATCTTTGGATCTATCATCATCTTTCTTATTTAAACATCTAGCAGTGATGTGGCCAAATTCTTTACAATTAAAGCATGCCAAAGGTAGCTTACCTCTATACCTTCCTTTACCCTTGGGTAATCTTCTAGCCATAAGAGCTTCAAGCTCATCAAGCTCATCATCGATACCATTATCACTATCATTATTCTTACTATTCCTGCTACTAGACTTACCAATCTTCAAAGAAGTAATGAAAGTAGATTCAACAGAAGGTACAATACTATTGTCAAAGTTATTCAATTCAAAGTTTGTAAGCTTACCGATTAGTGTGTCAAGAGTAAGGTTGGATGTAGCCCTTGTTTCATGAATTGCAAAGATCCTGATCATATAAACTGGCAGCAAAGTTCTGAGAATCTTGCTTATCACTATTGCATCCTCAATAACTCCATTAGATGCTCTAATAGCATGTACTACCTCTTTTAGTCTATTTGTGTATCGCACAATTTTCTCACCTTCTTTCATCTTCATATCATCAAATTGACCTCTTAGGCTTTCTGTTCTAGCTCTCTTAACATTCACATCTCCACTATATATTTGAGTTAGTTTATCCCACATGGCTTTGGCAATTGTGCATCCCTTAATGTCTTCAAATTTGGCATTGGTACAGGCAGCAACAAGTTCCATCATATTAATGTTATGTTCATGCCTATCCTTCAGTTGATCAAGTGTCAGGGGACCTGGTGTCGGTTCAATGTAGCCATTCTCCATCAGTTCTAGTGTAGAATTCCCAATTCTAGATATGTGCAACTTCATCCGACTTTGTCATACTATGAAGTTCTCTTTGTTCAGCTTTGGTACTTCCCTCTTATACATCTTGAGATCTTTTTGCTAGAGTCCTTAAAACTCTATTCTAAGCAACCAAAGCTCTGATACCAATTGTTAGAATAACTAAGAAGGGGTGAATCAGTTATCTAGTGTAGAATTCCCAATTCCAGATATGTGCAACTTCATCCGACTTTGCCATACTGTGAAGTTCTCTTTGTTCAGCTTTGGCACTTCCCTCTTATACATCTTGAGATCTTTTTGCTAGAGTCCTTAAAACTTTGTTCTAAGCAACCAAAGCTCTGATACCAATTGTTAGAATAACTAAGAGGGGGTGAATCAGTTATCTAGTGTCCCAAAACAAAATGTATAATCCAAAACAAATTCTTCAACTTCTGCCACTCGGTAAACATAAAATACTTTCACTATCTGTGTTTTAACCGATTGTCTATTTAAAACTTATAGTAGTTACCGATCAAATCTAACATGTAATATGCAAAGTATGATAACAAAAAAATATCACAATCAACACATAACACAAGAGATTTAACGTGGAAACCCTATGAAGGGAAAACCCACCTAGGACCGATAACCCAAAAATGTTCACTCTTCTGAAGTGAGGTTGGTAAAGACCTAACCCTGTTAAAGGTTTACAAACACACTGTTAGGTGTGACCTTGTTAGAGGATTTTAGACCAGAAGTTATCATCCAACCAGCAGTCACTCTAGGGTTGATAGGATAACAATGTTCACTCTATGAATGAGACATCAAAAAGACTTTCTTAGTCCACTCGGTTAAGAGATTTGACTATGTACAATGGTTAAATATGTAGCAGTAGATGATCTACCTTGAAAAAAATTTAATTTCAATTTACAGATCAATGTTCAACTCATTCAAATCCTTCTAATCAATATATCACTTCAGATTCAATACTATATCAACTTACTATCCATCGGTAATTACTCTTTGTAGCTCGGTGATTGTTCTGCAGTTCGGTTCTCAATAACCAATATGATCAAAATGCATGAAAACTCCTTCACATGATAATTCTATAGTATCTTCTTCCTCTAGTGTCTTTCAACAATGAAACCAATGTCTCTTATATAGATGAATAAATCATTTTCTTTTTGTCCATCAGATTTTGCCGCTTAATCTTATTCATTGATTTTGCCACTCTAACCTTCTTCGGCTGATGTGTCAATAACACGTTTCAATCTGCTTCATTATATCTTTCTTGAATTATGTTATTCATCGATCTTCATAACAAACCTTATCTGTTACCTTGATTTCATACACTTTACAGCTCATCACTTTATCGGCTAAACTGATCATTTAATTCCTTTCTATTTTTCTTGGTTAACAAAGAAATGTGTCGGTGAACACAAGCTCGGTTAACACTACACTCAGTATACACTACACTCCGTCGGTGTATACTGGAATGCTTTATTTACCGACAACACTGCTTTGTGTCTTTTAGCTCTATTCTTCATCATAGATGAATGCAACATAATAAAGTCAATATCATCAAGTCATAGACTTGTCAACAAGTTACTCAATGTATTCCTTATCCTCATTTGATATATACATCTTCCTCATGTAGATATTTTTATTCTTCATCTCTTTCACCTTTCTTCAGATGTGTCAGTATAGTAACTTACAAGATAAGTACTGTCAAGTTAGTTGACATCAATGACAACATAATACTGATTTAATCATCTTTCATATCTAATTAGCAACTCATCAATGATCTTAAAACATAGATTCTTCATTCAATGTTCTAAATCAATTGTAGTTCATCAATTCATATCCAATGAAAGTATAGTTCTTGGATTTTTCCTCAAGCTTTGATCAATTTTCTATATCAATATGGACAAATGCTTCACAAAAAAAAAATAGAATTGAGTATTTTATCCTTTTCCATGTCCATGCCTCCTTTGAAATACCACCATCTAAGAAACTCGAAAGCCCTATGTTTATTAAGTAAATAGTAGTATCTACATCATCTACCCAAAAATGTAAGGACGGTCCTATATGCAATCTAATGATCCTTGCACACTACATGATTGTTCTATTCATACTTTTAGAGACACCATTTTCTTGATGTGTTCTAAGAACTATCTTTTGTGTACAAATCTTATGGTATAAATAATAACTATAAAACTCGCTATTGTAGAATTCACCTCCATTATATGATTTGAGACATTTCAACTTGTTTCAGGTCTGGTTCTCAACCAAATCTTTTCATTTCTTAAAGATTTCAAATACATTGGGTTTTCTCGACATGAAATAAACCCAAGTTTTCCTAATTTCATCATTAATAAAAGTAAAAAAATAATAAGATCCACTAAGAGATGATACTTCATTTGGTCTCTATACATCTAAGTGCACAAGCTCTAACTTTTCATTCTTCGTTTCCTTCCCAACTCTAAGAAAGTTGACTTTGTTTTGTTTTCCATAAACACAGTTTTCACAAAAATCCAAATCAACTTGTTTCAAATCTAGCAATAAATTCTCAGAATGGAGAATCTTTATTTCCGTCTCACTCATGTACCCAAGTCAATTGTGCCATAGAGTTGTATTTATTCCTCTAGAATCTCAGGAAATAAAATAATTAGTATTACCAATACATAAATACAATGTGCCTAGCTTTGCCCCTTTTTTTATTATCAATGAGCCTTTGGTAACCTTCCATAAATTGTTTTTGAATGTGATTATCCAACCTTCACTTCTAGTTGTCCACCTGATATTAAATTTATTCTCAAATCAGAAACATGTCCCACCTCTTTCAATAGCCATTGATTTCCTTTTGGTACTTTTATCTGTATGTTTCTTTTTCTAATAATATGAATTATGGTTCATCATCACCTAAATAAACCTATCCAAAATCACCTTGACATAGTCTAGAAAATATTTTCTAATATGGGTTGTGGCATGAAAAGAACCTCTTGAGTCTTTATAGTAAGGAAAGGGAAACATGGTATAATGTGTATGCAAGGGTTTTGTTCATATTTTCTTAATGCACAATAAAAAATAAGATGACCCAATAGGATCAAGTAGGATGTAAGTACTAAGTGAGTGCAATCATCATTCATTGGTATGATTAAGAATGAAATGGATTTGGGGAAGTAATCTAATAATTCAAGATAAATGACTAATATGAGCTAAATTAGATAGTTTCAAGAAAATAAAGTGTAATTAAATATTCACTAATTACACTTTATTTAATCTTACTTAGGATAATGTATTGCATAGTAGTTTGTCATTGAGACACCTGGGAGTTGAACCTATATTAAGAACATGGTGTAGGAGAAATCCCATTTTAGGTGTGAGATCCACCTTTAGTGCACATATCATATTATCATCCTCATCCTATGACACATATTTTATTTCATAATGGAAGATGATCCATCTTTGGTGGACATGTGATTACACCTTGCATAGGTTATAGCTTATCTTCTCCTTATCATTTTCTCTTATCACCTTTCCTATATAAGGAAGCCTATAATTTATTTTAGTAAGGTAACGTCCATGTCCATTATCAATAATATCATTCTTGCATCTTAATGCAATTGTAGATTGCCATTGTCTTGTGGAAGTTATCTTGGTATTCCATTTGATCCTAGGGGTGTTGTAGAGTGACCTAAAAGTCTAACATGGTATTAGATAAATTCTAATTGTTATGTATGTGGAGCCTAATCAGACTTATCCATGGGGTCAAGGGGTAGAGCCCCTGATGGGGTCAACGGGCAGCCATGTATTTTCTATTAGTCGGAGTATTTTTGCCCTAATTTTGTTATGTCAAAAATA
The DNA here is from genome assembly GCA_027943335.1 of Chamaecyparis obtusa. NCBI lineage: Eukaryota > Viridiplantae > Streptophyta > Pinopsida > Cupressales > Cupressaceae > Chamaecyparis > Chamaecyparis obtusa. The sequence goes on along the minus strand of BSBK01007035.1, from coordinate 266,981 downwards.
CTTGTAAAAAGGGCTTAGGGTTTGATATTGAATGTATGAAGGATTATTGTAGCTTCCTGTAGTGGTATTGAGTTGCAAGTTTCAGATTGTAATCGTTGGATAATAAGAAATATATTGGACTCACCGTTGGTGGACATAGCCCAGGGATTGGGTGAACCACATTAAATTTTGTGTTATTGTGTTCTCTCTTGTTTATTTATATTTGCATTTTATGCTTATTATCCTAACACTAACATGGTATCAGATCTCTCAAAGTGTGAAGACCTCTTCTCAAGAATATCAATCTTGCCTTGATTCAATTGTGGGTGTAGAATAAGGCTATTTGGACATCACCATTGCATAGTCTATTTGGAGAAATTTTCAGATTTTGTATTTTCTAGCTTTCTATTGTAAGTCAATATTGGAGCTTGAAAGTAAAGATTAGAGGTTGGCATCATAATAAGGAGGTCCAAAAACCCCTAAATCTAATTTTATTTCATCCAACTCGGACACTTGGGGCCAAATCAAGAGCCATTTGAATTTTGGAAGTACGACGGCGATGATTCGAAAAAAATAATTTTAGAGGCGGTTTTCAAATAATGATATCTCAATCATCCAAACTCCTTTTTTCAAGAAATTTTTTTTGGGGGGGTAGAGTTTCTTTATCTACACAATGGTGCAGATGGTTTGTAATCTCTATTCTTGATGTTTTCTGAAAATTGTAAATCCTAATTTTTGCAACTTCTAAGGCCTCGTTCGAGCTCATATGAACTCCTTTTCAAGTGCAATTTTTTTTGAATGTGCATAATTTTTTCTATATTTTCTAGACCTGGTATTAGATTTCAATGAATATGATCAGAAAAAAATTTCAATTGTAATGTATAAGCCTTAGCTTGATCTTTTACATAGTGATCTAAGTCTATTATAGCCTGATTGTGGAGTGTAATAATTTGTTGATCTCAATTTATAGTGTGAGAAGTGTATCATTGGCATAATCATGGGTTATTAAACACATCTTGCAATAATATTTTTGACTAAGGATAATTATGAATCATGGGCAAAAGGAATCATCACACATTGTAGATGGATTAATCTCTTGCCTCATCTTTATGGACTTATTCTTGAGCCAAAGTCACAGAAGAAGCGATATGTTTGGGGAGAAAAGAATGGTCATATTATAAATTTGATTAGTAGTAGCATAAATTTTTTTCTCTTCCATGACATCTACCCAAAATTTATAGGTATTCAGTTCCCATGCATAATTTGGACAATCATTTGGGATATTTTTGGTGATCCACATGTTCCTCCATTCCTAGATGATCCTTCTTCGTATTTCCTCATTCTACTTGATGATGCAGGTAAAATTCCCTATGATGATGATATCTTAGAGGATATTGAGGAATTTGAAACACTTGAGAGTTATGATGATTATGTGAGTCCACCTACAACTCCTACTTCTCTATATGAGGTCACACATTCATCTCTTGTTGGTGATTATAGTGATTCATTGCAAGAGATATCTATTTGTCTTCCTAATTGGGATTCCTACTTGCTAGATATTGGTTCATTTTTTGTGGAGTCTCATATTGTATATTTGCGAGATATCCTTGAGGGGGTTTATCTTCTCTTTGATGATAGTTTCAGCATAGTTGGAGTTAGACATACTTCTTCACCTTCTTTGAAGATTGACATTCTTGATTCTTCTCCTTCACTTGGTTTGTCACTTTTCATTATTCAACTTGATGATGTGATGGATTCCTAAGATTTAAGATACCTATTCAATCTTTAGAGATTCATATTCTTCCATTTTTACATGTATTTTATTCTTCATCATTTGATGTATCATTTTCTTCCTAAGCGGAGACATGTTTCTTGTAGGAATTGGATTATCTTTTGTTTGCAGAAACTCTTCATCAACATTGGAGCTTCTTCATTATGGTGGGAAATCATGTCTCCTACTATCCTTATTTTGGGGGGATAATTTTTTGTATATACATGATGTATGTAGTCCTTGGGGGTCTTAAGTACACCATCCATCCATGCATCTTTTGTGTGTAAGGATTGAGTAATACTGAGAGGGGGGGTGAATCAGTATTACAGCACTTTATTTTAAACTTAAACCAATTCCAAATAAACCATATGATTGCATAAATGAAAAGAACATAATAAAATAACACACAACTCATAACACCATTATTTTTTTTCAAGGAAACCCTGACCAAGGTAAAACCCTGGTGGGGATGGTACCCACAACTATGCACTAAAGTATAATATCCCTATTAGGAGATCTAGTCCTGTGAGGAGCTGAGTATTACATAGTACATTTCCTTGTTAGATGAATATCAACCATGTTAAAGGTATAAAAAACCTTGTTAAAGGTATACAAAACTCTGTTAAAGGTATAGTGACCTTACAACTCTTACAATCAATACTTCGATTACAAAGTGTTCTTCAAGAATGAACAATACAAGCATCTGTTATACTTTGATAGTTCCATTTGTAGTTCTCAATATCATTTGTCAACCTCTAATCTCACATCTTCCATCACTATCATTATTTCACACATTATTATTTTTATCACTTTACAAAAAGCTCTTCATATAAATATGTATTCTATCATTCAGTCAGCTCCCAAATACAATACAAAATAGAGTAATTAATAATGCAAGGAATAAATACTAAGTTGGTGATCTTGTATTTCCATAGTGTCAGTTATCCTTAATCTTTATCTAACTTAGCACATTACCATTCCATCTTATATTCCCTTAATCATTACGACTATTCGTATACTCTGTTTCACTATCCCTCTATCTTCGCATGACTCCAAATCACTATAACTTGTTGATAACAGTACCAAAACACAAGTGACCTAAATGGAAGGTTATATACATCCCAAAATTCCTTCCTCTAAGCTTGTAAGCCATCATCTATTATATACTTTCTTCAATGTCCAAAACACTATTGTTGTACTCTGTAAATCTATCTCCATACTTAGTCATTTTTAAGACTCTGTATCCAAAACTGTATTCGACTTCAAGCGATCATCATATCAGATGTGTTTCCATAAATGACAACCCTCAAGTGCTTCATACTTCTCTCCAAATATCACTTGCCAAAAATCTCTCCCTTTGGCATTGATGGAAACACTTAGTGAAAAATGACAAAGTGTCCAAACAAAACACTTAACTCTCCTTCTTTTCTCTTTCTTCTCTTTTCTCCTAATATTTTTTTCTTCTTTTTTTAACATATTATATTTTTTGTATTTTATTCTTCTCTTATACATATATTTTTCTTTATTTTTCTTCTTTTCTTCTCTCCCTTTGACATCAATGGAAAAGGTATACCCAAAATTGCAAAACTTTACAAAAATGTAGGACTTAGTGCTTGCTCACCAATTTTAGAATATCTTGGAAAGAATCTTCCAAGGTCTTCACTTCATCATTCCATGATTTGATCAATAGTTCACTGACATGTATCAGGCCATTCAACACATAAGATGAAGTCTCTGATGCTTTCAATTTTGTGGGTATGGAGTTGGTCATTGATTCCCCAATCTTCTCCATTTCAGTAAGATGTGCTTCAAGAATTGATAGCTTAGGAGTGATTAAACTCTTAAGCAAACCAAATATTTCCATTACTCTCCCTTTCTCTATATCCAGTACATTTATTTTGTCAAGAATCTTTGATGCCTACTTTTCCATCTATAATATAGTTTGTTAGGAGGTCACACAACTGTCCATCATGCTATCCAAGGTAGCCATGTCCTTAGCTATTATATCCTCAATGTTCTAAATGTGTTTTATGGGGTTAATACAATAGATATATAGTTTCCTTCCATCTAAAACATAACTTTTGGCCTTAGATGTAGTTGATCTCAAAATGCCCAAGTCCCATGAAATAGACAGGCATACTTCCTTCAACTTTTTCTCTAGATACCTTTTCTCTACCTTCTCTTCTACGATCTTCACCAGTGACTCATAGTGAATGTCAAATTTGTCTAGTGCCAAATTTAGGTTCTCTACATCATCTTTTCCTTGAAAAATAAGAGATATAGGGAGTATATTTTTTACTGTATTAACTACCCTAGCAATTACCTTAACCTTTTTGTCCCCTTTTGTTTAGATCTTTCTTTTTCCTTAGCGAATGCCATGAAGGATAATTTCATCAATTCATCCTCATCCATGTTCTCTACATTTTTTCTCACAAGCTTGTCCATACTTACGAATAATAAAGTGGTGGAAGCCACAGGTTCTTGCTTGAATTCAACTCTTACCTCTTCTTCTTTACCTGTGTCTATCTCTTCTCTGTGTTTGGTTTCTTCTTTTAGATCATCTTCTTTCTATCCTTCCTCTTTTTGTCCTTCCTCTTCCCCAGTTACTGCACTATCCATGTTTCCTTGAAATGGATCACTCTCATCAAGTGTAGTGTCAAGAGTTACAGGCATACCATCAAAAAAGAAATATGGTTTCTTATCTAAACTTTCTTCACTCCTTTCCACATTATCCTTAGCTGACTTAGAGCTTTGCCCAACTCTTATAGGTGTGGGCTTTATAGTCTTAGGAGGTGAATTTTTCTCAGGCATATCACTCATTAGTATCTAATCTAATTCTTTTTGAGTGTCCTCAATGACTTCATCATGTTTTTTAGCCATTATCTTCACAACTCTAGCTTTAGTTCTCAATAAGGGTTTTAAGTTCCTTAATTATCTTTTCTCTCTCATGTATAGAAAATATAGGCAACATGTCCTCAATTTCTTTATTCCTTATTGCTTCATCTTTTGTCTATGCAATTTGTAATCTAATTTCTAATTTTCCATACAAGTCTTTAGGTATACTTCCCTCCATTTCCAGTAGATTCTTCTTGTATATAAGTAGATGTTTAATCACCATGTCTTCTATCAATGATTGATTGTCAAAGTCATACCTCTCCTAATACATTTTTAATGAATTTAAGTTACCATCTCTTATTATCCTTTTGTGCAACATTTTTGTGTCTAGTTTCTAGAGGTTCTCTTCTTTCTTTTGTTTTACTTTCTCTTCTTTCTTCTAAGCTTCCTTGTCTTTCTTCTCATGTTCCTTATCATCTTTCTTCTTGGTTTCAACTTTAACCTTTTGTCTCTTAGGGCTATTAGGTTTGGTTTTTCTAGTGGATCTTCTAGGTTTTCTTGTAGGTACATCTTCTTGTGCTATCTTCTCTAGAGTGATAGATAGATCAATGATATTGGAAGTGGGACTTACTATGTTTTTTGCTTCTGAAGGTGGAGGGGCTTCAATTCTCATGCTTTCTAATCTAGAGGTTCCTTTAGTCATCTTGGTCCTGACTTCTTTCAGTTCTTCCTTTGTTATCCTAGCCTTTTTTGCCATATCACCAACCATTTTCTTTATATTTATTTTTATTATCCCTCTATCATGCTCTTCTCTGACTTCTTCTAATTTTTCTTCATATGTTCCCCATCTCTCCTCAGATGTGTTAATTTCAGAAGCTAAGACATGTTCTATTTTCATCACAAGAACTTCAAAACTAACTTCGTAGCCCATGGAGTAACACTATTTATTCCTAGGTTCAACTACTTCAAAGCATACACAATCAATTTCAACCATGAAACATATTGTATCCTTGTATTTCTCAATGAATTCTTCAGGGATTCTATATCTTTTCTTCATTTTTATTTGTAAAATTTTGATCATGGCAAATAGCTCACCATCTACCCATGTATTGGTCTATCTTCAGTAGCTCTCTGATATATGAATACCAGTGGGTATGATGTCCTTCCATGCCCTAGGGTGCATTCTAGGAAATGTGTGCTCAAAATCTAGAGGTGCCTATTGCACCTTACAATTTAAAGAAAATAGGCATGTCGAGAAGGATTACTCTTGACATATTATATATATATATATATATATATATATATATATATATATATATATATATATATACATATACATATAAGCTAGTAGCAGTCACAGTGCAACATAGAAGAAATTTTATGATTTCTAATGTTTATGTATATGGAAAAAAAATCAAATCAAATCAAATTATTAGGGCAACAATTAGGTTTAATGTTGTAAAATAAAAAAATAGTATATATATAGTTATAAATTATAAATTATTAAAATAATTTGAAATAGGGTACGAGTTAGGATTATGTTGGAATTAGGAGAGATAGGTACTAAGAGGGGAGGGGTGAATTAGTGCCTTCAAAACTTTAGTTTCAAAACCTTTCTGATCTATAACTGAATGTTGTGATAACCGCTCAAAATAGCTTGAATCTAAATGCATAAATCAATCATCTAGTTAACTTAAGAAAGTAAACAATATGAAATCAATATGACAATCACATAACACAAGTATTTTGGTAATGTAGAAACCCCTGTTAGAAGGTAAAAACTATGGTGGGGATGACACCCACAAATTCTTCACTACTATAGATAGAAAAGGTTTGCCTGTTAAGGCTACAAGTTTTGATCACTTTTGGTGATCTTACCCTGTTAGGAGTAACATATTAGATCAGCTAGATCTACCTAGTTATAGGATTTAACAACACTATATGAAGTGTGTACTCAGTTAAGAGATTTATACAAAGATTGTTAAGTCTACTCTGTTAAGAGATTTATCAAAACTCTATCACAATTGTCAGAAAGTAATAGGTAAACTATCTGCTACTTGACAACTCAATTGTCTGAAATAGATCTATAAGTTCTTATCAAAATATCACCTTATTTGTGATGGTTCTCTACTCTGATCTGCTTGGTTGCCTTGTCTGATTCTACTCAATCTGAAAATCTTTGTACTCTTTTCTGCTCGGTAAACTGATTGTCTTGAAGATAGGCAATTTCTTCAAGTGCTCCATGATTCATATATATCAGTTCAACAACCTTATAAAATGGTGTGAACATATACAATATATAGTGTTTTGTTTTTCCACTTAAACAAAAATTAGGTTACAAAAATAATCATAACCCTAAGACCTACGATGCAAAATAACCTAGATCAACTAATACAAATAAGATAATCATTGCATTTAATGAATATCTTTTACAATAAATGCTCCTCTATCTTGGTAAACCATTTTACGATCTATTATAACCATTTGCATAGAATAATGTGCCATTTCTGATTACTATGCCATTTTCTATGATCATCGCTAAACACTGTATAATCTACTCGGTGTATACTGCGATGCTCGGTGTTTACTGACCATCGATGTCGGTGTCGCTGGTGCTCGGTTAACTATGTGATGCTCGGTGTAAGGCTTTATCGACTACTCTGTCTTACTTCTAGTTACCGACTGTCTCAATATAAATAACCAACTAACTTGTTTACTGTCCTTTGATACTAATGACAACCTTAAATGCTCAATAGAGATTAACAATCTCCCCCTTTGGCATTTGTATCAAAACTTCATAATGTATATAGACAAAATGTTTCTATATATTCCTTATATCTCCGCCACATACATATCCACAAAAAAACTTCTAAGTACAAAAGTACTCCCCCTTGGTGCATCCTCCCAGTATTATGTAATATACATATCAAAAATATACTATTTGGCATATACAGGTTTTCACCCTTTTTGATAATAATGCCAAATACCCAAAAAGTATGTAATGTATACTTACATCTTATCAAAAATGTTTTGATGGGTTTTCTTTACGAACTCCAAGAGGTTTTCCCATTCCTCTTTCAAGTTGGTAAGAGCAATTTTCTCAAGACCGACTTGTGCATGCATGTCAAAGATATTATCCAACACCAAAATCTCTGGTGTTGCCACAAGTTGCTCAGCTTTGATAGTATGTGTTTCAAAAATCTTTAGGTAAGGAGTGAGTTATTTATGTAACTTTGTAACCTGATCAGTGATGTGCACTTCTTGTTTCCTTAAGTCTTCTATCAGCTGTCGGAGTTCCTGAACTTGGTTAATGTGCTTTAAGAAAGTAGTTGGCTTGGCGATAGCTACTTGTGTACTCAACTTGATTTCTTCTTCTAAACCTTTTATCTTTTCACTAATTTCTATAGTGAAGGTGTCTTTAGTTCAAAGCTTTATTAGCAGTTGACAGATTATCTGGGTAATAGATTTTACCTCGGTAATGATCTTAGATAATTTCACCTTGTTCAGTGCCACTTTAGTTCTAATCCTTTCTGCCAATTTGATTTGAATCTTTGACTCTGCCCATTCTTCTATTCTTTCATCTACATCTATATCAGGGGCATTGATTTTGTCGATGAGGGTGGCAAGTTGATCTAAAATGGGAGTATTCTCATCAATGTTTGTTTTTGGTACTATCTGTTGTAGAATATCCCGTACATCATTTAACACTTCTTTACATTTTTGTTCTTGCATCAATTTTTCTTATGCCACTTTCCTCGAACATAACTCTCCATACCGACTTAGTTCCTCAGGGCTTAGGGTTCTTGGGTCACATTCAGGGATAATGATAACTTCATCAATGGTGACCGGCCCTTTGGCTTTCTTCTTCTTCTTCTTCGGGGCTAGAGGTGACTTCTTCTCACTTACAAAAATAGCTTTTTCTTCACTCCTCGGAGTATCCTTACCAGTTGACACTATATCATCCTTCTTCTGCTCCTCGATAGATTGAGTGGGAGCCTCAGTGGTAGTGTCAGGTGGGTTCACCTCAGTTGACTTGGTTTCTTCAGGTTCCTTCTATTCTGTAGACTATGCCTTTGGTTTGTTAGGCTCATTTGTATTTGTAGGTTGCTTGGGTGCTTGAATCTTAGTTGTCTCTTTGGTTGGCTCAGGATGAGAGACATCAGGTTGTACTTGTGAAATTATTTCAATGACCTCTACAAGTATAGGTAGTTCACCTGGTAGAGATGTACACACATTTTCAGTGTTTAATGCTTCATCTTTGTATTGTGTAATTATTACATCTTCATCATCCTTATCATCAGGATCACTATTAGTGATGTCCTCAATGAGTGCATCATCATCGATTTTCTTTTGCAAGTGGATCTTAGCTTGATCTGGTGCATCCTGTGAAATTTTGATTTCTTCCTTTTTCTTGGTGATATCAATTACCTCGGTAACTGATATACCGGTGTCTTCTATTTTCTTTCCTTTATTATCATCAAAGAAAATACTTTTACCTTTTGAACTGTGTCTCTTTTTAGATAGTTTTAGGAATGCTTCCTGTTCAACTTTCTCTTTTGCTTTCAAAATTGATGTCCATAGGGAGTCACATACAACATCCATATCATCTACATTCTCATCCATAATCTACATAGCTCTATTCTTGACTAAAAATCTAGGCTGATACCTTGTCATGTATTCACTTACCTCAGCATAGCTAAAGTGTGTGGATGCACGGCCTAGTGACCATTCTCTTTTCCTTTTCTCTATTTCAAGTGCAATAGCCCATCTCTCACTTATTTTTTCATCAAGTTCCTTTGGCATTTGACATGTGAATTCCATCAGTACTCTCTTGAACTTGATCATCATTTGAACAATAGCATGTTCTATCTTTGTCTTGTCCTGAATTGACATGTTAAATTTGTCTATGCCTGGATCATTAAGATTTCCATTCTCAATAATATCTTCAATTATTTCTTCTATAGTACTATCCCTGTTACAAACTAGCTTAAATTGATCAGGGCCATTTTCAGTGTTAATCTCCTCTATATCTTCCTTACTCCTTATGTATTTCCTCTTTTTCTTCGGTGGTTCAGTTGCTTTCTTGTTCTTTCTCTTGATGTATTTCTTCATCGGTGTAGCTGCTCTTCTTTTTGCTACTTTTACTGCTTCTTCTTTCTGCTCAGTTGATTATGCTATAGTTGATGAATGTGTCCTCATTCCTTTAGGTTCTGGTAGCTGAATATCTTGTTCATCAGTTGTGGGTAGTTGAGTTTCTTCTTCATCATTGGTGGGAGGAACCGGTGTATTATCCTTCTCTTTGTCTGACTTGGTCTCCTCACTGTCATAGGGTTTGTCATCCAACTGTAACTGACCTTCGGTTGCTTCATCAACTGGTGACTCCTTATGTGAGTCAAATGTAGTTCCACATTTTGCTGTGAGATCCTTTTTCATTTTCTTTTCCCTTCTTGACATTTTACCGATCTCAATGTCCGTTGTGATTCTAGACTTAGCTTCCTCATACACTCCAAACCTACTAGCAGTGATGTCTATTGGTAATGCCAGCAATGCATTGATAGATTTCAAAGTGAAATCATGATTCATTTCATAACCCATTGGCGCTAGCCATTTTTTTCTCGGTTCTACTACCTTTATCATTGAGTGGTCTGTGCTTACCACAAAGCATATGTCATCTTCAAATTTGCTCACTAATTCTTTTGGAATTCTGCTTCTTTGTTGCATTCTTGTTTGAAATTCCTTAAAATATGCATTGAACTCCTTGTTTAGATTGTCTACTAGAATTCTCATCATTTCACCGATTTGAGCAGTTATTAGTTTGTCCGATTGCCAGTTAACTTTTCCAATACCCGGTACATATTTTTGCAAATAGAGGAATTTATAGAAAAGCAGTGATCTATACTTACATGTATTGGACTTCTTTTCTTTTATTGTCTTCATGTTGTCATACAGTTGGTGTAGTAGTAGCTTGGCAAGATCAACCTGGTGATCTTTCTTCACAATTTTGTAAGCCATGTCCACGGTGCTACAGGGTACACTATTCAGTCTACTTGATTGAAATATCTTGTACCCGATGACATGAGCTGTGAATTTTACCACTAGATCTTTGATAGTTGAAATCTTCAGTGCCCTACCATCCCATTGAGCTCCAATGTTCTTTTCTACATTGGGATGAGACAAACTTTGAAATGCTTTGGCTTTGTCGGTTGTAGGGTACCCAGTAACCCTACTGATAATCTTCTTGGTGACCTCAACCAGTTTGTCTAGCCAAAATTTGTCGTCATGAAATCTGCTTAGCACGATTCTTATCCAGTCATTGTGAAATGATTATGGGAAGTATGTGAAACACCATAACCCTAACTCCTCAATCTTCTTATATTCAAATTTTATCTTACCATCCGGTCCATAGACTTGCTGATAAGCTGCTATGGTCTCAAAGTCACATACTTCACCGATCTTGCAGTGAATGTAAGCCCTAACATCTTTTGTTAACAAAACCTTATTAGGAATACTAGAAAATGCACCCATATCATCTATTTGTACTACGACCGTAGGATGAGATTTGAATTTCTCCTCGGCAAAGTGTGCCCTAACAATTAATTCCACTTCCTCCTCAATGTTCTGTGATTTTCTTGCGATCGAAGATGATGCCATAAATTGTTTCTAGGGTTTTGGCAAGCAAATAGATAACCAATTTTTAGTGGGCAGATGAACTTGCTAGTTTTCATCAAAGAATTGTCATCGGTTTGATCTATAGTAGCTTTGAATCTATTCTAAAAATTGTTAGCTCAAACTCTTTTTTGTAAAATCTCCTTTCTTCAAAATCGCAATGTAACAATGAACTCTATTTCCGTGTATATATAGGGTTTTTCGATATTCCCGCTCAAACTTTGATGCATTAAATGTGTGACCTAACTTTCAGTACGAGATAGTTGTTAGCTCAATAATGTCTTCAATATCTTTTTCTCGGTTAACATAGAGTTTCTTCATTGGTTTGAACTATTGTCGATTAACCTTGTATAGTGATTACCAACGGGTAACCAACTCACATTTCTTCTTTTACTGAGTAGATATCATTTGCAAACTTATAATATATAAACCATAGTGCATCTTCATTCATGCAAATTTGGTATTTGTACATCATATATAAGGAACTGTATGTAAAATGTGATCATTTAAAATGTCAGTTCCATACATACCTTTGTCATCTTAAGTGGAGGTACCAATGTCACCCAATCCAATGGATGAGGTTTCACCGACAGTGTTACTTGACTCAACATTCTCATTAGATGCCTTCTTCTACATTGTGTTCCTTAACTTTGTAATTTTTGCAATGTTATATCCACTCTCAAATATATGGTTTTCATCAGGTGCTCGGTCTCTGTAGTTCTTGCTTACATGACTGACCTTGTGACAGTGCATACATGCCATTCCTGCATTTGTCAGTTTCTTGATTGTCCAATCCGACTCTTTCTGTAACAATTTGCTGCAATATGTCCATACCAACCACATGTAGTACAATTAGTCCATGTATTATAATCCCAAACATATGAGTTACCTTGTCTCTTTGGTTGATATGGCTTTCATTGTAGTTTCTCTTTAGGTGTCCAAACTTGCTTCATTTTCACCCTGTAGTGTGTCCATGCTTATTACAAGTATAGCATATTTTCTCCTTAGTAGTATTATTAGCAATGTCATTCTTCTTAGCTTTGCATTCATAAGCTAGATGTCCAAACTTACCACAGTAATAGCAATATCCATTGAACTTAGGAATGATATGAGGTTTACCTTGTGCTTTGCTTCTGCACACATTGGATGTATGTCCTATTTTTCCATAGTGGTAACATGTCAACACTTTAGGTTTTTGACTTTGATTGTTGTTGACTTCTTCAACTTGTTGTGATGATTCTCCTTCACCAGTGTAGCCTATATCAACTCTGCTTCCAAATCTCCTCTGATTAGTCAGAAAGTCATCAATCTTTTTAGAGCTATCCTCAGCTATCTTCATCATCTCATTGTGTTGCTTTTGTGAGTTTATTTCATTTCTCAATTTTTCATTATCTTCTCTGAGTATTGCAACATCTTCAAGTCTTCTTGATAATTCTCCATTTACTCGGTTCATTTCTTGATTAACTGTCATCATCTGATTTGATACTTGGAAGTGACGATCAGTGAGTCTCTAGATTTCACTTTCTTTTGCTTGAAGTTGTTCAGTCATCAGTCTTCGGTCTTCAATAGCCAAATTCTGATCTTGTTTAGCTTGTCTAGCATTGTTCATGATTTCCACCATTTGAGATTCATGACCAATTTGAATTGCTTTCACTTGCTCGGATAGATGCTGATTCTTTTCAGATAACTCAGAGATTATGCTTTTGGATCCATTAGAGATGCTTCCAAACCTTGATCCAATATGATCAAATATGTCATCAATAGGTTCTTCATGATAACTTATTTCATTCAGCTAAATTGCAAGGTTCTTTCTTTCAACCAGTAATTTCTTCAGTTCTTCTTTGGCTTGTTTATATTGTTCCACAAACATCTACATTTGTATCTTCTGATTCTCAATAGTCTTGTCAAGCTTGTATCTCTCCATGACTTAGATCTTTTCCCTTCAGTGGTTAAACTGTTCAACAAGAGAGCCAAGATCTGATACCAATTGTTCGAATTAGGAGAGATAGGTACTGAGAGGGGAGGGGTGAATCAGTGCCTTCAAAACTTTAGTTGCAAAACCTTTCTAATCTATAATTGAATGCTGTGATAACTGCTCAAAATAACTTGAATCTAATTGCATAAATCAATCATCTAGTTAACTTAAGAAAGTAAACAATATGAAATCAATATGACAATCACATAACACAAGTATTTTGGTAACACAGAAACCCCTGTTAGAAGGTAAAAACTATGGTGGGGATGACACCCACAAATTCTTCACTACTGCAGATAGAAAAGGTTTGCTTGTTAAGGCTACAAGTTTTGATCACTTCTGGTGATCTTACCCTATTAGGAGTAACATATTAGATTAGCTAGATCTACCTAGTTATAGGATTTAACAACACTATATGAAGTGTGTACTCGGTTAAGAGATTTCTACAAAGACTGTTAAGTCTACTCTGTTAAGAGATTTATCAAAACTCTATCACAATTGTCAGAAAGTAATAGGTAAACTATCTACTACTTGACAACTCAATTGTCTAAAATAGATCTATAAGTTCTTATCAAAATATCACCTTATCTGTGATGGTTCTCTACTCTGATCTACTTGGTTGCCTTGTCTAATTCTGCTCAATCTAAAAACCTTTGTACTATGTTCTGCTCAGTAAACTGATTGTCTTGAAGATAGGCAATTTCTTCAAGTGCTCCGTGATTCATATATATCGATTCAACAACCTTATAAAATGGTGTGAACATATACAATATATAGTGTTATGTTTTGCCACTTAAACAAAAATTAGGTTACAAAAATAATCATAACCCTAAGATCTACGGTGCAAAATAACCTAGATCAACTAATACAAATAAGATAATCATTGCATTTAATGAATATCTTTTACAATAAATGCTCCTTGATCTTGGTAAACCATTTTATGATCTGTTATAACCATTTGCATAGAATAATGTGCCATTTCTGATTACTATGCCATTTTTTGTGATCATCAGTAAACACTGTATAATCTACTTGGTGTATACTGTGATGCTCGGTGTTTACTGACCGTTGGTGTCAGTTTCCCTGGTGCTTAGTTAATTGTGTGATGCTTGGTGTAAGGCTTTACTGACTGCTATGTCTTACTTCTAGTTATTGACTGTCTCAATATAAATAACTGACCAACCTGTTTACTATCCTTTGATACTAATGACAACCTTAAATGCTCAATAGAGATTAACAAATTAGTGGGACATTTTACATTATGAGTTAGGGTTCAGGTAAGAGTTATAGTTAGGGTTAGGGTTAGGGATAGGGTGATATTTAAGGTTAGTAGTATATTTTAGGTTATGAGTTAGGGTTCAGGACGTAAGAGTTATAGTTAGGGTTTGGGTTAGGAATAGAGTGAGAGTTAGGGTTAGTAGGATATTTTACCTTATGAGTTAAGGTTTGTGTAAGAGTTACAGCTAGGTTTAGGATTAGGGTTAGGGTTAGGGTTAGGGATATGGTGAGAGTTAGGGTTAGTAGGATATTTTACCTTATGAGTTAGGGTTTGGGTAAGAGTTATAATTAGGGTTATGTTTAGGGATAGGGTGAGATTAAGGATGTGGTTATGGATATGATGTTAGGTTTATAGTTAGGATTAGTATCATATAAATAGTATAACATTAAGGTTTAAGATTAGGGTAAGGGGTTAGGGTTAGGATTACTAATACAATGAGGGTTAATCATGGGTTAATGATGGGATGCAGAGTGTTGAGTTTGGATTAGTATTAGGGTTAAAATATTTTTTAAGGTTAGTATGACAAATAGGGTCAATGGTAAAATTAGTAATATGATTTGGGGTTCATATGTAGTGTTTCTTGTAGGGTTAGTGATGGGTTATAGTTACAATTAGGGTTATGGTTTAACCTATTAAGGGTTAGTATAATTGTTATGGTTAGCATGTGACCTATGGTAAATGACAGGGTTATGGTTATGATTAGGGTTAAAATTTCACCTTAGGAGTAGTTTTGTGTGAATGGTTACAATTATAGTCACAGTTAGTATCAAGATTATTGTGTCATACTAAGGTCAAGGTTTGAGTTAGGATGTTATGTTTACAGTTACGTGTAGACTTAGGGATAGGGTTCGAGTTAGTTTAACATCATGGTAAGGGTTAGGATATAATGTTTACAATTAAGTTTAAGTCATATGTAGTGTTATGGTTAAGGTTAGTATTTGGTTGAATGGTAGAATAAGATTAGGGACATGGTTACCGATGGGATGTAGGTTTTAGAGTTAGCATTAATATAATAGGTAGTGTGATATTTAGGTGTAGGGTTGGAGTATTTAGTTAGGGTAAGGGTTTGGTATAGTTTTATAACATTGATTAGGATCAAGGTTAGAAGTAGTATTGGGATCAATTTGATAATTTAGGTTTGAAAAGGGATGTGATGGGAGATGGCATGCATGGTTTAGAGTTAGGATCGGTATCATACTTATTAGTTTTAGTTAATGCTAATTATGATTATCATGAAGGATATCATCTAGGGTTACTTAATGTTAGTATTATGGTATGACTAATCCAATTTTATGATTTACATTAATGTTATTGAAATAATAGTTACGCTTATTATTAATATTATCATTCATATTAGGATTATGATTAGAATTAGCATATGGGTTTTATACATAATTTAGTGCCTAACAAATTTGTGAGATAAGCCATTAATATTATAAATATAGAGTTCAACCAAATATGTTGCAAAACCTTGCAAGTATAGTTATAAATATCACTTGAATAGTCAAAACAATTTGTTTTTCTCTCATTCATGAAACTTACATAGATGAAAGGGGAAATATAAGTCCTAACTATTTAGATGAAGTAATAAGTGTGAAAGACAAGATAAGAATGAACTATATACAAAACATTTCTCTATAATGATGTAAGTACATCACATATTCTGTAATGATTAAGATGGTATTGCAACCTTTATTTGAATAATGATCACAATATACTTCTTTCATCATTGACCAAAATGCATCTACTTTTGTAGATGTCTCACACAAAAATTTTAGAGTATCTACCAGTTGCATTATTTGCAAGAAATGCCCCCTAATCATCTTCTCTATCACTCTTTGTTTTCCCTCATCTCACCATCATATTCTCCTCTCTCTCTACCCCTATCTTTGAGATCTCTTTATTGAAAACATCTATCTCCCCTCTCCCATCCCTTCTCACTCTTTCTAGATATTCCTCTCTCTCTCTCTCTCTCTCTCTCTCTCTCTCTCTCTCTCTATCTCTCTCTCTCTCTAGATATTCCCCCTAATCACCCTCTCTCTAACTATCTCCCCTCCCTTATCTCACCATCATATCCATCTCTCTCTCTCTCTATCCCTATCTCTAACATATTTCTCTCTATTGAAAACATCTCTTTTTGGGTTCATATTAGGGTACATGGGTATGATTAAGGTTGGAGGGAAGGTTATGATAAAGTTTATAAATAGAGTTTAAGGTTGAGGTTAGGGTTATGGTTAGAGTTAGAGTTAAGACTTGGGTTATAGTTTAAAGTTATGGTCATTTTTAGAACTCTCTCTCTCTCTCTCTCTCTCTCTCTCTTGAAATATTTATTTTTGGGTTCATATTAGGCTACGTGGATAAGGTTAAGGTTAGAGGAAAGGTTAGGATAAAGTTTATAATTAAAGGTTGAGGTTATGGTTGTGGTTGTGGTTGTGGTTGTGGTTGTGGTTGTGTAATGCCCAAAATTTACTCACTAGACTAGGATGTCACACAACCTGCTTATTCTACTCAAACATAGAAAATAGCATCACAATTTTTTTTATAGCTAAAATTCAACCTTATAACACATCTAACTAGAACAATAAACTTTATAAAAATGTTCAAAGAATGATCAATACTTGTAATTGCATACCTGAGACTCTCTTCATGTTCCATATGTTTTGCCTCTCATCCGAATTACTTATTCCTGCATACAAGACTACCAACTAGGTACATAATATAAGATCTATTAAAAGTTAGATACATGATCATAAAGATGATTCTCCCATCAATACATTAAATAGATAATTGAATAAGTATTTACCACATAGTAATGATAGATGAAGGGAATGTATGAGCTTATGAAGAAAGATTAAGCCATAATAATCTCAAATTATTCAATGACAAGTTATCTGAGTCTTTACAAAGAATCAATTAAATATTTCTCTAATTTTATTTTTTACCTTCCCATTATAGTAAGTTTATTACTAGATGAGTACCAAACAAAAAAAATAATAACAATGTGCATGCTCTCCACCCATCCAAATGGTATCATGAGATCTCTAAGGTCCTAGCCAACCCCCGAGCAAGTAGAATCCCTTATTTTATTTTGCACCATTATGATCGATGGTGAACTTCCTTTCTATGCCACTAAATGTAACGAATGGATAGATTATTCTTAAGGGATCCTAGACACACTAACCAAGTTAATCTAAGTCATAATTATGTTACTATTTACTATAGTGTATATCCAACTTTTCATAATAATCAACTTATTTTAACCATGTTGCATCTTGATACTACACAATACAAATAAACACTAAGATAGTATAAAGTCAGAGTATAGAGATCCCTCAATTTACATTATTATTTTTCTAATGTACAATTTATATCTAACAATTGTATAATGAGAGTAATCTACCTTCTAGCTCTATAACAATGTTTGAAGGAAATATTAACATGATCTATAACATCGTTTCTAGAAGACTATTCAGATTTTACATGATGTCCCGATGGGGTTAAAATTTGTACTAAGAAACTTACACCCCAAGAACTTCTAAACAAGGGTTACCCAATCATCCTACCATAAAATTCATTTACTTGTATAATGATCTACAAGGCATTCAAGTTCTCAACTCTCTCTCTCTCTCTCTCTCTTCAAGAAAACTTATATTCTATTTTAGATTTGATAAATCAATATTTATGATTATAACATCAACTCGTAGTTGTAACTAAAATAAGATAATTATTTATAAAGAAGTCAAGTGAATGCTTGCAATAAATTTAAATTTTAATTAGGTATATAATAAACCATGTGGACATTCACACACAATATAGACTCCTATAGTTCTCAATAAACTAACGTACCAATCATAATACCTTTTTTTAACATTACGACGATGAAAGAGCATACTAGGTTTCTAGATAATTCTCTTGATAGGGGTCCTTATGATATAGAAAATTGAAGCCACAAAAATTTGATAATTACTAGTATGCAATCCAAATCAACCCTTTTATCAATTCATTCTTCCAACAATAAATCCTTTAGAAGGAACCAATTCAGAAGAGGATACTAATATCAATATGTGTATAAGGCATATGAGATTCAATATAATTTATGAATTTTGAGAAGTATAAACCATTGCATGAAACAAAAAGCAATTAATACTCCGATCTAAGAAGATATTTTCCATTGCTAGATTACTTTAACATTTATAACCAATATTCATGGACTTATCATTTTGTTTTTTTTTCCTTTTAGTATTCTGATATTTATTATCTAAACCTGGTGCTAGACTTAAACATAAGTGTTAACAACTACTCAAAACTTAAACTAAGAAATAAATAGAAGGTAACAAGAATGAGGTAGTAGTTGACAAGATTTTCATCTGGATTACAGTGACATATGCGAAGGAAAGAAAATGTGGAGGTTGGAGGCATTAATTGTACAAGTATTAAGAACCAAACTTTTTGCTAGCACTCTTGCGGCCTGTGCCATTATAATCGATTTGATATGGGTATAAACTTGTAGACAAGTTTAATCTTGATATTATAGTTTGAAAATATTTCTATGAATGTAGGCTAGCATAGGAAAATATAGACTCCTCAATTGAATTACTCACAGAATGTATTAGAGAGATAGTTAATGAGATGTAATACTCATGAATTTAGGATAGTAAGCAACGTACCTGAATTATTGCTTCCAGATTTCCCTCTTTCTTTCAAGAAAATGCAACTCTTTAAAGACCTTAGATACTTACCAAAAGAAACATCTATTTCATGCCTCTTTTGACCACTATCGAGTGTTGAGTGCAGCGCCCAGTGTCTACCCTATAAACACATGGTTGAGTGGATGGCGTGGGTAGAGATTAGAGAAAGTGGGTGGGAACTATATGCTACAAGATGTTGTCATCTGGCATTTAGTAACATCTCCAGTGGAAATCAAAACTCTCCCCTCTCAGGCCTCTCACACTGAAATAAAACTCTCACGAGTGTCATGTATTTGTATCTTTCTTCTCTCTGCATACGCCTTAACCTGCCATGGCGCCAAAACATTCTATCCCCATTGCCCCATGGTGCTATATTCCATGTTTTACTATTATCAACTAGCATTTCACCACACCTTTTGCACTCCATGATGAAAGACTCTCTCGATGATCCTTGTCTATCTCTCAAGATTTCTAGGGAGGGGTCCCCTATTTAGGATGTACTAGCAACCATTTATGGTAGCTCATGACCTACGCAAGAGACTGATGGGCATTAGCATCAAGAGTGGAAACTGTATCAAATCCCTTCAAACACTAGCTATCTTTTCCTAGATGGGAGCCAGTGCCCGCACTAGGGCGCATAAAACTCTACCAACACAAGTTTCTTTCTGAACTCAATACCTTGGGCTTAAAATTGGAGGGAGATAACTGAAGCATGTTGGTTGAGGGCCCATACAGAGCTTTCACCATGTAGAACATGTGCCATGAACAATCACCCAAATCTATCTCAACTCCATTCTCCTTTGCGACCACAATTCTTAGCCTTATTACCTTTATTATTCATGATTTGCACTTAAAATTCTCTCTTCCCTACAATCTCCCCACTCTTCGACGCCTCCTCCTCTTTTTGAAAAATTATTTTCTTCAATGTCAGTGGTAGGTTTTGTCCAAGTTGGGGATGTCATGCCTGATTAATGTCACCATCCTTAATTTATGGCTGCCTGTGTTTTTTCATCCACTCAAGTATTTTCACATTAATTCTTCTAAGAGAAAGGATTTTTTAAGAAAAAAAAACTATAGAAGCTAAACAATGTCATGGAAGTAGCACCATAATTGCAGGGTACCCACTTCTATCCTCTCCCATGTCAAGAGCCCTTCCTCATTGATGGCAAAGCTGGCCATATGTGTTGAGGATTAATCTTTATCATGTTTTCTAACTTTTGTGTTTCCCCAAAGTTCCATTTTTAGTTGGGATGCTTAATATATGGTATAAATATGACTGACAGGATACAGGGGTTCTCATAATTCCTCTTATCATAATTATGGCTTCTAACAACTATGGTCATCCTCTATATATCCAAGCCTCAATGAAAAGAAGATACCTATCATTAATTTTAACTATCCCGTTATCATGTTATTTTATGGTAGTAGTGTAATGTCTCTGCCAGGGAACCCATAAGCAATTAGGTCTATGACCTAAAATTACAACTAACAACTTTTCTTTTTTTTTTTACATTCTAACATATCATCATTACCACTCACAAGTACATTCCTTAAGGTTCCCTTAATGAATTCATTTACCATTTTCAATTATTTCATTTTATTACTTAATCAAACAAATTCTATTTCCATAGCAACTTCAATTTACATTGATTCCATTTCACATCAAAGCCAATTACAATAATGAACTAGTGGAATTAGTTTCCTTACCGACTAACACGTAATTTACCCTTAGAAGTGAAACAAGCATACATTACTTACACATCCACTAAGCACATTAATCTTTCATATTTGTTTACTCCTTAACGTTATCTATGCTCAGCTCAATTACACCATCAAAACTAATTAAACTTTTCCAATAGGAGTTCTTACATCCTATTTCATTTCAAGATAATAATAGAAAGAGCGTAAAGCACTTAACCATATATTGATAACCAACATAAATCATTGAGTAAATCTTTTATGCCATAATTTTAACTTCCACAAATTATCATCTATAACCTTGTAAACATCTAGTAAAGGATTTATATTAAAACCTAGTTTGAATAACCTGACATCACTCACATTAAAATATACATTTAAGAAATCATATCCCATTACTTATTTCAATAACACACATGTTCCTTTTCCCCTTATTATTTCACCTAGAGATACCCTTGAACCCTTAGCACATCTTTTCACTAACCAAATATCAAAACAAGTTTCCTTTTAAAGAAGTTTACATCCATAAGTACTTTCATTACAAGGTTTGCATAGAACCATTACTTTCAATTTCATTTAAAATTAACAAGAGATATAAGATAGGAATTACTCATTGATTTAACCATATGCAATCCCCTTTTCAAATTCATAATTCTACCCTTCCCCTATACATAACTTATTTCTTACAATTTCCTTTTACAAACATAATTATAATTACTGCACATTGCCCGAAGGCATATACAAAGATAATTACATCAAGTTGCCCAAGGGCTTATAATACATCTTTACATCTTGATAACAAAAAGATAGAGATACATGATACAAGAATAGAATCTTCACCACTGAACAACTCAGAAACTCAGCAACGACATGAACCACGAACAATACCTCGAAAGATATTTTCCACCCAACCATGTGAAACTGGTAAAGTTCCACCCCCTGTGCTAGGAGATAGAACCAAGGTACTCTCAAGACCTTAAGGCAATCTAAGTCTAAAAAAACCAATAAATCCAAGACTCAAAAGAGAAAGAATAAAGCACATAAAATATCATCATATTATAACACCGAGGTTAAGGTTCTAGGAGACCACTTAAGTGAGTGTCATCACACAACCTGTATATTGGGATCCTCCCTAGCAACCATGTAACCCTGGTCCTCCCTTTATGAATAGGGATCCACCCTGGTAGTTATCCCTGGTCCCGGTACTCCAATCAGATTTGTGTGGCCATTAATGTTTTCTTTCATTATCTTTTGAATCCCCCCTTCCCAAGTTAATTTTTAAGGTTATTAGTTTTTACAAACCCACCCATAGGATCCTCCAGCAACCACTTTAGGGTTCCAGCACCTATGGTGAGCTACTCACTTAAGGTTCCTATTCCCTTACCCCATCACAAGTCACAAAACAAGATAACACTTCCAAGTCCCAATTCATAGGCTTAGGAAACTCCCCCGTGCACTCAGACCCTTAGGATGAGTCCTAACCTTAGCCATATACATAACAGGAACCACTAGAAAAATGTCTATCACAAGACATCTCAAAGAGAAACATAAAACCTTTCCCATGCACAAGCAAAACTTTCCAAGGCTCATTTATAGGTCTAAAGAATCCTCTTGTGCACACAGGCCACCGAGACAAGTCCAAGCCTCATAAACCAAACTCAAGTATATGACAAGTGAAAAATCATCATAAGTAAACCATATAACCTTAGCAAAACAAGTAACGAATGTACATAGGTGAAACAAACTTCACACATTCCAAATACATCATACATGAAATAAAATACATCATAAACACTTTCAAGATCAAGAATCAAAGCATATAAAAGAATAGGAAAGTTTAAGAACGTTTGGGGAAACATTTAGGAGGCCTTAGAGTAGTCCTAGTCCATTGGACAACCCGAACCCTAAAACATATCTCAACCTTATTCAAGCATCTAAATGCACCATATAATCCCAACAAAAATAAGAAATGAACATATTTTAAAGTTTACACAAAATTTCATATGCCAAAACACAATGCTCTACAAAATCTAACGTGCCTAAAATTTGGCTAAGTCTGATTTTTTTTTTTTAAGAAAACTCAAAATTAGAATTTGCATCTTAACTCCCATGAATCTAAAACCTGTCCCAATCATCTCAGAAGGTACCTGAACCCCTTATACAATTATAACTTAAAGTATAAATAAGAAATTAAAGTACGTAAACTTATACTTAAATGTATAAAGCCTAAATCTTGTTTTCTTCAGTTTACACTGGCTCTATCGGTTCATACTGGATTGGTCGGTTAATACTGCATTGGTCAGTTATCACAGGACTGGTCAGTTAACACTGCATTGGTCGGTCAACATAGTTCTACTTGGTGAACATTGTTTTGATCGGTAGACACTGGTTTGGTCGGTTGACACTATACTGACCTACTCGGTTAACACTAAATCGACCTAGCTCAGTTAACACTAAACCGACCTGGCTTGGTTGATACTAAACCGATAGGAACTACAAAAAAATGACTGTCAACTTTGACTTGTGGGCAAAAATGGGCTTTATAGGAACTATGGTTGTCTAATCTAAGCACGACCCATTTGAGATCTCCTAGTTTCCCCTTAGAAATGGCCCATCAATCCACCCTATCTATCTAACAAATCTATTCTAGATCTGGACAAAGAAAGGTGGTGCAAATTAGTTATGAACCAGTAGGGTTGAAATAACAGTTCTAAATTTTGGAAGCATTCATAATACATTCAATAAAAATCTAAAACACTATCCTACATGCTCAAAACCACTTCTACCCTCCTAGGAAGATTTCACCATAGAGAACATACAAACATTCATAAAAATCACTTCCTGAAAACATATTTCAAATACACAGAAAAACAAAACATATATATATAGTTCTCATTTTCAAACAAAGTAACCAATCATATTCTCAACGAGTAACATATCATACATATACATAATCATGCACATGGGAAGAATGAAGATTCATCCCAGTTTAGACCCTACCTAGGGTCCTGCGGAGAATCATCTTCCCTTGGTTGGAGACTCTCTGCAAAATTTCCAGCTTTGAGCAGATATTCTCCTAAAATATTCCTCTGGAAATCAACTCCAAACAATCCTCACACAAATGACTTCACCAACCAGAGACTCTCATCCTCCATAAACATTCACCAAACTTTTTTGGAGTAATCAATTTTAGACCACTCAAAAGAAATCCAATCATCCAAAATTCTCCTCCCACACACAAAGATCTTTGAATATTTATCCTCCAACTATGTGGTTGAAGGAGTTGCTTTACGGGAAGCAACTTCTCCAACTTCCATAGTTGGTTGGAGGAACAACCAAATAATTTTCCCGTAAGCACTTAACAAAGTTTTAATGAATTTAATTAAAAATACTATGAAGGAAAACATAACAAGAACATCCAACAAGTAACTTTCAAGAAAACCACTTAGCACACATGGAAACCAACTAGCCTAACTTCTAGGAGGTCTTGATTTCAACTTCCTCCTAGATAGCTAGTTTTACTACAAAGAGCATTTATTTTTATTATTACTATTATTAATATTATTTTCACTTTTTAATAAATTTATTTAATACACTTCATCAAATTCACTTAAAATAACATACCACTAAAACAATTGATAAATCCATACAAATATTATTATTTATATAAGCATGGGTATATGCGTGTGCACCCACATATACACATACCTATATAAAATACAATCAATATAACTCATAAAATAAACATATATACATGTACTAATAGGGATAATTCTAACCACATCAGTAATCTCATAACCACATCAAATCACAAGACCACATCACATACTGCATTCAACTTCCCCACTAGGGTAATCTCCTAAGCAAAAATCTAAGTCCATGGTAACCTTGAGAGTAATCTTGGTAATACCTCCACACAACAACAGTTCGAGGATTTTTAAGGCACGCTCAGACCTGAGTAGCTAGGTGGAGTCAATGCCTGGTACCTGCATCCTGCAACACCAACCAACATGCATATATACATATATATAAATAGACAATGGAAAACAAGGAGGGAGAGTGCAACATCGTGTGGACCTCTGGTAGGAGTAACTACGACTGCCTCCCCTCATCCTACACTCACATCAGACAATGACATCAACAAAGCATAATTGGATTAGTGTGGTTAGTACCAGAATAATCTCTTTTCCATATTGTATAACAGGAATGCATCATAACATATTCATGTAACTGTAAACCATCTATTAACTTTCACAAACCCATTTAACCATCAGGCATGTACTCAAAATGTCTCATTATCAAAACAAGATAAACAAATCATATAACCCTAATTACATTAATCATCTCTAATCCCAAGTGACATTATTAGAGAAGATAATAGATCTAACCCTTAAGTGATTAAAATCAATTAACCTAAGGTAAACATGAGCATTTCACAAAGAAGCCTATAAGTCTATCAGGTGATCCTTTTATCATTATGGTCCTAAACTATCATTAACACACAAGAAGATGTATAGTAACATACCTATGCAATATTATTATTCCTCAAATTAAAATATGAAGTTATGGTGAGTTGGAAAAGGTTCGGTTTAAGAAACCATCTCAAGAAGGATCATTCTCACATATAGTCCTTCCTAATTTCAAGTGAACATAACCAAGACTTGATAGGGTTGGAGGGGCATTACAAGTAGCAAGCTCAATCCTTCATTACTCTTTTCATTGTCTTCTTGCCTTATAATTTGTATAATATAACATGATATTTTATTGAACTAATCTTAGTTTTCATCTTGCTGTTTAATTAGTTCAATGTATACTTCATATTCAAGAGCATCCTATGTAATTATTGGCCATCAAATTTTTTTTGTATATTTAATGGTTTTATTCTTATTAGCATTATCTTCTCTCACCCCTTCTCATCAAATGCATAGTAGAAAAATTATTCATCTTTCAATATATATTTAAAAGAAAAGGACTCTTTATCAACATAATAAGTACCCCTTTGAATTCTATTTGGAGAATAGTTATACAATATGCATAAGATATTTTCTAAAGTTAAAAATAGTATAATTAGAATCAACCATTCTATTACATAATAAATTTATCAACCAACACACCTTAAAGTATCTCTCCAACTGCCATTTTAAAGAAAACATATAATCATCTTTAGATGTGTTCTAATGGATAAGAACTAAGAAAGCTTGCTCTCAATTTATCTTTAAGAACATCAAAAATTGTCATCCTGAAATTATCCTATATACGCAATCAAAGTCATTAGTCCAACCCAACATCATAGACATGAAACATTAAACTACTCGCATTCAACATATTATTTAACAATCTCAAGTATAGTATAGGTTCAATATTAAAGTAATCCATAAGACAGATGCCAAGGTATAATTAATCATAATTATTGGTAAAACATTGTAGATATAAATGTAGAAATATGAAAGGAGATTTCACCATAAATAACTTTATTCATGGAAAAAGTTCATTATTTTCATCATCAGAATTATTGTATTATTCAAAATTAACAAGCACATATTCAAATAACTCAATGTATTGTAGCAATAATAAAATTACTAATAGTTAGGTCAATACACATAATAAGATTGGAGTACTTACCTCCTCATAATGAGGCTTATTTTGTACCACATGCTTCTTTGAATTCTAAGATCATATCCTGATCAATCAAAATCATCAATACAATATAGCATTATATACAAATAATCTTGATGTTATAATCATCACATAGTACAAAACATTTATATTCACTTCTTCCTCCATAAGTGAAAGAACCATACTCTTACCCTTTTAAACATTTTTTTTTAAATTCTAAGTTAATACTCCATATTAACTATTCCATGTGAGAAACATAATCATAACTAAACTTTAATCATAAACCAAATATCTCCATTATCAAACTCAACTAACTTACCCTCAGGAAACCTCAAAATAAAAGGCATAAGTTTTGATCTATAGGTGGGGGCTCACATACTCCCCCCCTAAGGTTAAACTTCCTCCTGGAAGTTAGTTAAGAGTTGAGCCATCTACCTTGAAGCACGTCAATAAAGTGAATGGATCAAACTTACTCCTTAGCATGTACCATATAAATCACATCGCTATCAACTAGCATGTCATGATAAAATAAGTATCAAGAAGGAATTTGTTTCACAATCAAGAAAAAAAAAAAGCATGAATTTATCCTTAGTTTACAATATGTATGATATATGGAATTGAAAACAACATGGAACCTATAGCTTACATTTGCTTATAATATAAGATAATTATCCCACTGAAGTTTTGTTTTAGTCACAATCATGTTTTTCTTTCTATATTTTGTATAATTCACTCAAAAATTGAATTGCATTAAATTTCATAGATGCCACAATATAAGATTTAACATCAATAAGGAGAAGCACTCCCATCACATCAAAAGATCATAGTTAAGTATCAGTTTGAGTTTCTCTCCATAAAAAAAAAATTCACTTTGTCCCTCACATGTATATCCAAATAAGACATAGCCTTCCCATACATGACCACAATAGGATTCACATAATCACAACACACGACTCACAAAAAATGGGATGAGGATGCCTAGTGTCCCAAAATTCTCCTCCAAGAATCCATACCGCATAAATAACTGTCATTAGGTCCTCCCTGAGGTACCTAGAAAAATATCATATGATCTAGGGGAAATGGATAGTAACCGTCCCATACCGGTCTTATTTACCCCTACATAGCAATTCCCCATGCCATCTACTCCCCCCATACCACCTGTCAGGGACCCCTCATGAGTATGATAGTTACAAAAGTCACATTAAAACACACAAGCTAGCAGTAGAAAACTTTCATTAAAGCCTCAAAACTAGAAAACTTTAAGTTTAAATCAATTAAATAATGAAAGATACAAATGATGGTAAAATTTTAACAGTGGCCACAAGGTAAAAAAAAAATTTAAAAAAATTAAATGATAAATCATAATAACAAGCCCTTGAGGCAAAAGGGACAATTTTTTAAAAAAACATTTAATGAAAAACTTAAATAATCCAAGACTGCCAGCTCCAACAATTCAAGATCAAATAAATAATCAGAATATAGATTTTACAACACAATCACTTTGTGACTCCAATCAAGTCACCTAAGGGGGGAGGAGGGAATAAGGTGGTCTCAACCACACTGAGCTCATAAATAAATCTCAATATCGTCATATCCAAGTCTCACACAACCTAAGACAATCATATAGTAAATATATCATCAATGATAGTTCTGCTTATTCTTCAAGGATACACTTAGGTCCATCCTCACCAATGGGTATCATATCAAGGAATAGGTTTTCACTATGAACCAACAAATGTGGCTCTACATGTGGGGGAGTCAATAGGGACTAACATCCACCGAAGTCTTACACTCAATGAAGGGCCTCTATCTCCCAACATGGTGTACATCTCATATAGAAGAAATAATCTACTATGGAGCTACGACCAATACAATATTTGATTGTAAGACTCCAATGTGGTCCTCTATCTCTAAACCCCTAATTGCATGGTGTACCTCACACATAGCCTACACTATGGGGCTACTACCAACATAACATAATACACAACATGACTAGTAGTATTCTTTTCCAAACATAACCACTTCACCACCACACCACGTTACAATAGCACATTCATAACTTTTGTTAGAAAGACACAAATTTCATGAAGGGCACACTTAGGTGGATCTTGATGCAGGAGCATCTTGGGTGTAAGAGCAATCTTGCATCACCCAAAAATATTTCTATTTTTATATTCAATAAGGGCTATTTTGTGCAGAGCTGCTATTTATGGAAAGTTACTATTTTTGGTAATTTTTGTATGTGCTCAGAATGATTTGATTTCTTTCTTGGAGGTTCATTTTGGTCATATAAGTCTGCCAGTAAAGTTTCATTACCAGATCAAGTGTATATTGGAAGATATTGAAGATTTTTGTTATTGGCAGCAAGGTACAGAAACTTTGAACTCAGTTTTGAAGGCTTTAGAGGCCCTGGATGAGGTCAAAAATTTGGGTGACAAGTGCTTGCGCCAGTCAAGCCTATAGAGCGCTTCGTGGCATTTCAGAAATGGGGTTATAATAGCCGAGCGGGTCAACTGGTGATGACTTATGGTCTTCAGAAGTTGGGCCACCTGAAATGGTAGAAAATAATTTTCTTCAAAATTTCTGTTTGGGTTTCAAAGGTTATCTTGAGCTGACTATGATGTAATAAAATGTAAAATAAAATAATTCTAAGTTTGGTCGGCCTTATTGGCTAAAATTCTGGAACCTTCCCAGGTGGTGGAAAAATTACCTATACAAGGAAGGCTGTATTATTGTCTTGGGCAGTTTAGAATAGTTCTGGGTAGTAGATCTGGGTAATAGTTTGAGGCTTTGTCCTACAAAATATTGTAAGGGAATGCCCATGTGGCTTTGCATATTGTAATTCTGAAAGTTTGTAATTCCACATTTGTGGAGATAATAAGAAGCCAATTTTCTGTTCTTGCGTACTGTTGTTGTTTCTCTATATCTGTTATGTGTTTGTGGTATTAAGGGGAGCACCCTTCATCAAGTGGTATCAAAGTAGGTTTTCTTGAGTGTGTAAACAGATCACCGACTGTGAGGTAGTTTGCACCAGGACCGTGGCTAGGGTTTCAGCACGCATCGCCAAAATGCCTCCACAAAGGGAATGTGGCAGAAGAGCTGGTGTTGTAACACCTGAGGTTAGAGAGCTGCAGAGACAAGTGCGAGCATTGCAAGAAGAGATTCATAGAGGAATGAATCTTAATGTCAGAGATGAAAGTGAGGATGAAGCCGAAGAGGAATATCAAGAAGGAGAAGCTGAAATTGTGAACCAGGAGGAAGAAAGACTTTTTAGGGCGATTTCCAAGATTGGGAAAAGACCTAAGATTGAGGTTCCTACATTTTTTGGAAATCTTAACCCAGAGGAATTGATTGACTGAATCAATGAATGTGAGGAATATTTTGAGTACGAAGATGTTGAAGATCCTGATAGGGTCAAATTTGCGAAGGCCAGATTGAAAGGTCATGCGAAGATCTAGTGGCAAGAAATTCAGTTGGAGTGAAATAGAAGAGGGAAAGATAAAATCACAAGATAGGATCGGATGGTGGATAAATTGAAGCGACAGTTCATTCCTATTGATTATGAGCTTGACCTACTAAAGAAAATGCAAAGTTTGAAGCAAGCAGGAAGATCTGTTCAGGAGTATATAGAGGAGTTCTATCGACTCCTCATTAGAACAGGCCATGCAGAAGCTAATAAGGAGAAAGTTGCCCAATACCTTAATGGGTTAAGGCTAAGCATTCAGGAAGAGTTGAATCTGGTTCGAATGAACAGTATTGAGGAGGCATACCAGTTTGCCCTAAAAGTAGAGGAAAAGTTGAACAAGAAGTTTGAGAGTAGACAAAATGGAAGAGGTCATGGTGGATGGTCATATGGTGGCCGAAATGAAGATCTGAAAAAGAAGGATGAGGCTAGTAGCAGTCAGAATTAGCAAGGAAATAATTCCAATCACTTCCAAGATCAGAATAATAGAGATCAGAGAGGAAGAGGAAGAGGACAAGGATGTGGAAGAGGTGGCTTCCGTGGAACATGTTTTCACTGTGGAGAAGAAGGTCATAGGGCATTTGAATGTCCTCAGCACCAAGGAAGAACAGACAGGAGAAATGAAGGCCATGCCAGAGTTACACATGTAGATGAAGATGCCAGATCATCAAATTCTGAAGATGTTGAAAGAGGAGAAACGTTGATTAACAGAATAGTCCTATTAAGTGGTGAGAATGAACCTGAGCAAAGGAGGAGCCTGTTTCGCACCAGGTGCAAGTGTGAAGGTAAATGTTGTGATGTGATTATTGATAGTGGAAGCACTGACAATTTAGTGTCAGAAGAGATGGTGACAAAGTTGAAGCTCAAGAGATAGAAACACCCACATCCATATTGGATTGCCTGGGTACAGGATGACCACAAGGTCATGGTCAATGAACAATGCCTGGTGAAGTTCAAGATTAGTGGATACCAAGATGAGGTATTGTGTGATATCATATCTATGGATGCATGTCATATGTTGTTGGGTAGACCATGGCAGTTTGATAGATGTGTTGTACATGATGGTCATGCGAATACCTATTCCCTGACAAAGGATGGAGTGCGACATAAGCTAAAACCATTGAAGGAGACTGAAGAAAAGGTATGTGGTAATGCAAGAATAACATTTGTTGATGGAAGAAAATTCTTAGATGGTATGAGGCATGAGCATGTGTGTTTTTCTTTAATTCCAAAAGTTGGTAAAGAAGAAGTAGAGGATGTACCTGTAGAGGTTGCAGATCTATTGAATGAGTTTTAGGATATTGTATCTGATAATGTACCTGATGGATTACCACCGGTAAGGAAGATCAGTCATCAGATGGATTTGATTCTAGGAGCCAGTTTGCCAAACAAAGCAGCACACAAAATGACACCAGCAGAAAGTGAAGAGTTGAATAGACAAGTACATGAGTTATTGCAGAAGGGGTTGATTCGAGAGAGTCTGAGTCCCTGTGCTGTACCAGCAGTATTAGCACCAAAGAAGAATGGAGAGTGGAGGATGTGTACAAATTCCAGAGCAATAAACAAGATCACAATCAAGTATAGGTTTCCATTGCCACGAATGGATGATATTATGGATTGTTTGAGTGGAGCTATGTATTTCTCAAAGATAGATCTGAAGAGTGGATATCATCAAATTTGGATCAGAGAAGGAGATGAATGGAAGACTGCCTTCAAGACAAAGGAGAGACTATATGAGTGGTTAGTCATGCCTTTTGGGCTAACCAATGCACCGAGCACTTTCATGCGGCTCATGAACGAGGTTCTAAAAAAATTTCTAGGTAAGTTTGTCATTGTTTACCTGGATGATATTTTGATCTTTAGTAAGACATTGGATGAACATATGATGCATATTCGTATGGTATTTGAGAAGTTGAGAGAAGAGAAATTGTTGATTAATTTGAAGAAGTGCAGTTTTGTGAAGAAAGAGTTAGTTTATTTAGGGTTTGTAGTTTCAGGAGAAGGTCTAAAAATGGACCCAGAGAAGGTACGGGCTATCCTTGAATGGCCTACTCCAAGGAGTACTACTGAGGTAAGATCTTTTCATGGTCTAGCTAGCTTTTACAAAAAATTTATCAGAAATTTTAGCAGTATTTGTGGACCCTTGACTGAAACAATGAGAGGGGATAGAAAAGAGTTTAAGTGGACTAATGGGGCAGAAAAGAGTTTTCAATTGTTGAAACAAAAAGTTACAGAACAACCTGTTTTAGCACTTCCAAATTTTAATAAGGTGTTTCAAGTAGATTGTGATGCTAGTGGTACTGCAATAGGAGCTATTATGAGCCAAGAAGGTAAACCTATTGCTTATTTTAGTGAGAAGTTAAATGATGCCAAGAGAAAATATTCTGTTTATGATCAAGAATTTTATGCTATAGTTCAGGCATTAAAAAAGTGGAGACATTATCTGCTTCCTAAGGAGTTTGTTTTGTATACTGATCATCAAGCTTTGCAATATTTGAATAGTCAAAGAAAGTTGAATCAGAGGCATTTGAAATGGGTTGAGTTTTTGTAAAGTTATACATTTATTTTGAAACACAGAAGTGGAAAGTCTAATAGGGTTGCAGATGCTCTTAGCAGAAGGCAACTATTGCTGACAGAGATGTAGATTGAGGTGGTTGGGTTCAAGGAACTCAAAAATTTGTATCAAGAGGATCTTGATTTTGGTGAAGCTTGGAAAGCTTGTACAGAACCTGTTACTCTAGACAGGATGAAATGGCTGGATTTTATCATCCAAGATGATATGCTATTCAGAGGGAGTCAGTTGTGCATTCCACGAAGTTCTATAAGGGAGAATCTCATCAAGGAGAAGCATAGCGGAGGATTGGCTAGATATTTTGGTCATGATAAACCCTTGCTTTGGTTGGTGAGAATTATTATTGGCCACAATTGCAGCAAGATCTGAAGAAGTTTGTACAGAGTTGCAGAGTATGTCAGATGGTGAAAGGAGTGAAGCAGAATACAGGGTTGTATCAGCCATTGCCTATACCAGAGAAGCCTTGGGAGGATATCAGTATGGACTTTATTATTGGTTTACCGAGGACTCAGCAGGGACATGATTCAATTTTTGTGGTGGTTGACAGATTTTCAAAGATGGCACATTTCATTCCCTACAAGAAGACTAACGATGCTGTTCATGTAGCAAAATTGTTTTTTAGAGAAGTAGTGAGACTTCATGGTTTGCCAAAGACCATAGTTTCAGATCGGACACTAAGTTTGTTGGATATTTCTGGTGTACATTGTGGAAGAAGTTGAAGATAGATTTGAAGTTCAGTTCATCACACCATCCACAGACTGATGGACAGACAGAGGTGGTGAATAGGAGTTTGGGAAATTTGCTGAGATGTTTGGTTGGAGATAAGCCAACAGGATGGGATTTGATTTTACCACAGGCAAAATTTGCATACAATAATTCTATCAACAGGAGCACTGGTAAATCACCATTCCAGATTGTATATGGAAGTAGTCCAAGAAATGCATCTGAATTGAGGAAGATAGATAAAGGAGAAATAAGTAGTACTGAAGCTGAGGATTTTGCAGAACACTTGAAGAACATCCATGGGGAGGTGAGGAAGCATATTACCAAGATGAATGCACAGTATAAGGCTAAGGCAGATGAGAAAAGGAGGTATAAGGAATTTTAGGTTGGTGATGAAGTCATGGTTCATTTGCGAAAGGAGCGGTTTCCAGTTGGTACATATAACAAGCTGAAAATGAAGAAGTTTGGACCATGTAGGATACTGAAGAAACATGATTCAAGAAACACATATGAGGTAGAATTGCCTACTGAGCTAAATATTTCACTAGTGTTTAACATTTCAGATCTGAGAGAGTATCATGAAGGAGGTGTTGAAGATGAGATCACAGCAGCACAGTGGAGTATTCCAGCAACTAGTTCAGACACTAAGGAGATCGAAGATATACTGGATAGTCATGTTGGTAGAAGCACAAGGAATAAGACATATGAAGAGTATTTGGTCAAATGGAAAGGATGACCTGTTGAAGATTCATCATGGCTAACAAAGGAGGAGGTTAACCGTCTTGGTGTTCCTCTACACACCTGAGTCGTGACAGGGTCACTTCTCAAATTACCCCAGGTGTCTGATGCAGGAGCATCCTGGGTGTAAGAGCAATCTTGCATCACCCAAAAATATTTCTATTTTTATATTCAATAAGGGCTATTTTGTGCAGAGCTACTATTTATGGAAAGTTACTATTTTTGGTAATTTTTGTATGTGCTCAGAATGATTTGATTTCTTTCTTGGAGGTTCATTTTGGTCATATAAGTCTACTAGTAAAGTTTCATTGCCAGATCAAGTGTATATTGGAAGATATTGAAGATTTTTGGTATTGGCAGCAGGGTACAGAAACTTTGAACTTAGTTTTGAAGGCTTTAGAGGCCCCGGATGAGGTCAAAAATTTGGGTGACAGGCGCTTGCGTGAGTCAAGCCTGTAGAGCGCTTCGTGGCATTTCTGAAATGGGGTTATAATAGCCGAGCGGGTCAACTGGTGATGACTTATGGTCTTCGGAAGTTGGGCCACCTGAAATGGCAGAAAATAATTTTCTTCAAAATTTCTGTTCAGGTTTCAAAGGTTATCTTGAGCTGACTATGATGTAATAAAATGTAAAATAAAATAATTCTAAGTTTGGTCGGCCTTATTGGCTAAAATTCTGGAACCTTCCCAGGCGGTGGAAAAATTGCCTATATAAGGAAGGCTGTATTATTGTCTTGGGCAGTTTAGAATAGTTCTGGGTAGTAGATCTGGGTAATAGTTTGAGGCTTTGTCCTACAAAATATTGTAAGGGAATGCCCATGTGGCTTTGCATATTGTAATTCTGAAAGTTTGTAATTCCACATTTGTGGAGATAATAAGAAGCCAATTTTCTGTTCTTGCATATTGTTGTTGTTTTTCTATATCTATTATGTGTTTGTGGTATTAAGGGGAGCACCCTTCATCAGATCTTCTATGGTATCCACCTCTCCCTTACCCAAGTTGGATGGAATATATCTCACCCACTTGGGATACAACATATTTACTGATCTCATCACATGTCACTATACATATACATTTATGGAACCCACTATACAATGGTAAAGGACACATATACATGCAATCTTGTAGCTCAACAAGGTTACTTTTCCTAAAAGGGAAATTCATATCAACTTGATTTTGTATTTTCTCGTTTGATGATTCACATGATTTTTTTTTATTTGCATGAATTGAAGTAACATAAATTCCATCATGATTTTAATTTGTGATATAAAGTGATTAAGCCCAAAAGATCCCAGAGTATAAACCTAGGGTCTGATACCAAATGTAATGCCCGAAATTTACTCACTAGACTAGGACGTCACACAACCTGCTTATTCTACTCAAACATAGAAAATAGCATCACAAATTTTTTTTATAGCTAAAATTCAACCTTATAACACATCTAACTAGAACAATAAACTTTATAACAACATTCAAAGAATGATCAATACTTGCAATTGCATACCTGAGACTCTCTTCATGATCCATATGTTTTGCCTCTCATCCGAATTACTTATTCCTGCATACAAGACTACCAACTAGGTGCATAATATAAGATCTATTAAAAGTTAGATACATGATCATAAAGATGATTCTCCCATCAATATATTAAATAGATAATTGAATAAGTATTTACCGCATAGTAATGATAGACGAAGGGAATGTATGAGCTTATGAAGAAAGAGTAAGCCATAATAATCTCAAATTATTCAATGACAAGTTATCCGAGTCTTTACAAAGAATCAATTAAATATTTCTCTAAAAAAAAATTTACCTTCCCATTATAGTAAGTTTATTACTAGATGAGTACCAAACAAAAATAATAATAACAATGTGCATGCTCTCCACCCATCCAAATGGCATCATGAGAGAAACATAATCATAACTAAACTTTAATCATAAACCAAATATCTCCATTATCAAACTCAAGTAACTTACCCTTGGGAAACCTCAAAATAAAAGGCATAAGTTTTTATCTATAGGTGGGAGCTCACAGGTTGTGGTTGTGATTGTGGTTATGGTTATGGTTATGGTTATGGTCATGGTTAGAATTATGGTTAGTTTTATAATTCTCTCTCTCTCTCTCTCTCTCTCTCTCTCACAGAGTAATGAATATATATAAAAACTTACTTTTCCAATAAACTTAATTTTTTAAGTACTTAAATTTTAGAAACATTGTCAAATTGAAAAATATCGAAACATGGATTTGAAGATATAGAAATGTCTTAATCACTTTTTTATTTAACTTTTCTAATTTATTCATATAAGAAATCTTTTATAGATCTCTCTCCCTATTTCATATATAGTAATTAATATATATGAAAACTTATTTTTCCAATAAACTTAATTTTTGAAGCACTAAAATTTTAGAAACGTTGTCAAATTGAAAAATATAGAAACATGGATTTGAAGATATCACTTTTTTCTATAACTTTTCTAATTTATTAATAATAGAAATATTTTATATTTTTTTTCCAAATAGTAATTTCATTACTATCTTCTTATTTATAAATACTAAAAGATAATTTTGATATAACTAAATTTATTTAAGTAAATTATAGAAGCATGAATTAAAAATTGAATACATAAAAATATTTTAAAATTATCAATTTTCTTACAATGTGGATATTTATAAATGAAAAAATATTTTTGACATAATTTTAATTTGTAGTTCTCTTATAGAAACATCTTCATTCTTAAAATTTTATTACAATATATAATATTTATCATATGGAAAAATACTTTTAACATAATCTTATTTTCTTCTCACTAATTAACTTTTAGAAACATCATGAAAATGAAAAAGAAAAACAAAAATATAGAAACATCTTAATTTGAATTTTTATTATTTTGTTGCTATATTTATATTTATACATATATAAAATATATTTTTACATATTTTTAATTTATTTAAATATGTTACATTGTGAAATTTAATCTTCAAAATATTCTCAATCCAATGATCTTCAAGTAGGTAGCTATTTGATTGGAGAAAAAACATATTCCAAAAATATTAAAAAATTTAGAACATGATTGCTGATATGTTCATGTTGTTCCTTTTCAAATGCACAAAATTCATGAAGATGAGCAGCAAAATATAACTCTACAAAGATTGAATGTTGTTCTTTTGAAAAGGCAGCCAATAGGATTGGAGGAATGAGATGATCAATCTGTCAATATGAATGATGAATCAAATATTATGAATTTTTTTCAAAAAAGTACAAAATAGTAATACCAAAATTGAAAAAAACTTGTGGAAATGCTTACTCTGAAATCCTTCTCACTGAAAATCATGTTGTGTTCAAATCTGTCCTGTGCCAATATTCAACTGCTCTAAATCATCTCGCTCAATCTTCTTGCAAAATAAAAATGAAAAGAGAAGAGGTATGTTTTATAATATGAGGATGTCTCCTCATATTCTATAACTCATGGCTGTTTGTATTCCATATTTTCATAAATGAAAAAATGAAAGAAATGCCAAAAGAAATTTCTAAATGCCAAAATGCCAAATCTCCGCATTAAATTTGCATCTAGAGTAATCTTTAATACACCGAGAGTAATCCTTCTAGAGGCACCTATTGCACCTTGCAATTTAAATGAAAAAATGAAAGAAATGCCAAAAGACATTTCTAAATGCCAAAATGCCAAATCTCCGCATTAAATTTGCATCTAGAGTAATCTTTAATATGCCAAGAGTAATCCTTCTCGAGGTGCCTATTTTCTTTAAATTGCAAGGTGCAATAGGCGCCTCTAGAAGGATTACTCTCGGTGTATTAAAGATTACTCTAGATGCAAATTTAATGCGGAGATTTGGCATTTTGGCATTTAGAAATGTCTTTTGGCATTTCTTTCATTTTTTCATTTATGAAAATATGGAATACAAACAGCCATGAGTTGTAGAATATGAGGAGACATCCTCATATTATAAAACATACCTCTTCTCTTTTCATTTTATTTTGCAAGAAGATTGAGCGAGATGATTTAGAGCAGTTGAATATTGGCAGAGGACGGATTTGAACACAACATGATTTTCAGTGAGAAGGATTTCAGAGTAAGCATTTCCACAAGTTTTTTTCAATTTTGGTATTACTATTTTGTACTTTTTTGAAAAAAATTCATAATATTTGATTCATCATTCATATTGACAGATTGATCATCTCATTCCTCCAATCCTATTGGCTGCCTTTTCAAAAGAACAACATTCAATCTTTGTAGAGTTATATTTTGCTGCTCATCTTCATGAATTTTGTGCATTTGAAATGGAACAACATGAACATATCAGCAATCATGTTCTAAATTTTTTGGTATTGTTGGATCATGTTTTTTCTCCAATCAAATAGCTACCTACTTGAAGATCATTGGATCGAGAATATTTTGAAGATTAAATGGCACAATGTAACATATTTAAATAAATTAAAAATATGTAAAAATATATTTTATATATGTGTGTGTGTATATATATATATAGATATATATATATATATATATATATATATATATATATATATATATAGATATATATCTATATATATCTATATATATCTATATATATATAGATATATATAT
Organism: Chamaecyparis obtusa; assembly: GCA_027943335.1. Lineage (NCBI taxonomy): Eukaryota > Viridiplantae > Streptophyta > Pinopsida > Cupressales > Cupressaceae > Chamaecyparis > Chamaecyparis obtusa. The sequence goes on along the minus strand of BSBK01007035.1, from coordinate 228,374 downwards.
ATATATATATATATAGATATATATATATATATATATATAGATATATATCTATATATATAGATATATAGATATATATATATATATATAGATATATATATATATATATATATCTATATATCTATATATCTATATATATATATATATATATATATATATATATATATATATAAGCTAGTAGCAATCGCAGCGCAACATAGAAGACATTTTATGATTTCTAATGTTTATGTATATTGCAGAAAAATGCTCTCTTGCACCTTGCAATTGTTATAATTGATGAAAATGCTCTCAATGACCTACCAAGAATTACTGATGAAAATATTTTCAGTAAATTAAACACAGTGCAAATGGAATTTGATTCAAATACCAATGAAATCACATATGTTGGTCCTATTTTGGAGACTGGTGAAGGTAATACAATAGAGCACACTACATCAATGGCTTCCAGACCACCGAATGGCCAAAGAGAAATGGAATTAATTCAATTATGGGTTAATAACCCTGAGTCAACTCCAACAACATTGATTGATTAGCCTGGTATTGGTGCTTCTCCTATTAATGAGTATGTAACGTCAGGAAATTACTAGACATGGCATTTCCAAATTTATTTCCTAATGGTAGATGTGAATCTTGGTTAGAACCACGAATGAGACATCTACATCTACATGAATTTTTGAAGCATCTATGTGCATCTACATGAATTTGTGAATCTTGGTTAGAACCATGAATGAGACATGTGCATCTACATGAATTTGTGAAGCCAAGATTCATGGATTGAGATTTCCATGTGTAAGTAAGCCCTAGGGATGCACCTTGAGACTTGTGTCCTTGATATAGATGACAAATCATGATTTTCTCTACAATCAAAATGGGAGCATAGTAAGATATTCTTTTATTGATCACAACTGTATAATCATTTAATGCTATAAAGAAAGTCTTTGAAATGAAAAACAACTTTTACATGAAAGTGTCAATATAATTAACTATAATCAAAGCAGTAATAGGTGGAAAATATTTGCAAAATACTAAGTTCCACCAATGGCTCTAGTTGGGGACATGTACCCCTTGTGGGTGTAGAGAGAATTCAGATATCTCTAGAAAAAGAAGACCCATTGTTAAAAGAAAACAACAAAAACAAAAATTAAACAGGGAGTTAGGGATACACCTGATTTCAGTTCTAGAAGAAAAAACCCTTTAAATATTGAGCATGAGTGGACAATTCTTGATCATGTCCATGGATATCCTACAAATAGTAAGAGTCCTCACCATTCTTACCAGTGATGACATATGGACCGAGCCATAAAGCTTCAAACTTTCCATGCTTTCCCTTGTCTTGATCCTTTGCATTCCATTTCAAAACCCAATCAGCTCCTTCTTGGAATTTTCTGCACTCTGCCCTTTTTTCATGCAGTATTTTCACTTTCTGCTACTGTATTATATTTGTTCATGAGCTGCTCTCATTTTTTTCTTGTCCAGTTCAACCAGCACATTCAAAGGATCCAACTCTTTTGAATCTTCTTCATTTATAAATTTGTAAATTGGTAACAGATTATGCACCAACATTCTTTCTCTTTTTCCATATACTAATTCAAAAGGAGAGAAACCAGTAGACCTTTTAACTATCACCCTATCCACCCATACAACCATGCTCAACTTGGAGTCCCATGCCTTTTTATTTTTATCCAGAAGCCTTTTGATAATTTAAAAATATTCTTGTTGCTAGACTCTGCCTGTCCATTCCCTTGTGGATGATAAGGGGCAGAATATGACATAGTAATACCATAAGCATATTGACTATCCATCATATTTAAAGGAAATTATCAATTGTAGATAGTTATAAGACACTATTATTATCGATACACAATCCATAAGATTAATCGGGTTAGCATCGAATAAAGCTACAGCAGTGACTAGAAGAAATGACACCTCTTAATAATATGATCAATGATAATCAATAATGTTGAATTGACTCATTGAAGGGTATATGCACAAAGATGGGGGACCAAAAAGGTTCCACTTTTCTTTTTGGTCCCCCATCGAGCATAGTGCGTATGCACTAAAGGGTGTGCACCCTATAGGGTGCACACCCTATGGCTTGGGTTGCCCAAGCCTTAGGATTGGGCAATCCAAAGCATACCACGTACACCCTATAGTGCGAACATGCTTTGAAAAAATCATATTTAGTGTTTTCTACAGGTTGGAAAGCTCATTTTTCTTTCCTCAAACCTGTGTTTGCAGTAAAAGGATCCTTCCCAAGCGCGTACACAGTCTTGTTTGGGCTTGGTGAATCCATAGTTTTCATTCATTCATCCATCAAATGGCTCCACAGCATTGTCAAGTTTGATTTAGAAGAAGAGGTAAGTGTTTTTACAGCCCATGCCTCTTATTTATTTTAAAATTTCAGTTTTGTAGCAATTTGTTTTGTTAAAATTTGTTTTTGTTAAAATTTTGTGTAATTAAGATTTTAAATCTAGTTTTTTTAATTGCTAGGAAGAAATAATCTCCCTCAACCAAACCCTCCACCAAACCCTTCATCTCCTCATGAAGAAACAAATGAAGAAAATGAACCTCAATTGCCTCCACCAATCGAGAAACCTCCTCCTAGAACACAAGAAAATTTGATGAACCAAATTGAAAGAGGGAAAAAAGAATTAGAATCTTTAATTACGAGGTTAAAAGATTCTAGAGTAATCCAAAAGTATATGTTAGAATCTTGAATTTATATGTACATGTGAATTAAAAGTGAGCCAAATCTAAAAGCTTTAGATTTATCCTTCTCGATTATCTTCACATTTTCCAAAAAATGTTGTGGTAGAATCTCGCATAGGTTGTATTTGGTTTTTTCTTTCATCATCCTATAGGCCATCATTATGACTCCTGCTAAGATTGAATTAGGTCTACTGTTGTAGTATATTTTGTATCCAAGTAACATAGCAACTAGTCTCACATCTTGTTGGAATATGTCATCAACTGTCATAGCTCACTTGTCCCATTTTGAATGAGTTAGGGTTTCAACTTATTTCTTGATGTTATTTTATGCTACAGGAATAGCTCTAGTATTATCTAATCTAGTAATGTCATAAATTAGTACACTACAAATCTTTACAGGTTTCTCTTCTATCCAAATAAACTGGTCATGAATTTTGCTAAGAATTATCTTGAACCATTCTATTTCATTGAATTCATTCATGTGGGTTAACTTCATGATGGATAGTTCATCTAAGTGTTTAAAATCTTCCTTCATTTTACCATCTAATTCAATCATCTCATCAATTTCCCTGAATATCTCTGCATCTCCTATTGTCTCATATTCACAATGGATGTATGGCCTAATATCTTCTATGTGTAGGACATCATATGATGTTTGCAAAAAAGCTCCTTCTGGGTCATCCTCACAAGACTTAAAGGGGTGTCTTTTAAACTTATATCTAGGTCTATCCACAACATCATAAATCACAGGTGCATCCATAGCTTTCTATTTGTGTAAATGATCTAAATACCTTGAATATGTTGAATTCAGAACTTCCGCTTCGATCGATCACCCAATGTAGCTCTCTGGTGGTTTGATATGCTTCTTAACTCTACTCTCCTTGGTCTCTTCTCATCAAATGGTGAATAAGTGTTTTTCTTGGAGGTATTTTATTCATCTCTGAGTGAGTAAATGCACTTAACATAATTAGCTCAACTTTTCATATTGTCCAGTCAATCACAAATCTTGCCCTCATAGGATATGAATCTTCAAACATTGTGATCATAGATACAAACTTGAAAGTGTCTATATACACCATAACTAAGCTCACATGAGCTCATTCCTCATAATCAAGGGTTGTATATAATCTTTTATCTTCATCCAATGCTCCCCCTAAGGCCATCATCAGCCTTCTAGGTCGATGTAGAAATGTTAACATCAGGAGAAGGCACAGTAGCATCTATTGTCTCTCCCTGAACCAATGCCTTATTGAAGTCTTTAACCTTCCATGTCTTACCATCATCTTCATCTTTTGGATTCTTGAAATGATTCTTGAATTCATCCATGTACTCACCAAGACTTTTACCATTGTCACAAATATTCTTCTTTATAACCATAGGAGGTGGTCCTATTTTGTTGTCCATTCCATTATACCTGCAAAACTTAGCTATATGTCCTAATTTGTAGCATTTGTAACATGTAGGAAGTCTTTTGTCCTGATTACCCTGTAGTTTACAAAACCTTGTAGTATGCCCAAGATTATTGCATTTGTAGCATGTGATATTGGTTGTTGATTCTTCTCTGATGTAATCTTGCCTTTTCTTGACTGATCAGGTTTCCTGCATTTTGTTTTCTTGTGTCCATATGCATAACATTTATAACAATAACCAATAAAGGGTCTGAAAGGGCCTTTACCTCTACAATCTCTTTTTATGTGTCTGAGTTTTTTGCATCCATAGCATCTACCTCTAAAAGGTCTGATCTAATTTCTAGGTTCTTTAAAAGTAGGTATTGTGTGCTATAATTGTGTCACACTTCTATGAATCATTACATTCAAGAACACTCAAGAATGAGGTCTCAAAAATCAATCCATAGCTCCCTAGGCATGGAGTGCAAGGGTTTTTAAGAATGCTCTCAGCTAGAGCTATTAAGCCTATAACCTTGCTAGTAAACCATGCAATGGGAGATTCAAATGAAGACAAGGGCAAGAATGCCAATATCCTCAAGAATCAAATGAAATTCAATGCAAGCTAGATTAAGATGAATATGCAACCTAAGTTATCAAAATGAAAGATGCAACTATTACAAAGCCTCCTAGTTAAGCTAGATGAATTAATCTAAAGCATAAAGGAAATCTAAGCTAAGAATGTCATGATAATGAAAGAAGTGAAACTATGATAACATGTAGATGCAAAAAGTCAAGAATGCTCCAAATCTCCAAAAAGCTCCAAATGTACCTAGAAAACTTGTAGCATAACATTAGCATAAAAAGTTGAGGATCCAGAATGAAGAAGAGAGCTCTCCTTTTAAAGGAAATGAGGAGGAATGGACCATGGAGATTAAGAGGCAAAAGATTTAATCAACAGTGGAGCTTAAAAGAGGAGCAATCCATGTGCACAAGTATCCTCCAATGAGAAAATAGGAGTTGACTTTTGTGTCCATATGAGACAAAAAGTGCTTTTTCCCTTTTTATAAAATAAGAATAATGCTTTATTTGTGCAACTTAGGATAAGAGGAAAAGTGGGGGTTTTTTATTTATTAAAAAGGGAGGAAATATTCCTTTTAAATAAATAAAAACTTTAGGATAAAATGGTTAGCCCATAGAAAATAATCGAATAAATGATAGAACTAGGATTTGATCAAGAATAAGCAATTGATGTTTTAGCAAAAGGAGCTAATAGTCTAGATGACCATTTTTAGGTGTATACAAGTATTTCTTTAGTCTTCACTTCATGTGATTTTTCATGGGTCTTAGAACATTCTCCTTCATTGTATCCAATTCCAGTCATATCTCCTTTAGTTTTATGTCTCTCTCATTATTCATCAATCTTATCACTGCTCATATGTAATTTCTCAATGTGTAAATTGGCTTGAGTAAGTCCATCTTTAATGATCTGATTGTATTTCTCTAATTCTAGGCATTTATCCTTGTAGTGATCAAGTTGAATCTGCATTTGTCCTATCTACATGTTCGCTTCTTTTAGAGTTTCTTCAACTTTGTATCTTGCATCCTTTTCATGTTGGATCTCTTTAACCATCAAAAGATTAATTTGTTATTTTTCTTGCTCAAGCTTCTTTCACTGGTCTGATGTATCATTGTCTAAATCCTCCTTGATCTTTTCCATAAGGTCTTGTCTTTGATTTCTTGAAATTTCAAGTTGTTCCTTTAGTTTCTTGATAAAACCTTCTGCTCTTCTTAATTTGAATTTCAATTCTCCATTCTCATCCTTTTCTTTGTCCAGGTCATCAATTTCTTCTTCAAAGTTCTCTTGAAAACTTTTTGAATCCATTATGATCTCCCTTAAGCTGTTAGACTTTCTCTCTAAGGTCCAAAATATTTGATACCGATTGTTAGGATTGAGTAATACTGAGAGGGGGGGTGAATCAGCATTATAGCACTTTATTTAAAACTTAAACCAATTACAAATAAACCATATGATTGCAGAAATGAAAAGAACATAAGCAAATAACACACAACTCATAACACCATTATTTTTTTTTGAGGAAACCCTGGCCAAGGGAAAACCCCGGTGGGGATGGTACCCACAACTATGCACTAAAGTATAATATCCATGTTAGGAGATCTAGCCCTGCTAGGAGCTGAGTATTACATAGTACATTTCCTTTTTAGAGGAATATCAACCCTGTTAAAGGTATACAAAACCTTGTTAGAGATATAGTGAGCCTACAACTCCTACAATCAATACTTCGGTTACAAAGTGTTCTTCAAGAATGAACAATACAAGCATCTGCTATGCTTTGATAGTTCCAGTTGTAGTTCTCAATATCATATGTCAACCTCTGATCTCACATCTTCCATCGCTATCATCATTTCATACATTATTATTTTTATCACTTTACAAAAAGCTCTTCATATAAATATGTATTCTATCATTCAGTCAGCTCCCAAATACAATACAAAATAGAGTAATTAATAATGCAAGGAATAAATACTAAGTCAGTGATCTTGTATTACCATAGTGTTGATAATCGTTAATATTTATCTAACTTAGCACATTACCATTCCATCTTATATTCCCTTAATCATTGTGACTATTCATATACTATGTTTCACTGTCCCTTTGTCTTCGCATGACTCCAAATCACTGTAACTTGCTGATAATAGTATCAAAACACAAGCAACCTTAATTGAAGGTTATATACATCCCAAAATGTCTTCCTCTAAGCTCACAAACCATCATCTATCATATAGTGTCTTCGATGTCCAAAACACTACTGTTGTACTCTGTAAATATGTCTCCATACTTAGTCATTTTTAAGACTGTGTATCCAAAATTGTATCCAACTTCAAGAGATCACCATATCAAATGTGTTTCCATAAATGGAAACCCTCAAGTTCTTCATACTACTCTCTAAACATCACTTGCCAACAGTGTGTTTTCTTCTCTCTTTTTGGAGGATATTTGTTCCCATGAGGTTTTCTCTCCTTCTTCGCTTTATGAGAGGTTACATTTCATTGCATATTGTTCATGGGTACCTAACATCACCTTGTAGTTGGGACCTATCTTTCATTAGGATTTTAAGTGCATTCCCCTAAGTTTAACTTAAGGGGGGTTTGGGTGTAATAAAATATTTACTAATTACACTTTACTTAATTTTACTTACGATAATGTATTGCATAGTAGTTTTTCATTGAGACGCATAGGATTTTGCACCTATATTAAGAAAATGGTGTAGGATAAATTCCACTTTACATGTGAGATTAACCTTTAGTGCACATATCACATTATCATCATCACCCTATGACACATACTTTATTGCATAATGGAGCATGATCCACCTTTTGTGGACATGTGATTCCACCTTGCATAGGTGATATCTTATCTTCTCCTTATCATTATATTTTATCGTCTATCCTATATAAGGAGGCATATTATGTATATTTAGTAAGGTAATATCCATTTCCATTATAAATAATATCATTCTTGCATCTTAACTCAATTGTCTTTCCATTGTCTTGTGGAAGTTATTTTGGTCATCCATTTGATCCTAGGAGTGTTGTAGAGTCACCTAAAACTCTAACAACTATTATGATTAAGAATGAAATGGATTTTGGGAATTAATATAATGATGTAAGATAAATGACTAATATAAGCTAAATTAGATAGTTTTGGGAAAAAAATACTGACAAAAAATGACAAGAACCTACAATTACCAAAAATAGAAACTCAAGAATTATACTGACCTACACAATGAATCTAAAGTTTTTTTGAGAGAAACAAAATGTCATGGGGAATTTTCTCCTAGGAAAGAAGCTTATGGTATTTTGTTCCTAGGAGTTCTACCCAAAATTTTAACTAACAGTCCTGCAAATCCCAATCTTTTTAGAAAAGTGCTGAAAACTGCAATGCCTACAACTACACATAGAAAAATAGGGAAAAGGTTGTGGAAATGGATTTTCCTTGGTCAAACCCCTATATAGGAATCAAACTTTAAAATGAAACAAGATTTCATAAAGGAAAGTAAATAATAAAGTTAAATGTTAGATCTACCTTGCCAATACCTTCATAAATGGATATTGAAATTACACATATTCATGAAGACACTTGAAATGTTTCTTAAATTGTATATGTTGACCTTGTAATGTAGAAAGGAATCAAGGATTCCTTCACAAATGCATGGATCTATTAATGTCACTCCTAGGTCTTCAATGTAGTTATGTTTGATTGAACACTTGCTATGAAAGAATTGATGAGAATGGACAAAGGATCTTCTTTCTTTCTTAAATACTTGGGCTCTACTTGGCCATCATGGGAGAGAATATTGCTTCAATGGATAATATTTCCTTCAAATTTCCTTGGACACTTGGAGAGAGACTATATTTTGGATGCTTTCCTTCAAATCTTGAATTCTCTTGATCACTTGATTGCTTGATTATCATTATGTTTTCTTGTGGATCTTAGTTATGGTTACCAAAATGAGGATAGATAGAGTATTTATATACCTCATCATTCATTTTGAGAATAAAAAATAAGTGAGGTTGACCATGGGATCTGATTCCCCACAGAAACATTTTAATGGGACTCTAATTCAAATTTGGGCCCAAAACTTGAGGAAAAAAATGTCATGGGCATTTTGTTCCTAGGAACAAGAAACCCTGGGCATTTTGTTCCTAGGAGAAAGCATATTTGAATGAAAATTTGGTAAGATAGGGTATATTCTAGATCATGAGGAAATAGGTAGCTAGATCAAGAAACATGATTATGAAATCTCAAAATCACCAAAGTGGGGCCTAACTGACCATCCAATTATGGGTGCTAATTTTTTGGGATGGTACATTTAGCCCCTACTTTATCAAGATTATGAGAGAAACTCATGCTCATGTTAAAGAAGATCAATGCTTTGGAGAAACTTTATCAAGGTAAAGAAGATAAGGAAACACCAATCCCCAAGTGACTTAGGTCCTCATCAAATCCTAAACTGAGAGAGAGGGAGAGAGAGGTGATTTCTTACTATGGGTCATGGAAAGGGAAAGTATTATTGCAAAATATGAAATTGATAGTCTAGTAAGATATGATATACTCATCAACCCATCAAAAGGGAACAATCCTTATGGAAATCCTATATTTTATTAATGGATTCAAAAAATTGGTTAGTCAAAGGACCAAAAGAGGAAGAAGGATCATATAGAAACAACGTTCATGGCATGATAATAAAAATACGAATATAAAGAAATCATTTTCTCTTTATCCATCTACATAGTAAATTGCATTGAATCATCATGTGTGTGTGTGTGTGTGTGTGTGAAAAATGTCAAACAAGGAGTAGATTGTATGCCCCTATGTTAAAGTGAATGCAAATGTATTAATGGGAGCAGTGGATTTAATAAAGAATGCATGCACCCATAAGAGACGTTTCCACTATGAGATGCCCCGAAGAAAGGAAAAACAAATGGAAATGAAAACATGACAAAAGATAGAAAAAAAGGGATCTACTAAAGTTATGGGGTAGTATGATCATATGATAACTCATGTCTATCATAATTATATCACAATGAACTATCATCATCCCTTAAAGGAAGTATAACTACAATCACAATGGAAGGTCGCATAAGAGATACGAAGAAGATTCTTTTTGGGCCATGATTATAGAGACCAAAAATAATGGTAGCTATTTTTTTTCATCATCCCCAATCAACCAACACAAATTCACATTTACAAAATAATAGTACATGCATGACTTAACATCTATATGACATATAGAAGAAATGATATCCAAATAGAGGAATATTGTAGCAAGTTGATTCCTTTATCATCTTGTCCCAATGGAGCAACAAGGGTCGTCTAAAAATATATTCAAAAAAATATATAACAAGAACATCATGAGGGAAGCACATTACAATAGGAAAACACAAAGGAGACCATCATACAAGAGGATATTATCAAGCATATCAGCTACCCACCTCCCCCTCATCTCGGTCTATATCATTTAGGTAAGGTTGGAAACATGCAAGAGGATAAACATCAAGCATAGAAGATAGAATGATAGTGATTTACAAACAAGGACCATGCTCTAAGGATGAGTTACTTTATTTGTCACTAAGATTAAGAGATAATTTATTTGCAATTCTAGCTGGTAAATCATGATTAATATAAATAAGATTGTACATATCATCAGAATCACTAGCATGAACATAATTTATATTAGAAAGATTGAAATCATCACCAAGAGTATCTTCTTCAAATAGATTAATCAAGATAGGATCTCTAATTTTAAAAGAATCATCATGTTTGATCAATTTCATTGTTTTAAGGTTAACTTATTTCCTTGGTCTATGCATAGGCTAGTCAAAGGGAATCAAACCACCAGTAGGTTTCTTAGGGGAGGAAAGGTTTTAGGAAGCACATTTAAGGGCTCTAGCATGATGTTTATGGAGATAGTCATGAGAAAAAAAATTAAGTCTGGTTTTTATTGAAACTTGAGTTGGTTTAGGATCAATAAATATCTGGTCCTTTTCTTCTTTAGGAAGTAGAATGGAAGGCACCACACTAGGTTGAGAGATAGAAACAACAGAGCATTTATAGAATATAGAAGATGGAACTAAAGCATAAATAGGAGGCATCAAAGGTGTAGGAAGAATTTTAGGTCTAGGGAAAGGAGATATAACTATAGGAGAGGAATTGTTAAGTTCACAAGTCTTCTTAATCTTGAGTTTTTCATAGGATAATAAATAGTTATATTTGCAAGGTTGGATTGGTTGAGGAATGGAAGGCCAAATTAAATCAAGGTTAAAAATCCCTCAAGTAGCTAAAAGCTGGTAGAGGCTATGGTTGATCATGATGATTTCTCCATCATGGATAAATTTACGCTCTTATGGATAGGATAGACTATACCTTTCATGGAAGTGAGCCAAGAAAGAAAATTTTTGACTTGAAACTTATTAGAAGTTGGGATGACAAAAAAGATGACATCTATTGTTTTCTTACCAACTTCTACAAGAAGAGTAATGGAATGATGGGTAGGTTGAGTGAAACCATTGAATGTTTTGATCATCACATCAGATTTATCATAGAAATATTGTTGGAGTTGTCTACTATAAAATGTTCTTCAGTTATATTGCTCACCATGCAAGTAGGATCTATAAGAACTCCACAAGAAGGAATTCCACTAATCTTTCCAACTATATAAAGGGGACCATCAAATGCCTAATAGTCTCATTAGGATCAAATGTAATGCAAAAATTATGTTTGGGTTTGGGTTTAGGTTTCGATTAATGAATAAGGTTGACAACATTTTTTGGCTTGGTTACTCTTAATGTCATAAGTCACAATGGTAGGGGAGTCAACAATATAGGTAGATGAAGAAGGAATGGAAGGAACAAACTCAACGGTATTAGTTGAATGTGAAGTTAAAGGATTGGCATAAATTTACAAGTTTTGGTTTGGAAAGGAAATAATTTTTTTCTATCATCATTAACACCCCAAACAGATATAGCATTAGAATCAATAAGGTCTTAAACAATATTTTTCAAATGGTAATACTTCTCAGTATCATGACTAGGTTGACGATGATATTGGAAAAAATATTTGGGTTCAAATTTATTGCAGTTTGTTTGGGAGGATCAATTGGATTAATGGGAGGAAGTTCTAAGACATTAACATTAATCAACTTCAACATCACATTATGAAAATATTTAGAAAGAGTTGTAAAATTACGAGAGAAGGTTTAAAATAAGATGACAAAGGAGCCACAACTTTAGATGTTGTTGTCACTTGCACATCAACATTGTTTGATGAATTGTTTATCTTGGTGAAGACTTTTGGTTTTTGAAACATCTAAAAATGATCAGTTGTGGCATCACTATTATCAACTAGATTCATTGGAGAGGTGCTCTCAAATTGACTCACTTGAAGTTGATAATTATGAAGCACTGCACATAATTGATTAAAAGAGGAGAATTTAGGAAGAAATATCTTATCCCATATGTCTTTTAAATAAATTAGCAATAAAAACACACCGAGTATCAACATCAGGAATGGGATAAGAAATCTAAGAATGAAAATATTAAATCTACCAATGAGATATATCACTTTTTCTTTAACACCTTGTTTACAATGCATTAAATTAGTTAAAGAAATATTAGGAACGATATTATTTTTAAATTGTTGAATGAAATATATAGAAAGATTTTGGAAAGAATCAATGGAATAAGGATGTAAATAGGAATACCATTGCAAGGCCTTATCTTGAAAGGTTAGAGTAAGTATCTTAGTCATGAACCTATGATCATGAAAAAAATCACTATAAAATGTTTGAAAGGTCTTAAAATGGGCCAAGGAATCACCTTTACCATTTTAAGTTTCCAAGTGAGGTATTTCCATGTATTGAGGGATAATGGCATGGGTAATATCCAAGGACAAAGGGCTAGCGATGTCACATGTAGGAATTTTAAATTTGGATTGATTCATAGAGGCATTTTTTTGTTGCAAGGATGACACAGTTTTAGAAAGGATATTTATAGTGGACTTAGTAGACTGGACTTGGTAGAGAGGTTCTTATGTGACATATGTGAAATGTTGGGACCATTATGGGAAATGGAAGGAACATTAGAATAGAAAAATAGAAGATTTTTGGAGGTAGGCATGGATGAAGGTTGTGAAACACATGGAACACTTGAAAGAGAAGAAACAATAGGATGAGGAATGATTCCAATACTAGCATCTATAGGAATGGTGTTTGAAATAGATATAGTCATGAGAGGTGGAGCATAGTTACAAACACTAGGTAAAGATGTAGGAATAGGAATTTATGTCTCAACACTAATGGGAGGTTGAGTTAAACCCATAGGTTTAAAATTACTATCAAAAAGATGAGAAATGGATCTTAAGAATTTAATACTGTGTTCAATTTTATAAATCAACTTCCTTAAACCTTCAACTAAGGAAATGGATTTTGTATTAGAATTATCTTGACTTAATCATTCCTCAAATTTTTCAAAGTAATGTGAAATATTTTGAACATGGTTAGGAGGAACTCTTAAAGACTCCTCTTCACCATGAGAAGAGTGGGAAGAAGGGTTTTCAACCATAGTAATAATTCCATTAGTAGACATGTTTGTCTCATTATGATTACTAGTAAATAAAGAGGACTCGAGATCAAAGGAACCCATAATTCTATGGCTTATCCTAATGGGAATGCTATAGGTGGGACTAAATGTTATTACACTCATGCTCAAGAGAAGAAGGAAAAGATGAATCTATCAATTGCACATATGGAATTTAAAGGATATATACAAACATTCATTAATTTTAGGAAATATTAAATGAATTGGTCATCAAATGTAATGAATAACACATCTAACTATGAAATGAAAAGTGAGGATCCAATTCACATAAAGGGGAATATAACACCAAAATAAAATGGAAATGTCATGTGTCAGGCTCACAAAAATGTATAGTAAGAAAATAGAAATAGGGTATAAGATGTATGCAAGGGTTTTGTCCTTTTTTTTTTAATGCATAATTAGAGTGAAGGTCACCCAATAGGCTCAAGTAGGACTTAAACACTAAGTGAGTGCAATGATCATTTTTTGTTATGATTAAGAATGAAATGGATTTGAGGAAGAAATATAATGGTGCAAGATAAATGACTAATATTAGATAAATAGATAGTTTCAAGAAAATATAAACAAACAAGAACCTGTAGTTACCAAAAACTAAAACTCAAGAATTGTACTAAACTATACACTGAATCTGAAGTTGTTCTAACATGAAAAAAATGCCCTCCACATTATTTTCCCAGGAACAAGAAGCCTAAGGATTTTTGTTCTTATGATTTATGCCCATAATCTTGACTCACAGTCTCACATATTCTAATCTTTTTGAAAAAGTCCTAACAGTTGCACCACCTAAACCTACACAGAGAAAACAAGGAAAATATTATGGAAAGGGGTTTTCCTTGGTCAAACCCCTTTATAAGAATCAATCTTGAAAATGAAATAATATTTTATAAAAGAAAGTAAATAATGAAGTTAAATGTTAGATCTACCTTGCCAATACCTTCATGAACAGGTATTAAGATCACACATATTAAGGAAGATGCTTGAAATGTTGCTTAAATTGTAGTTTTTGACCTTGGAATGTAGAAAGGAACCAAGGATTCCTTCACATATGTATGGGTCTATGAATTCCACTCTTATGTATTCAATGTAGTTATTCTTGATTAAACACTTGGTATGAAAGAATGGATGGGAATGGACAAAGGATCTTATTGCTTGCTTAAGAAATATTCCATTTGGCCATCATGGGAGAAAATGTTGCTTCAATGGAGAAGATTTCCTTCAAATTACCTTAGATGCTTGGAGAGAGACTAGATATTGGATGCTTGCCTTCAAATCTTGAATCTGCTTGATTACTCGATTGCTTGATTATCCTTACAATTGCTTGTCAATCTTAGTTGTAGTTGCCAAAATGAGGAGAGATAGGGTGTTTATATACTTTACCACACATTTTGGGATTGAAAATTAATCCATATCGACCATGGGATCTAATTTCCTATCAAAACACCGCAATGAGGCTCTGATTTAAATTTGGGCCCAATCCTCAGGAAACCTAGGAACAAGAAGCCCTGTGCATTTTTTTCCTAAGATAAAGTTCCATGATTTGAATGGGAAGCCAGAAAGATAGGGTAGATTCCTGATCAGGAGGAAATAGATAGTTGGATCAATCATAACGAACATGAAATATCAAAATCACCAAAATAGGTTCTAATTGAGCATCCAATTATGAGTTCTCATTTTTTGGGACAATATAGAGTCTAACATCCAAGAATCAATAATATTATCCAAAGAAAGAATCAAAGCATCTTGTAATGCATCACCTGGTACATTTTCTTCCATTTTATTTTCTTGTTGCCCACCCCCTTGTTTTCCCTTTTGAGACCAACAATCTTTCTTTAGATGCCCTTTCTTTCCATATTCCAGCAACCCATATTTACCCTAGATTTGGATCTGCCCTCCTAAGATTTCCCCTGCTTACCTAGTCTCTTTCCTCTTTCCCTTTTTTATCCCCTTGTTTTCAACAATCAAAGCATTGTCTGATGTCTCACCTATGCTTTTAAGTTGTATTTCTTCGCTAAGAATAACACCAACATCATCATCAAACTTTGTGTTTGAACTAGAGATAGTTAGTTATATACATGACCAATTCATTCCATCTTTCAAGCAATGAGCATAAAATCAAGGGATCCCTAACCTCATATACAAAATTTACTTTTTGACTAGTAAATGTGTTAAACTCATTCAAATGATCATGAACAAACTGGCCTTCTACCATCTTCATATTAAATAAACATTTCATATGAAATAACTCATTTGAGGTTGAGGGTTTGTCATACCAATTTGTCTAATGCCACCATTAGACCTTATGTTATTGTTTCTTTTATTATATTGAAATCCATCAACAATCCCAAGAAAATTTGTATTGTTCCTAGTGCCTTCCTATCGAGAACTTCCTAGTGTTTATCTTTCATAGTCGTCAGCTTCTTTTTCTTTTCCACCCAATTGTAAGAAAATATCTTTTGATATAGATAATCTCTTATTTGCATCTTCCATAGAAGATAGTTTTGGTTGTTGAACTTATTATCCTTAAGCATGCCTTCCTCTACCATTGCTCCCACTTGAATTTGAAATTTCTACCAAATCACTAAAAATACACCTCTCTAATGTTAGTTCTTAGGGTTTTAGGAAAATGTGAGCAATAAACAAAATTAAGATAATGCGAAAATAAGAAAGATAGAAATACAATAACATGGAGATTTAACACAGTTCACCCAATTTGGGCTACATCCACCAAGAAAATAGTCATCCACTTATTTTATTATCTAGTCAAAAGTAAATTACAATATGATGACTTTACATCACACAACCTCTTATTTATCAATCCTTTTTTAGGTAGTTTACTAAATCAACTAACAAAATTAACCTAACCCCAAAAAATAATTCTTAGGGGCAATAGATGACGAGTGTACAGGACATTCCTAAGAAATCACTATATACCAACATTATGCTTTATGTCTTACCATCTCCTAATGCTTAGGCCACTTTTTTGGCTTAGTATTATAACAATGTAAAATAAATGTGTCTACTACACTAGTCACTTTCTTGTTGAGTACCAAAATTATTACTTAGCAATAGAAAAATAGTGCCTCTCTCTCATCTAGGTGACATAAAAATTTTATGCATTACCTATTCCATGCAAAGATCACGTAATCATCAAGAATGATCCTCTTAAACATCTATTTTCCATGGGTGGTCTCTCTAGGAGATTGGAAAAGTGAGTTATGTTTCTTTTCAAGTTTGACTTTAATTTTGTGAATCGGAAGTCTACCAAGGGTCAAGTCATTGTCAACTAGTTGGCGAAGGATCCCTCACCTAAATAATATCATACCCTATATTTTTTCCCAGATGTGAATGTGTTTACTATAGAATATAGACTTATATGGGAAATTTATTTTGACATATCAAGATGTCAAAAAAACTCTAGTGTAGATGTGATCCTAATCTCATCCAAAGGGAAGCTAGTTCCTCTCTTTTTTTTACTTGAATTTCATTGTACCAACAACATCATTGACTAAAAATCTCTTACTATAGGCTTATGTATCACAATCATAGATAACACAACCCATATGTGTATTCAAATTAACTCTTAACTTATAGTAAACCATATCATAAGAGTAGATCGAGCTAAAAAATCTATTGCCTTATTATAGAGAATCATCTTTGACCTTGCTTAATCACTATTTATCCTACACCATTGATAGTATTTCCAAAAGAGAAAAATATCATGAAAATGTAATGGAAAATGCATCTTCCCTTGTACACCCTAGCTATAGTGCAAATAAGTACCATTTCTTGAAATAGGTTCTCGACTCTCCTAGGGTTTCTTATAAACCTGAACTTGAGAACCAATGAATTTTTACGTAAATATGTCACCTAACCAAAGGGGAAACTTTAGTCATAATTGGCTAGGTCATTATATATTCACCTCAATTTATGATTGTGGTGTCAATGGTCTATCAAAAAAAGATGGTAGACAACTAAAGGAACATATCAATGCCATGTAGTTGTTTTGATACTATATGTAGAATCATTCCATGTGTCACGTGCATGATGTCTGGTGTTCCTTAGGACATTGAGTACATCCTGCTACAACATCCCTTTATCAACCCACTATCTACTATCATGGTTTTATGATGTGTACATATATGGTTAATTTCTTTTGTTAGGAATTAGATATACATGTTTTTTAAGTCCTATAAATTGTATCAAATCATGAAGATCAATCATTAATGTGTGATATTTTTAATTAGATTAACATGTCCCATTTTCATAGTGTGCATCCATGTTACCATCATATGTTAGATCATCATTGTATTTGATTAAACATATATAACATGTGTTTAATTAAATCATGATTACATCTAATCTAAGCACATATCATAAATAATCCATAATATATATGAAATCAAAACCATACTTTAGAAATACAAATCACGGTGTAATCAAGATCAATGTTTGTATATATGTATATATAGGCACACACACACACATCAATACATATAGGTGCATATACATAAGTATATATGTATATTTATGTATATACATACATACATACATACATACATACATACATACATACATATATATATATATATATATATATATATATATATATATATATATATATATATATATATATATATATATATATATATATATATATATATATATATATATATATATATATATATATATATATATACACATGTGTACATATATATGTATATCTATATCCATATACATTCATGTATATGTATATGTATATGTATATGTATATGTATATGTATATGTATATGTATATGTGGGTATATATACTCATGTATGTACATACATATATACATGTGTATGTATACCCACACGAGCACATATATTCTTACACACACATATGTGTACATATATATACACAAATATATATATGCATGCATATATACATACATATACATATATCCATGCATTCATACATACATACATACATATATGTATGTATGTATGTATGATTATATATCTATATACATTTTGTATCATCTTAAAATGGAAGCACTTCCATGTTAAGAGCATTTAGCCCTTTGAGTAAGTGATCTGGGATCATGTTGTTAGAGTAATCAGTTAGTTTCATTACTCTTTTTTACTTAAGCTTTCTCTTAGGTACATTATAATTAATATCTTTATTAATTATAATGTGCAACCTAGCTTTTCTAGTTTTAGGGTTTTGTTCACCTTTATAGGTTGAACCTTGTATTGATTTTTCATTATGTTGAATATATTTTTTCTCTCATTTTTTGGTATAGAAGGGTTTTAGTTTTTTCCATCTTTTGCTTCATTCTCCGTAACAGGTATTTTGCATGCAAATTGGTCTTGGAAGTTGAATCTATTTCTCAGTTTCTACATGGTATCAGAGCCATTCTATTGCTACTTGCTCGAGTTCATTTGAAGCTATGCATCAAGCAATTTTTCTGTTGTTTTTTATTGGATCTAGTGGGTCTCCTTTTTTTTGGAGCACTTTGGGTGAAAACCAACCTCACGGTTGCATCTGGAAGGCCCAAAAACCCCTATTTCCATATAAAACTTGACCTATGTGGCCTTTGGGGCTTTTGGGTGATTTTTATAGCCTATTCAGGCCGTACGGCATGAAAAATGAGAAAAAAAATTTAAAAAGGGCATTTTTCTTTGTTTTTCAGGGCGCAGCCAACGCGCCACCCCGGCACCACCCCCACCCGGCCTCCATGTCACCCGCAGCCTCCACGGCACCCACCGGCCTCCGCACCGCCCATCAACCACCTCCTCCTCCACTGGCATAGCAAGTGACATCAGGGTGATGTCACCTGTCGGAAAACTTTTTCGGCAGATTTTTTTGGCATACTTTTGAATTTTTTTGACACCTATTTTTTTCTAGTGATGATGTTAGCCCAGGTCATGATGACATCATCGACAGGCTCGTGACGTGCAGATGGCCATCAATTTTTTTCCCAGGCCTGGTTTTTTCCAAGGAGCTTGCATTTTGGAGGTACCAGGGCTTTTTTGGTCCTACAGGGCTCATACGGACTCAAAATTTGACATATGATATATCATCGAAAAGGTATTTCGAAGCCCATTGCCCTCGTGTAGGTTTCACTTCTTGATTTCTCCATTTGATTACTAGTTTTTGCATTCAAAGGTGCACCTTCTTCTATGCTCCTGTTCTACTTCTGGAACTCAGGTTTTTTTCTTGTTTCTTGTGCTTTCATAGTAATTTGTTGTGTACGGGGGATAGTATTATACTTTGTAGGGGGGTTCTCTTTACTTTTTGTACTTTACTTCAGAAAGACCCTTGTACTTCTGTCTTCTTTCTCTCAATGGCGGACTCTTCTATCACTCACCTTACACCTCACAACTATCACACTTAGAAAGGGTAGATGACCAGATTGCTTAGGGAAAAAGGGCTATGGTCATGCCTTGATGAGGCTCAACCAATTCTAGAGAGGCCTTATGAGGCTTTTATGCACAGAAATAGGATGGATGAGGCAATGGGCCTCATTGCCATGAACATTTCAAATGGGTTGTTGTTCCACCTAGATGGTTTGACCACACCCAGGGATATGTGGAACAAGTTTTCCACCTTGTTTGGCACAATGAATCAGTTTAGGGTTCTCTAGATAGATGCAAAGTTCACTTCCTTGGTACCTGAATCATTCACCAGGATTGAGGACTTCTTGATGAATTTCAAGTCTCTTCGATCCATTTTATAGGTTGCTAGAAAGATGAAGTTAGATGATGGGTGTATCTTTCTGATACTCTCAAAGCTTCGTGGCCCTTATCAGATTTTCACTTTTACCTTCTACTCCACTATGGATGCACTGGGTGCTTGTCATGTTATGCCCTCTTTTGAGACTTTTTGTGACAGGTTGACTCGTGAGCAGTCCAAGCTCAATTAGATGGATTCACTTACAGGTTCACAGTCACAGGCATTGCTTGCCAAGACACCTCAGGATACATAGAAGTAGAAGCCAAAGCAGATATTTGATTCCTCTTCTTAGCACTCTACTGGCCCACCATCTTCTTCTAAGAAGGAGAAACAAAAGACTGAGAGCCCTACATGTTCCTATTGTCAGAAGGGACCTCATGATGAGTCACATTGTTTTCAGAAGAGATTTGATGGCTATGAGAAATAAATTGTAGATTTGCAAGCTCTCCTTCAGAAGAGCACTATTTCCTCTCCATCCTCTTCCACCTCACAAGGGTCTTCTTTTTAGTCTTCTACCTCATCTTCAACATCTGTACAGGATTTTGGACAGGGTCATGCATTACAGGCTTCCATTGCATCCCCTTCATAGGTCCCTTAGATACTGGATTCAGGTGCTTCTCACCATATGGCATATTCTCCAGAGATCTTCTCTTCTATTGAGGCTTCTCCTATTCCTCACATTCTCATGGGGAATAACACTATTATGGCAGTTTGTGGGAAAGGTTCTGTATGCATTCTGGATGGCACATTCAATGATGTATTGTATGTTCCATCTCTATCTACAAACCTCCTCTTGATTTATCAGATTACACTTAGTGGGTCAGGGAAGATAGTTGAGTTCACGCCAAATTCAGTCTTCATTCAGGATAGTGTGACAGATGGCATTGTTACTATAGAGACAGTTGATCATTCCACCCATCTCTACACCTTCTCACACTTTGGTCCACCATCTCCATCATCGAAGCACAGCTCTCCCCTTACACAAGAGCATCATGTGGGATAGTTAGGTCACTTGAACCTCTGTGTTGTTCCTGAGACCACTTTTGTGACTGCCTCACCTCATCTTATTGGGGTTTCTTCTCTTTAGTAGGACTCTTTTTCAGCACTACTAGACCCTCCAGCTCCATTCATCGAGCCACCAGGTGCAGTTGTTGAGGATTCTACAAAGGACATTCATCTCCTTCATCCTGACAGTGTCAACACACCTATCATACCACCTACATTAGGGATTCCCTTTTAGGATCCTCATGTCTACTCCTTTGAGCATCAGCTTGGCCTTCCAGTGACACCTCATCTTTCGAGGGTACCTCTTTAGTGTTCACTGTCTTGCACTCCTTTGTATTGGAGTCACAATGGTTCATTCATTGTTCCAAGGGTTCTTTCATTCTGGGGGGGCTTTGGAGCCCTAACCCTCTCTTACAAGGGGGTTGGAAGTAGCACACATTGTACTTATGGCTTTGAGAGAGTCTCTTGAAGTCATTTTTTGTCTTTTGCTTGCTTTTATATCTCTTTTTGGAGAGGAGTTTTTCCCACTGGGTTTTCTCCTTTGTCTCCGATTTACAGAGATTTCCTTGTATTGGGTACCTAATCAGGCCTTATTTTCGGGACCCATTTCCTACTTTCATAGTTGTGCTAGGTTGGCGTACCTCCTAAGCTTCGCTTAAGGGTGGGTGTTAGAGTAATTAGTTAGTTTCATTACTCTTTTTTACTTAAGCTTTCTCTTAGGTACATTATAATTAATATATTTATTAATTATAATGTGCAACCTAGCTTTTCTAATTTTAGGGTTTTGTTCACCTTTATAGGTTGAGCCTTGTATTGATTTTTCATTATGCTAAATATATTTTTTCTCTCTCATTTTTTATTACAGAAGGGTTTCAATTTTATCCATCTTTTGCTTCATTCTCTATAACAGGTATTTTCCATGCAGATTGGTCTTGGAAGTTGAATTTGTTTCTCAGTTTCTACACATGTCAAGCACCTCGAATTGGTTTTTTCTCGAATCTAGATTTCTCCCCCCATTTTGCTTCTCTCTCCACCTATTTTCACCTTTATTTTTGCATTTCCTAGCATTCTGGATTAAGGTCCTAAGGTTTTTGACCTCAAGGTCAAAGATGACCTTGAGGGTCAAAGATGACCTAGACCCTGACCTAGGTCAAGTATGACCTCAACCCTGACCTAGGGCAAGTTCTACCTCTTCCTTGACCTAGGGTTCAAATTTCAAGGTCCCATGATTTCTGGATGTCAAGTTTTGGAAAGATTTGTTTTCCCGCTTCTGGGTCGATTGTTTTGGTCTCCGAAATGGTAAATCCTTAAATTGCATTTAATTCCTAAAGGGTTGAGGCCTAATTGGAATTTAATTCCCCAAGGTGGCCCCTCTAGAGGATTGTGCCCTAGATCACTATAAAAGGAAGCCTTCCTCTCTCATTTTCTCCATCAAGTTTTGAGATCAAGTTTTGTAATTTCATGATCAAGTTTTGCAATTTCATGATCAAGGCATCAAGTTTTGAAATCAAGTGCTCAAGGTTTTCTCAAGGAAAGATCAAGCAAGCATTCTATTCAAGTCCTCTTCAAGCATTCAAGTTCTCCATTGAAGATCAAGGATTCAAGCATTCAAGCCATTGAAGGGATTTGGTTCAAACATTCAAGATTCATCATTCAAAACCCTATATCTAGCCATCATGGTGGTGTGATCTTCCTTCAAGATCCTTTGTTCATCTTCAAGATCTATTTATTATTCCCTCAAGGTGGATTCCAAGCATACAATCATGGAGGTTTTGATTTACATTTTTTAATATTATGTTCAAGCTTTCATATCAACATACTTGTTTACATTTCAAATATAATTGCATATCTATTGAATTGCATAGCTTCATTATTAGATCTACTTCTATTACTTGCTAGTATTCTCAATTTCAATTTCATTATTAAGGTTGATTCCAAACCAGGGTTTGAGTAAGGCAAACCCCTCATCCAAACAACAAAAATATATTTTTCTTGCAAGTACAGGTGCAGGACTGTGAATCAAAGCTTGGATCTGGATACCCTTTTTGACGAACTTCTGAGATCCAAGAACAAAATCAAAGACAACCTTCAGAATTTTGAAGTAGTATTTGACCTTTTATCGGGGTCAAAGACTACCTGCTTCCAAAAAGACAAAATTTTTCAAGGTTTTCTCTGTCTCAACATTTCTAGTTCGAAATAGGTTGCAAAATTGCTCAAAATTGTACACAAACATCAAAAATTACCATTTTCTAGATCTACCCTATTTCGAGGTTAGTATTTACCTTCCATTTATTTTAGATTTCAAGCATATACTCTTCATAATGAAATATAAGGTTTTCTCCTTTATTCATATTCTCCATAGATTGATTCTTTCGTGTATTAACCTTTTGGTTGATCAATTTGGATCTCTCCCTTGGGAACTTGGATTTAGTAGTAGATCTTATATTCCCCCTTTTTTTTTTATCTACACACCATACTACTATTTTATCCTTTACACATTCATACACATATATTCAGCTAAATATACATATATATATACAAGCATACATACATACATGCATATATCTCAAATGTACATGTGTCACATCACTACAAATACATACATATATCTTGAATCAAAATTTCAAATGTACATGAGTCACATCACTACAAAAATATATGATGTTGGTATACATGTATATTAAAAAAATGGTATACATCATTAGATCTACATCAACATATCACATATGTATCTCTACATCAAAAATAATATCTATACAATGGACAAGATCAAGATCCTCCTAGTGCATTGGTTTCTGAGCTTGTTGGCCCCATAAGATCTTTATCTCAGTAGTGAGGTTGTCTAATAGAAGTAGAATGGGATTATGTAGTTGATGCACCCTGTGTGTGGATCCCTCTTAGCTCCCCTTTCATCTCAATTATAGTCTCCCTTTAGGTGGATGTATGCTCTCTATGGGTTACTAACTTATCCCAAAGGACATTCTCTTTTTGCCTCATTGATATCATATCCCTTAGTGGTTGTTACACTCAAGGTTGGTCAATGTCACTGGTTGAACCACTCTTGGTAGTGTCAACATACCTTCTAAGGTCCTAGACCTAGCTCTACAAGGCATCATCTTCCCACTCAACACTCTCAACCCATGTCATAGTTGCATCTTGCACTAGAAAGATAGTACAAAGCTATGTGGCTTGTTGATCCCTTTTCTTCATCGCAATGCTAAGCTCATCCTCTTTCTAAACTAGATCCACCTTAGTCTCCTCATATGTTTTCCTCAACTATCCTACAAACTCAAATAGCTAGAAGTGCCTCCCCACCACTTGTTGTGTTTGATAAGAACTTAGAGTTGGACCTCATGTCTGGACAACTAGGAAAATATCTACTAGTGCTTGGCTAAGGAAGTCAAGCTACACTACTATGCACCAAAATCATAGAGAATAGATCAATGTCAATATCTCCATAATATAATCATGTGTACATAAATTAAGTACTATTAAATAAAAGAACCTATATCAAAATTAAAATCACATGCTTGGGTCTCTAGCCTACTAGTCAAGATCCAATGGGACAACCCTCTTGTTGAATGCCCCTAGTATCTTTTTTGGTATGGTTAGAAGCATTTAAGTTTGAGGACTAGTCAGTGGTCAGTACCCTATTGGAGGTATAATAGTATGGAACCTGATAATGAGAATATTGAAATGACTGGTATGCCCATGGGGATGTTACTCTCCTCTACTGATAAGTATGTATCTATATCTCTACCTCATCCACTCCTATATTGGGCACCTCTTGCATGCCCTTTGGGTCCCCTTCCATTTGATAGTTGAAATCCAGGGTCATCTCAGGCACAACAAATACAACAATAGGTGTTGGACCTCTTGCCTACCACCACCTTACAAATCCGTCAATCACACTGGCATCACTGATGTCCAATAGCAATGGAAGGTCATCATCATCACTACCTTGTCATTGCACTCCACCTCATTGACTATGATTCAAGGCCAATCTTGTTTCCTCATTGCACTTGTGGCTAAGAAAATCCAATGAAATATGAAAAATAAAAAGTGTAACATATTTTTTTCAAACCTAAAAGATGAAGCAAAGATGCGGGAAAAGCATAGGATTATTTAAGGTTTGTGCAAGGAGGAAGATGTTGCAAACGGGGAGGATGATGAAGTGGATGGGAAAGACTCGACAATGATTAGAATTCTAGTGGTGGTGATGCATTATTTAATTGAGTCGTGTAAAGGGGTTTTTGTGGGGGCATTGTGCTTTGTCCTTATGTAGGGCCTAAATGTTGTCATTGTTGGTGTTTTGCATGCTTTTCTATGTCCTCAATCCCCTTTCCTTTGTTTGGCATCAAGGGGGGTGAATCAGTACTTATAAAACTTTTGAAACTCTTTCTGATTCCTTTACATAGCAATGAAATGAACTTCCATAACATTAAGAATATTACTAAAAGGGTAAAATAAAAGTATAACAACTCCAATGAGATCACATGAATAAACATAACACAACTATTATGTTATCATAGAAACCCTTGGTTAGAGGTAAAAACTGTAGTGGGAATGACACCCACAAATCTTCACTACAGTAAAAAGGTGTTTCTTGGTTAACAACTACAAATGCCACTTTTTGGGTGACTCACCCGGTTAGGAGTGACTAATACATTGTTAGATGTGTCTCAAAGTCCTATTACAAACTACCCTGTTAAGGGATTTTGTCCCACTATTATAGTGTTCACCCAATTAAGGGATTTACAATAAAGGCCTATCAAAGACTACCTTGTTAAAGGATTTTGAACTTGCTAAAAATTGTTAGGAATACAACAAGAAATCTTGACCTGTACTTTGCACTCTTGCAAAGCTTGATGAAATCCTTTAAGCTGTGTATCTGTTCAAAATTTCTTGTTAGGAATACCGCACCTTCAACCTTTCAACGTCAACTTTTTCTTTTACATTTTTTTTATTTTCACAACTCTATGTCACTCTCTCTGCTTATTACACAATATCGGCTTCCAGATGTAAAATGTTTTAGGCTACTTAATCCCACTAACGTGAAACCCTAATCACAGAAAACCTAAATCCTTCACTGCATCACTTAGGTAGACATTAATGCTTTTCATTTCCAACACCCAAAATTCCTTTATTCCTATTCTTTAAGCATACCTTGGAATCATACTCAAATATGTGCACATGTACCAATACATTGCTTCAATCATCTCCTTGAACCTTGTACTATATTTTTGTTAGGAATGGGAACACTGAGAGGGGGGGGTGAATCAGTGTTCATTGTATTTTAACTTTTCACTTTAATATGAATACTGAATTATAAATGCTTAAGTACTGAATTAAACATGAAACATGAAAACAAAACATGACACCAATATGGTTACGGGGAAACCCAAATATGTAAAAACCCTAGTGGGACTTGATACCCACTAATAATCTACACTAGTGTTTTGTGATCCTTGTTAGAAGATCCTTTACCCTGTTAGGAGTAGCTTTACAATAATTTTAGTATAGTAGACCTGGTTAAGGGTTGGACCCTGTTAGGAGTCTTTTTACAATGATCCCTATTAGGGGAGTGGACTCACTGTCCTAGAGCTCACTGCTTAAATGATGAAGGCTACAACCTTCTAAATCAGATACACACTATATCTGTAGGTGAACTGTCACTATGACACTGCTTGTCAGATCAGTTCCTTTGGTGCATTGATGCTTTGACCTCTAGAAAAGCTCTAATACATCTTATGCTCACTTCACATACCTCTGCTCTACTTATCACAACTCTCTTACCACTTCCATACCGATTACAATGGGCGCACCTTATATTTATGCACTCATACCAATTATACAATTAGGTCATCCCTATAACTAATTATAAATAATGCTTCCAAATGAATTGGCTTAAGCATGCTTACAATTATACATATACATATGTCAGAAACCTAAATACAATGGGTGCATAGCCTCTACAACATTAATTTATAATTGCATACCAGAATAGTCACTATCGACTCCATGCTATGTTCGCTGCTGGCACATACTAGCTGTGCAACTTCAACTGACTGTAACTTCCACATCTTTGCATATCTATTTATGTGCTCATAGACTAAGCATAAGCATAGTCTAACAACCTTAACTTTCAAGGTGCATACCTTAATTCATCTATACACACGTGCGTTGATGCTCTGAGTCTCTGGTGCTCTGTATGTTGTCCAGTCTTCAACACTTAACTGAATTCTAATCTTTACACTTGGTGCGCTAACTCCAAACTGCTATATGACTTTGTTTCCATAATGAAAACACTATAACTAGTCATATATCTCAGTATAGACAACTTGCCAACAATCTCCCCCTTTTTCATTGATGGAAACAAAGGAATATGACTAAGTTTCTAACTATCCCTTAATACAAAAACTTTTTGTCTTCTATATATTTTATACAAACTCTTATATCTCCCTATACATATATGTACTCCATATTCTATACAACTCCCCCTTTGACATTAATGAAAAAGGTGCATCAAAAACTTTATCTACATACACTTACTAAGGCAAAACATTCGGATATGCAATCTTGAGTTTCTGGATCTCCTTCTTCCAAAAGGTTATCAGAGAATTGACTATCTGTAGATGGGCCCATAATGCATATTGTAGCTTCTCCATCTTCTCCAATTTTGTGCTCGGACTTTGATCATAGGTTATCATGGTTGCATCAATCTCCTTTATGTTTTGACTGAGAATATCTAGAGAGGGCGCAAGAGCATTCCTCAACTGAGTCTGTCTAGATATTATCTTTTCTATTTCTTTTTCTGCCTTTTCAATTATATCCAAATGTCCTTCATAGACATTGTTACACATGTTTACATCAATGGAAGTGTCTAACACTAAAATTTTTACCTTCTCAATCATTGCCTTTGCATCTTTGATCTTCTTAAGATGGGCATCAGTGAACTTATCCTGATCCATGGATTCTGCAATGACTTTCCTTCCTTGCTCTGCAAATTCCTTCAATGATGCCTAACCAGACTTAAGAGAGGTCAAGTCTAGTGCAAAATTACTCATTAGTTCATTGAGTCTCTTCTTTAAGTACTTTTCCTCTACCATTGTGGCCACAGATTCTTCTAGGCTTGAAAAATTTACTTTGAACTGAGAGATGATTGTGCTCACATCATCAACTGAATGTACATTTACCATCTTCTTGTCCTCTAGTAGCAAACTGTTCAAAATATTTATTGATTCTACTAGGAGAGGATCCCTCATTACTTTCTTCTTCTTGGCCTTCTCCATAGCTAGGACGTTGAACTTAATTAGGTCTTCTTCCTTCCAAGAGTCCAAACTGCTAGTGTCAGGTGTAAGACTTGACAACAATGTTGAGGAGGGAGTGATGGGAGTGCTATCCATCACCTCTTGCTTCACCTTGACGAAATCAGTAGAAGACTCATCTTTCTTTTCTACCTCTATTCCTTCTTTCTTTTCTTCATCAGATATATCTTCTATGATTACTTCTTCTTGCTGAGTTTGAGGGATATTACTGCATAGGATTTTTGCTTCCTCAATGCTAACAAATGCTTCTTCAAACTTGTCTAACTCCTTATCAGTATCTACCATGGCTATTTCCACATTTTCTATGATAATTGTGTCATCTTTGGGTGATTCAGTCATGGGTGCAGATTTATTTGCTTCTGTTTGAGTTTCTACTATGGGCGCTAAGTCTTGAGGACCTCTCATTGGTACATTAGTGGGCTCTGCCACTTTAGCTTCCCTGATGGGTGCATGAGTGATGGGCACAGTCGGTGGTTTGATCTGTTGTTCTAACAACACCTTCTCAAATGCTTTTTCTATTTCCTTTGTAATCAACTCATAATCTTTGTTCATGATATGAAGAGTTCTCATTTTTGTTCTAAGGTGTGGCTTCACCAAATTCAATATCAGTTCCACTTCTTCTTTAGAACATACTGGCAAAGTATCTTCTAATACTTTTTCTCTTATTCTTTGATCTTCCTCATTAGCTTGTCTCTTCAGATTTTCCAAAATATCCCATACTTTATCTGGAATTTTTGTTTTCAACTCAAGGACTATTTTCTTGAATTTGATCATATGTTTGACAATCATACTATGAATTTCTGATTTGTCAATCTCACTGTAAGATTCATAGAACTTTTCTACTTGAGCAATCCTGCCCTTATCAACAATTCTTGTATTTAGAACCTTAAGGCTAGGCCTAAATCCTGCCTAAGGTGGTGCTCGAGTTTCTTTCTTGCTCCTTAATGCTCATGAGGATGGATGACTTGTGCTAGCTTCTTTCTTCCTTTTGAATAAAGGCTTATACTCCAGAGGAGTATCTTTGGGCACAGAAGGAGTACTGTCTTCTTTATCCTTCTGACTGTCATCTTTCTCAATTTTTATCTTTTTCAACTTGGGATCTTCTTGTTCTTATGTTGCGCTCTTCAATTCTAGGGCAATCTTCTTATCCCTTGTTTTATCAAGGTCTACTTGTGATACACCATGAATTCTTAGGATCTCTGATGTGACCTTTGCAACCTTTCTTTTTGTTGCAGCACTGTTCAGCTTGACATCAACTTCTCTAGTCTTCTCTTCATAGGTTCCCCACCTAGGTTCATTGTCATCCTTAGGGGCTGATAGTAGTACCTGTGCATAAGCTTCAATAACTTGTTCTTCAACCTCATACCCAAGTGGATGAATCCACTTAGTTCTAGGTTCCATAGCTTCCATACATGTAGTATCAATCTCCACCATGAAGCATATTGTATCCTTATACTTCTCTACAATACTCTCAGGAATCCTATACCTCATCTACATCCTTTCTCTAAAGGTCTTCAATTCCAAAGTAATGAAATCTCTAAGTGTGATTTCTGTGGATGCCTTGTTTGATATCTGTGGCATGGTAGGAATGGACTTGTCTAGATACAAGTTTGACATTCTACCAACTATATGGAGGTGCATATATTTGATTAGGGACCCAAACCTGAATACCTTGGTTTTTTCATGTTTGATAGCTTTGATATTGTCTATTAACTGTGCGGGCAAGATCTCACACAAGTTGAACTCTCCATCTTCTTGCACAAGACAAATAGCTACTAGAATAGTGCCCGCAGACACACTATTCACCCTGTTGGTATGATGAAATATGTAACCCAATATCATTGATATCAACTTGATGTCTGGCTGCTCTATAGGCTCAATGGTCATGCCACGCTTATCACTCCTTTATTTACACACTTGATCCACCATTTTCCTAACATCCTTATCCACAGGAAGGATGGTGTCTATCTTAGAAAGTCCTATTAACTCATGAATCAAGTCTCCTATGATTCTTACTGGTACATCTTCAATCCAAGACAAATCATCTTGGATTCTTCTCAACAATATCTTTATCCATTCTTCCTCATAGAATTCATATGTTGTGGCATATTCAACAATGGGGTGATTATTCCATTTAGTGTATTCATTCATGAATGTTTTGTCAGGTTTCAACATTGTGTCCATGTGCGCCCTTAACCTATCTAGTCCAATAGGTTCCTTCTTATAATAAATGTAAGCCCTTATGTCTTCTACATGCATGATGCCCATCAGCGTACAGGAAAATGCTCCCTCTAAATCATCTAGGGTTGATTTAAATGAGTTCCTCTTGAAAACATACCTCTTCTTCTACGCAACATCAAAAATAGTAGGAGTGGCCATGACTTACTTGATATTCACTTTCCAAATGATCTCTGAGATGTTCTGACGGCTTTCAAATTAGCGCAACAAGCTAGGGTTTCTTACAACTGATCAAATGCACTGCAATTACTGATAGCTCAATCTCCAAATCTTCACAATAACTTCCAAGGCTCAATCTGCTCTTCAATCGCTCTGAGTATGAATGCAATGAGTGAACAAACAACTTTTTGTGTACATAAAGTAAGAAATTTTCCATTAATGCAACTCATGTAAACCAGGCTATGACTTCAAATTTTCAAACTTGAGTTCCGCTAACAATCAGCATGTGCACTCTTGCACAAGGGTTCCTATACACCCCACTAGCTTAAGTCCAAAGGCACATACTCTGAGGATGAGTATACCAGTCACGCAGGGGTCTAGAGCTAAATTAGCTCCCCCTATGACCCTAAGGGCCATTTATGCAGATGTAGAGGGTGCGTCCACTTGAGATGCATCCAATACATTCTCAATAGCATTGTCCTTCTTTCCTTCTAACCAAATCAAGCTCACATCCTCTGAGGCTTTTACAAACTTGACTTTTGCTTCAAGATCCAAAACTGGTTCTTTGGTCCTTTTAGGGCTTTCTTGACCTTGCGTCCTTGATCTACAAACCTTTGAGATATGTCCAGCCTTGTTACAGGTGTGAAAAATCACTAGAGGTCTATTATTCCTCACTGCATTGACATGAGTCACCATTCTGCATGTTATAGCTGAGTGACCATTATTGTTACATATCTGACATGTAACATTTTGAGAACTTCTTGCATTGGTCTGATTCTAATTTCTTTGATCATGCTGAATCATATTCTTCTTACTAGTCTTGCAATTTATTGCTCTGTGACCAATTCTATTACATGTATAACAGTAACCATTGAAAGGTTTTACCTTTGTACAGTTCCTTGCAATGTGTCCATGCTTGTTACATACAAAACAGGTGCGTTCTACAGGCTTGCACTCATTCTTAGGAGGATCATTATTGTCTTTGGTTTGATCTTCAATCTTCTTAGTATCAGTAGAGTCCTTTTGTAAATCCTTTCTTGCTCGCATACTGTCAATCTAATTATGTGCTTCATTGTATCCAATATAGCTAGTGTCTCCTTTGATTCTTCTTGCATACAATTGTGATTCTATCAATTCAGCACTGGTGTGTAATTTGTCAATATGATCCTTTGACTTCTTTAATTCAGATTCCAAGCTCTCTTTGATATTCTTTATCTCCAAGATTTCTAAGTTAGCTTCCCTTAGTTCTTCATTCAGTTGAAGGTTCTCTTTGACTTGTTCATTATAGACATCTTGATTGTTCATCAGTTTGTCATCTAATTCTTCAAGCTGACTTAACAAGGATGCATTTTCTTCACTTAACTTCTTGACTTTTTCTTCAAGTTCATTGTTAGAGCATCCTTTCAAATCTTTTCTTATTCTTTTGATAACTAATTGAGCATCACTGACTTTTTCCTTCAATTCTTCAATTTCTCTTTCTGAATTGTCTAGGTCTTCAAGAGTTGCTTCAAGATTCTTCTTCAAATGTTTCATATCTGCTTTGTCCATGATCTCCTCAAGTGGTTAAACTTCTTTGAGGACTAGAGCTCTAATACCAATTGTTAGGAATGGGAACACTGAGAGGGGGGGGTGAATCAGTGTTCACTATATTTTAACTTTTCACTTTAATCTGAATACTGAATTATAAATGCTTAAGTACTGAATTAAACATGAAACATAAAATCAACACATGACACCAATATGGTTATGGGGAAACCCAAATAGGTAAAAACCCTGGTGGGACTTGATACCCACTAATAATCTGCACTAGTGTTTTGTGATCCTTGTTAGAAGATCATTTACCCTGTTAGGAGTAGCTTTACAATGATTTTAGTACAATAGACCTGGTTAAGGGTCAGACCCTGTTAGGAGTCTTTTTACAATGATCCCTGTTAGGGGAGTGGACTCACTATCCTAGAGCTCACTGCTCAAATGATGAAGGCTACAACCTTCTGAATCAGATACACACTATATCTGCAGGTGAACTGTCACTGTGACAATGCTTGTCAGATCAGTTCCTTTGGTGCGCTAATGCTTTGACCTCTAGAAAAGCTCTAATACATCTTATGCTCACTTCACATACCTCTGCTCTTCTTATCACAACTCTCTTACCACTTCCATACTGATTACAATGGGCGCACCTTATATTTATGTGCTCATTCCAAATATACAATTAGGTCGGCCCTATAACTAATTATAAATAACACTTCCAAATGAATTGGCTTAAGCGTGCTTACAATTATACATATACATATTTTAGAAACCTAAATACAATGGGCGCATAGCCTCTACAACATTAATTTATAATCGCATACCAAAATAGTCACTATCGGCTCCATGCTCTATTCACTGCTGGCACATATTGGCTGTGCAACTTCAATTGACTGTAACTTCCACATCTTTTCATATCTATTTATGCACTCATAGACTAAGCATAAGTATATTCTAACAACCTTAACTTCCAAGGCGCATACCTTAATTCATCTGTACACATGCACTGATCCTCTAAGTCTCTAGTGCTTTGTATGATGTCCAGTCTTCAACACTTAACTGAATTCTGATCTTTACACTTGGTGCGCTAACTCCAAACTGCTATATGACTTTGTTTCCATAATGACAACACTATAACTAGTCATATATCTCAATATAGACAACTTTCCAACAATTTTTTCTTTTGTCCAGGTTTAGTGAATCTACTGCTAACATGACCAATTTGATCAAATAAGTAAGACTGAGTATTGCCCTCTGTCCTTTACCTATTTTTCTTACTGACTGGTTAAATAGTTCACTTGTATACATGTATACCGATGGACTTCCCTATTCATTGATTGTAGACCTTTTCCTCTATACCACTTGTCTTCTCCTATTTTCTTATAAGACTTTACTTGTTGGATATCTTTTTTTACCGGTTAATTTAACTTCTCATCCTTGGCACAAATACTTCCACCAGTGTGATGGTTTGCCAGAAATGGCAACCATACCTTTCAAAATCATCATCAATATCATCCTCATGATTTTCCAATCAACATTAGTCTCTACGGCTAGCATTGTGGGTTTGTCATGCTCGATCTCTAAGCTTTTTGCTGTTGGATTTTTGTGCCCTAATTTCCTTGTGGGCACTTTGTTGGAGGATCTCTACTAGGCGCTCCTTTTTTGTTTGCCTAGGGCTTGAGAGGGTTAGTATTCCCATGTTGGAGGTGAGTTATTGTCACTAGCTCAAACCTGTCTTCTAGCCTCGTGTGGGCTTTTAGCTTCACTATGCTTGACATGGTTTATAGTGGTCTATTGTTTAGCAGAGTTATTTTGGTTCAATGTGTATCCTTTGGGCAGTGTGGTACTTTAGAGGCTTTGGATGCCAAGGTTTTCCCTATTGTGGGCGATGCTTGTGCCTTTGACATGGTTGGAGGTTTTTTGGTGTTATTTATGGCATGTTGTGCATTTGATTCTAGTATCATATTTTCTAGAAGTTGGGGTCTCGGTGCTTGTTTGCATCTTTTGGGAGACAACTAGATAGTTTGGTGAGTTGTCCAAGACTTCTTGCTTTCCAAAAGCTTAGTTGTAATGGGTATGATAGTTCTCTCCATTTCTTCTATCATTACCCATTTTGGATTTGTGATTTTCTTTATATCTAAAACTAACAACCTCAACTTCGTCTAGGCCAATTTTAGACTTTTGTTTTTGGTTAAGGGTCTCTTAAGTTGTTTCAGAAGAGAAGTTTATTATGGTGAATGTTGTGAGTGTTATCTCTATTGAGCATTAATGATTGTCATTAGTATCAAGGGAAGTCAAAGACATTGGTCGGTTACTTATATGAACCCAGTTGGTAACTGTAAGCAATACAAGCCATTCGTTTAAGTCTTCATACCAAGCACCAGACAATTTTACCAAGCATCAGACACCAATACCAAGAGACAGTATACACCGAGCATTAGAGTAATTACCGAGCAGTATTTATAGTGTTTACTGAGGATCACAAGAAATGGCATAGGAATCAGAAATGGCACATCTATCTATGCAAATGGTTACAACAAAATCAGAAAACATTTTACCAAGATCGAGGATAATTTATTATTGAGATATTCATCTAATGCGATGAAGATCTTATGTAATTGTTTGATCTAGGTTATTTTTGTACACCGTAGATCTTAGGGTTTTTCTCTAAGTTGTTGAAACCTAATTTTGTATAAGCGGCATAAAGTAGTATGCTATATATTTGTATGTTACATCATTTTTTATGTGAACTGATGTATGAGTGAAGAAGCACTTGAAGCACTATCCAACCTTCAAGATTATTAGTTGATAGAGCAGAACAGTATTCAGAGGAAATCAAATTGAGCAGAATCAGAGCAGGCTAACCAAGCAATTTAGAGTAGAGATTCACACAGTATAAGGTGATATATATTCAGTACATTATTGATCTGTATCAAACAAGTTGAGTTGTCATTAGCAGATAGTTATCTATTGCTTTCTAATCATTGTAATAGAGTTTTGGTAAAATCTCCTAACAGAGTAGACTTGACAGTCTTTTTGTAAATCTCTTAATCGAGTGCACACTCAAGTAGTGTTGCTAAAATCCTATCACTAGGTAGATCTAGCTTATCTAATATGTTACTCTTAACAGGGTAAGATCACCAGAAGTGATCAAAACTTGTAGCCCTAACAGAAAAACCTTTTCTATTTGTAGTAGTGAAGAATTTGTGGGTGTCATCCCCACCGCAGTTTTTACCTTCTAACAAGGGTTTCTGCGTTACCAAAATACTTGTGTTATGGGACTGTTATGTTGTTGATTTCATGTTATTTACTTTTACAAGTTGATTAGATGAATGATACATGCATTTGATACAAGTTATTTTGCAAGGTTACTACTATTTACATTTTAGATCTGAAAGGTTTATAAGTGAAATTTTTTGTGGGCACTGTTTCACCCCTCCCCTCTCAGTACCCTATCTCTCCCAATACAATAATTGGTATCAGAGCACAGTTCTCTTATTGGATAGTTTAACCACTAAAGGGTAAAGACCTAGTCATGGAGAGGTATAAGTTAGATAAGACAATAGTAAATCATAAGATTCAAATGGAGATGTTTGTTGAGCAGTATAAGCAAGCTAAGGATGGACTGAGGAAACTACTGGTTGAAAGAAAGAACCTATCTATTTTGCTAAATGAGATTGGTTACCATGAAGAAGCTATTGATGATATATTTGATCACATTGGATCTAGTTCAGGAAGTATTTATGATGGATCTGAAAGTATAGTCTCTGATTTGTCTGAAAAGAATCTTCACTTAACCAAACAAGTGAAAGCACTGCAAATCAGTCAGTAATCTCATATGGTAAGAATGGTAGAAGTAATGAACAATGCTAGACAGGCTAAGCAGGAAAGGAATCTAGCTATTGAAGACCGAAGACTGATAACTAAACAACTTCAAGCAAAAGAAAGTGAGATTCACAAACTCACCGAGCATCATTTTCAAATATCAAATCAGATGGTGATTGTGAATCAGGAGGTCAACCAAGTTAATGGAGAATTGCCAAGAAAACTTGAAGATATAGGAGTTCTCAAAGAAGAGAATGAAAAACTAAGAAATGAAATAAAGACACAATAGCAGTATCATGAAATGAAGAAATTGGCTGAGGATAGTTCTAAAAGGATTGATGATTTTTTTATTAATCAAACAAGATTTGGAAGCGGAGTTGGAATAGGCTATACCGGTAAAGGAGAATCATCACAACAAGTTGAACAAGTCAACAACAATCAAAATCAAAGATCTAAAGTGTTGACATGTTATCACTATGGAAAACTAGGACATACTTCTAATGTCTGTAGAAGCAAAGCACAAGGTAAACGTCCAATCACTCCTAGATTTAATGGATATTGTTATTACTATGGAAAATTTGGTCACCAAGCTTATGAGTGTAGAGCTAAATAGAACAAGAATGCTAACAATCCTACTATGGAGAAATTCTGTTACACTTGCAATGAACACAAACACACTGCATGAGAATGTAAGGCAAAAATGAAGCAAGTATGGATGCCAAAGCAGAAGACACAACGCAATCCTTATCAACCGAAGAGACAAGATAACTCTTATGTCTGGGATTAAAACACTTGGACTAACTGCATTGCATGTGGTAGATATGGGCACATTTCAGCAAATTGCAATAGGAAAAGATGGGCTGGACAATCAAGAAGCTGGACAAGCACTGGAATGGCATGTTTGCATTGTCATAAGGTCGGTCATCCTAGCAAGGATTGCAGAGACCGAACACCAAAAGAAGGTCATGTATTTGAGAGTGGAAACACTATTGCAGATATCATGAGAATAAGGAATGACATGTGGAAGAAAGAATCAAATGAGAATGTTGAGTCAAGTAATGTTGTCGGTGAAACCTCATCCACTGGATTGGGTGACATCGATACTTCCACCTAAGGTATATAGGTATGTATGGGACTGACATTTCAAAATGATCATATTTTACATACAGTTCCTTATATATGTTGTGCACATACCAAATCTGCATGAATAAAGATGCATTGTGGTTTATATGTTTTGACCTAACAAAGTTACACAGTCGGTAAAAGTTAGACCGAGCATTGGTTACCCGTCGGTAATCACTATTCAAGGTTAACCAAATAATAGTATCAACTGAGAAAAGAAGTCTTGTGTTAACCGAGCTGATGAAAGATTGTAGTTGTCACCGAGCTGACAATTGTCATGGATTGGAAAGTAGGTCAAGCATTTATTACATAAAGTTTTGAGCGGGAATATCAAAAATTCTATAAATACGCGGAAGACGGTTTATTTTTCACATTGCGATTTCAGAGAGCAAAAATTTCACAAAGTGAGTTTGAGCAATAATCTTTCAAGCAAATTCAAGTAGTTGCAAATCGAATCAAGCACACTCTTCGATGCATTCCGAGTAAGTTGAAACCCTACCGAGCATATTTCTTGTACTTATCGAAAAACCTAGTTTGTTGAAATGGCGTCTACTGCGAGTTCTTCTAAAGTTGTGGAAGAAGTTAATTTAATAGTGTTAGCAAGCTACAAGGAACCACCTTATAAGTTACACCCTGAAGTTGCTTCAAAAATGGATTCATTGGGCACTTTTTCAAGCATCCCACCTAGGGTTTTGTTAACTAAAGACATACGATCATACATACACTATAAAATTGGGGAAATAGGTGATTTCGATATGTATGTTGCGTATCAGCCACTTTGTGATGAGAAAATAGAACTCAAACCAGAGCACAAAATTGTTGAATCACTTGGTCTTACCAATGCCCTAAATTTCCCTAAGAATTTTAAGAACAAATGGATTAGGGTTGTGTTGAGCTACTATCATGAGGGCACATTCTGGCTAGACAGACCAATCAAGGTTACAAAAAGAATGATTAGCAGGGTTATTGGTTACCCTACTACCGATAAAGCCAAAGCATTTAGAATCTCTTCATGAGCTGAGATTGAGAAAAATATTGGCGCAGCATGGGACGGTAGAGCACTGAAAATTTTATCATTTGTGGATCCCGAAGTTAAGTTCACAGTGCATGTAATTGGGTACAAGATATTTCAATCAAGCAGAGCAAACAGTGTACCATGTAGCGCAGTTGACATGGCTCACAAATTGATAAAGAAGGGTCATCAAATAGACCTTGCCGAGCTACTACTGAGATAGGTTGAAGAAAACATGAAAAAGATCAGGACACAAAAGTCCAATACCTATAAGTTTGGATCATTACTTGTATGTTTATTTTTCTATCTCCAGAAATTGTTTACCTTTGTCGGTCACATTGACTGGATAGATGACACACCGATCACTTCACAAATTTTTGAGATTATGAAAGGACTAGGAGATAATGTTGGGAATGTTATAGATAGTTATTTTGAGGATTTTAAAGTAAAGATGAATTTAAGAAGTAGAATTCCAAGTTCATTGGTCTAAAAATGTGAGATGGGCATTTGTTTCTTAGTGAACACCGACCAAACTATAATTAAAGCAATTGAGACAAGAATAAAATGGCTAGCACCTATGGGCTATGAAATGGATCATGATTTTGGTTTGAAATGTATTAAATCGCTGCTAGCATTACCGAAGGACATAAAGGCTGAAAGGTTTGGAACCTTTGATGAAGCTAAGTCTAGAATTAAAACAAGTTTGGTCATCGGTAAAATGACAAGGAAAGCAAAGAAAATGAAGAAGTTTTTATCTGAGAAGTTTGGGAATGAATCTGACTCATCTAAGGAGTCACCAGTTGAAACTACAACCGAAGGTTAGTTAATGTTGGCTGACAAACCATATGACAGTGAAGAAACTGAGTTCGAAGAAGAACAAGAACCAATACCGGTTTCTCCCACTCAAGCTCCAAAGAAGAGTAGTTGCCATTGCAAATAGGTGCATGCACAAGGTCATCAACTACATCTTCACCACCATAGAAGAAGGTAACTGTGAAGGCCAAAAAATGAAAGGCTTCTACACCGATAAAGACTTATGTAAAGAAAGGACCCAAGGTTGTAGAAAATGCACCAAAGAAAAGGAGAAAATTGATAAGAAACAGAGAAGACCTTGATGATGACGAAGATGACAACAATCAATTCAAGGTTGTCAGTAATAAGAATATGTCAATAGATGAGGTTGTTGCAAATATAATCGAGAATGGAAATCTTGCAGATCCGAAACTCAGTAAGTTTGACACTATGTCAAATGAAGACCAAAACACAATTGAAGAAGCAGTCATCTAGATGATGATACACTTCAAACGAGTTCCATTAGAGTTTGAATTATCACTGCTCAAGACATTAGAGGACCGAATAAATCAAAAGTGTTCATATGCCTTGGACACTGAGAAGAGGATGAGGGAACAAGCCCTTGTATTGATTGCACCAGACTTATCTCTTGATGAGATTAAAGAGCTTATGGATACTTATGTGCAGAGATTCAAAGTCAAGAACTGAGCTATGAAAATAATAGATGAGAATCTGGCAGATCTTGATGAGTCTAGTCAACTTATCTAGAGTTCACTTTTAGCTGTCAAAGAGAAAAATGAGAAAATTGCACTTCAAAATTTGTCTAAAAAGAGATAGAATTCAAAAGGTAAAGGAATATTCATTGAGGACAATGTAGCAAAGAAGATTAAAAAATCAGCGGTATCATTTACCGAGGTAATTGATACAACAATTGGTCAAGAAATTAAGAATAGTTCACAGGATGCATCGAATCCAGAAGTGATTTAGATTGAGGATACAAATGACAAGGATGTACTCATTGAGGACATCACCAATAGTGATCCTGATGACAGGGATGAAGATGAGGATGTGTATAATACACAAGACAACACACAGGATGAAGCACAAGTTACCAAGTGTGCATTTCCATCACTATCGGGTGAGCTTCATGTACTTGTTGAAGCCATAGAGATTCTATCTCAGGAACAACCTGATGGCTCAGACCCCAAGAAACCTAAAGATACAACAGGGGAACAAAGCACCGAGACACCTGCAAAGACAAACAAGCCTGAAGGAAAAGAGGCTACTAAAATAGAAACACAAGCACAAGAAGAGCCCAAAGCAACTGAGGCTACCCCACATGACACAACATCAGAGGCTCCATCTCAGACAACTGACACATAGGTTACTGAGGAGAAGAAAAAGGATGATAATGTGTCAACCGGGTAGAACACTCCAAGGGTAGAAGAAAAAGCTATTGTTCTAGTTGCCAAGAGTTCACCATAGGAACTGGAGAAGAAGAAGAAAAGGAAAATTAAAGGAAAAGGGTCTGTCACTCTAAAAGAAGTAATTGTGATACCCGAGTGTGACCCGAGGACCCTTAGCCCCAAAGAACTAAGAAAACATGGGGAGTTATGCAAAAGAAAAGCATCACAGGAGAAGTTGAGACAAGAGAGTAAAAGCAAGGAGATATTAGAAAATGTCTGGGATATCTTACAACAGGTAGTACTTGAGATAAAAATAGATGAAGATACTCTGATTATGGACCAACTTGCTACTCTTACTAAAGGAATAAATGCCCTAGATGTCGATGCTGA
Source organism: Chamaecyparis obtusa (assembly GCA_027943335.1). Classification (NCBI taxonomy): domain Eukaryota; kingdom Viridiplantae; phylum Streptophyta; class Pinopsida; order Cupressales; family Cupressaceae; genus Chamaecyparis; species Chamaecyparis obtusa. The sequence continues at coordinate 187,581 of BSBK01007035.1, read as the reverse complement.
AAAGAGAATTAAAGAGATGGTCAAGTCGAAGATACAAGATAAACTTGCAGAGATAATAAGCCAAGAAGTGGCAATTAACAAGGTCAAGCTATCAGAGGTAATAACTGAAATTCAGTGTATTACTAAGTTAATTTGCCAAATCTTGTTTAAGCTATGCACTGTGGACACCTTCACTGCTAAGATCAGTGAAAAGATAAAACAATTTGCAAATGAGATCAAAGCCAGTGCACAAGCTGCTACAACTGAGCCTCAAGCTATTTCAAAGCATATATTGAGATTTCAAGAACTTAGGCAGTTGATAGCAGATCTTAGGAAACAAGAAGAGAGAGTTAGTGATCAGGTCACTGAGTTACAAACCGAGCTCCTACCCTAACTGAAAATTTTTGAGAAACATATTGTCAAGGCACAAACGCTTGTTGCAACACCAGAGATTTATGTGTTGGACAACATATTTGACATGCATGCACAAGTCGGTCTTGAGCACCTTGCTCTCACCAACTTGAAAGAGGAATGGGAAAACCTCTTAGAATCATTGAAGAAAACCCATCAGCACATTTTTGACAAGCTATAAGTATACATTTTTGTATTTGGAATTAATATCAAAAAGGGGGATAATAATGTATATGCCAAATATTTAAATAGATGCTAAGTATACTACACACTACCGGGAGCATGACACATTACCGGTAGCATGCACCAAGGGGGAGTATTTAGAAATTTTTTGATATGTATATGTAAATGTATATGGCAGAGATATAAGTTTTGAGACATAAAGTCTGTACACATTAAGGTTTTGATACTAATGCCAAAGGGGGAGATTGTTATCTCTATTGAGCATTAATGATTGTCATTAGTATCAAGGGAAGTCAAAGACATCGGTCAGTTACTTATATGAACCCAGTCGATAACTGTAAGAAATACAAGCCAGTCGGTTAAGTCTTCATACCAAGCACCAGACAGTTTTACCGAGCATCAGACATCGATATTGAGAGACAGTAAACACCAAGCATCAGAGTAATTACCAAGCAGTATTTATAGTGTTTACCGAGGATCACAGGAAACGGCATAGGAATCGAAAATGGCACATATCTTTATGCAAATGGTTACAAAAATATCAAAAAATGTTTTACCAAGATCGAGGATAATTTATTGCTGAGATATTCATTTAATGCGATGAAGATCTTATGTAATTGTTTGATCTAGGTTATTTTTGTACATCGTAGATCTTAGGGTTTTTCTCTAAGTTGTTGAAACCTAATTTTGTATAAGCGGCATAAAGTAGTATGCTATATATTTGTATGTTACATCATTTTTTATGTGAACTGATGTATGAGCGAAGAAGCACTTGAAGCACTAGCCAACCTTCAAGATTGTCAGTTGATAGAGCAGAATAGTATTTGGAGGAAATCAGATTGAGCAAAATCAGAGCAGGCTAACCGAGCAGTTCAAAGCAAAGATTCACACAGTATAAGGTGATATATATTCAGTACTTTATTGATCTGTATCAAACAAGTTGAGTTGTCATTAGAAGATAGTTACCTATTTCTTTCTAATCATTGTAATAGAGTTTTGGTAAAATATCCTAACAGAAAAGACTTGACAGTCTTTTTTGTAAATCTCTTAACCAAGTGCACACTCAAGTAGTGTTGCTAAAATCCTATCACTAGGTAGATCTAGTTGATCTAATATGTTACTCCTAATAGGGTAAGATCACCAGAAGTGATCAAAACTTGTAGCCCTAACAGGCAAACCTTTTCTATCTGCAGTAGTGAAGGATTTGTGGGTGTCATCCCCACCGCAGTTTTTACCTTCTAACAAGGGTTTCTGCGTTACCAAAATACTTGTGTTATGGGACTGATATATTGTTGATTTCATGTTATTTACTTTTACAAGTTGATTAGATGAATGATACATGCATTTGATACAAGTTATTTTGCAAGGTTACTATTGTTTACAGTTTTAGATCTAAAAGGTTTATAAGTGAAAGTTTTTGTGGGCACTGATTCACCTCTCCCCTCTCAGTACCCTATCTCTCCTAATCCAACAGTGAGGACTTTTTTTTCTGTTCTTGGTGATTTCTTCTGAGGGCCTACATTGCTTCTACTATCGTCTCTTTTCACAAGCCTCTTATCAAGGTAGAGGGTTCTCCTATGGAGGTGGGTACCTTCCTTATGAGAGGGTTTGAGGGTATGTTTTTTCTTCAGCTTGCTTCCTCTCTTTCTAGTCCCATCATGGTGGAGGATTCTCCTATGGAGATAAAGAATGTTGGTGTGGGAGAGGTAGTTTGATGTTGTAAGGGGGCTATTGTTACCCTTTCTTTAGTTATTGGTTACAAAGTGGATGATGCTAGTCTTGCTCTTATGTTCTTTCCTCTCACTTTTATTGAGGTGGAGTCTTCAAAAGATATTGGGAGCCTTTGGTTGTTCCTCTTGAAGGTTATGGGAGCCTTTGTAAAATTCAATGTTAAAGTTATGGGTTCCTATCAAAACCTATTGTTTTAGGTTGTTTGGGAGATTTAGCCTATTGTTGTAGCTTGTGCTTTGTGTGATTACTCTTTTTTAGACTTCAAATGTTTATTTGTTTGTTGAATTGTTGAGTGTGTTTTTTATCTTTTGCAACTTTTTGTTAAGTAGTTTTCAAATCTTATTAAAATATGTGTACAAGGTTTCAAGGTCCCTTCAAACCCTATTGGACCCTTAATAAAAAACACAATCTTCAACTAGGTCTAATCCAAGTGAGGCCGAAAATGGAGAGCCTCGTCCTTGGTGTGAACACACATCATTAATTCAAGCAATCTGAACACATTAGCCCAATAGCCCAACAAAGGCATAAATATCATGAGAACGCTAACTAAATGAGGGTTTGGTAGACAATGCTCATGATCAAAATGGCATTGCAAGGATTTGAACCTTGGTAGCTACAACAATAGTGTCACAAGTTCAATCCTCTTCAAGGTAGGCTTTTTGGAAGCATGATAAAACACAAGATCAATAGTTGGGGGAAAAAATGATGGAAAAAGAGCAAAAGGGCAAGCAATCTTTAGACCAAAAACTTTGTATAGTTGATCATTATATGACAGTCTAGTGCTTGATTGAATACTATGGAACACATAAGACAAAGAAGTCTTTTATTTCTTTGACTTTAGAAAAAGCCTTTGACACAATGCATAGAGACAAATTGTAGAACAAAATGGAAAAACCAAGTATTCTAGATGAGTACAAAGCAACAAAGCATGGACTTTATGAGCTGATCAAAGCTAGAACCAAAACAAGCAAAGGTATGTTTAGAGGTTTTGGTAGCAACATTGCATCAAACATCATTGTCCTATATTTACCACTTTGTTCAAACTATAAGTTGACAAACTATGTTAGAATAACTGAGAGGGGGGGTGAATCAATTAGATCAATTATCCAATAGTCCCAATTACAAAATGTATCTCTTTAAACAAATTCAACAAATTTTTGCAGCTCAGTAACATAAAATACTAAATTGCCTGTGCCTTTACCGATTACCAATTAATTACTCACAGTGATTACCGACCAAATCAAATATGCAATATGTAAAGTATGACATCAAATCAATCATCACAAAAACACATAACATAAATATTTAACGTGGAAACCCTATTAAGGGAAAAACCACCTGGGACCGGTGACCCAAAATACTTTTCACTCTTCTGAAGTGAGCTCAGTGAAGAGCCAACCGTGTTAAAGGTTACAAACACATTGTTAGGTGTGACCTTGTTAGAGGATTTAAGACTAATAGTTATCGTTCAACCAACATTCACTATGGGGTCGATAGGATAACAATGTACATTCATTGAATGACATAGGATATATCATAAGACGGTTAAGTCCACTCGATTAAAAGATTTTTTTGTATCAATAGTTAAACTGAAACAGTAATTGATCTGATTAAAATACAACTCAAATTGCAAATGTTCAGATCTATTCTAAGCCCATACAAATCCTCTGATCAATATATCAATTCACTTCGTCAACTTACTTTCACTTGGTAAAAGTTCTTTGACGCTCAGTATTGTTTTGCAGTTTGATTCTTCTTCAACCAGTTTGATCAAGCATGCATGAAACTGTATTCACGTGAAATCTTTGCAGTCTTCTATCTTCTGGCATGTTTCAATAAAGAAACTCATATCTCTTATATAGACAGATAATGTTAGGATTAACTAGACATAAAAATAATAATTACATGCAAATATAACCAATATCAGAAAAACATAAACCACATAGAAGAGAACAGAAGACACAAAGATTTAACATGGTTCACCCAATCCTTGGGCTATGTCCACCAACAGCGAGTCCAATATTATTATTATCTAGTGATTAAAACCTGATTACAATCTTTAATCCCTTACAGCTCAATTCCGCCGCAAGTACACAAACATACATTATGAAATCCCTAACCCTAAGCCATATTATATAATATTTTGTCACTTTAGGGTTAGAATGTGTTACAACATGTCGACGATAGCAGGAGAAAAATTGTACAGTACTTTCCTGATCAATCACCACAAGCTAACAGATAAACCATTTTCATATCAACCATCTGATTTTTTCGCTTAATCTCCTTCATTAATTATGCCTCTTAAAATTTCTTCGACTGTTGTGTCAGTAACACGTTTCAATTCCATTCCTTAGATCTTCTCCAAATTTTGTCAGTCATGGATCCTGTAACAAACTTTATCCTCAATCTCAAAATCATAACACTTTACAACTCATCAATTTCTATTGGCTAAACTTAAGTATTAAATGCTTTCATCCATACTCGGTTAACGAAGAAATGCGTTGGCGAACACTAGCTCGGTGTATATTGAAGTGCTTCATTTACCGACCACACTGCTTTGTTAAGTTTTGTTTCCAACTTCATAACAAATTAATGCAACATAATCAAGTCAACCATATGAAGTCATAGACTCATCAATAAGTTACCCAAAGTATTCCTTATCCTCATCTGTCATATCCATCTTCCTCCATGTAGATATCTCAGTTCTTCATCTTTTCTCTTCTCTTTACAGATGTTTAGATGTTTGTAACTATCATGATAAGTACTGTCAAAACTAGTTGACATCAATGACAACAAAATAACTGATTTAATTATCTTACATATCATTTCAGTACTCGGTGATCTCTAATCATTGATTTTCAAGTCATTCAGGTATTCAATCAATTGTAGTCCATTAATCTCTCCCTTTGGCATTGATGGCAACTCAAGCAATATGAAATATACCATACACATACCAAACATGTATTCTACAACTATGTAATAAAATGATGTAGCTCGGTAAGCTCTCCCTAGCTTGATATTTAATATGTTTAATCACTACGTTACATGACAACATTGCAAGTGCAGACTTTCCTCTGCAGATTTGATCTTTTCAGCTCTAAAATTCCTTATGTTCTCAGCAACAAATCTTCAAGACTCTCCCTAACTTTCTTAGATTATCTCTTCCTTAGATAGATGCTCCATTGATCTCTCGGTTTGTCATATTGTTTATGTCTCCCTTTGACAACAATGCCAAAGAAAAACATAAAACATACATCTCTGGAATAGCCAAGTGACTCTCTGTTGTTCAATGCAGACAATGTATCTCGGTATACTGATATGAAAATCTATGTTGTAGTTCCTCAAATCTTTCACAACCTTAGACAAAATCCAAAGTGTGAGCTATGTTGCATCAACATGAATGATCTTCTGATAAGATTAGGTTGATGCAACCTCCAAATCACATTAGTGACCGGTAGACAGGGGACGGACCCCAAGTCTACTCCTCTAATATTCAAAAGTGTCCTTCGATAGAGGCTTGGTAAAAATATCAACAAGTTTCTCCTTTGATGTAACATATTCCGATTTGACTTTCTTCTCCTATACTTGTTCTCTTAAGTAGTGATACTTTATAGAAATATGCTTGGTCTTTGAGTGCATTACAGGATTCTTAGAAATATTTATTGCACTAGTGTTGTCACAATATATAATCATCAGCTCAATGATTACCTCATTCATCCCTTCCAATACTTGTTTGATATAAGCAATGTTTGAACAGTTTGTAGCAGCAGCAACATATTCTGCTTTGGCAGTAGACTGAGAAATACAAGGTTGTTTCTTACTTGTCCAAGTAACAAGTCTTTCACCAAAGAAAAATGCTCCTCCGGTTGTACTCCTTCTATCATCTATATTTCCAGCCCAATCTGTGTCGATGTAGACTCTTAGTTCAAATTTGTCTTCCTTAGAATACCATAATCCATTCTCATTCAGCTTATTTCTGAAAATCTATTTAGTACCGATAACATTCTTATCTTTTGGCCTAGGTACTAAAGTCCATTTCTTGTTTTTCTCAATTTGTTCTATCTCTTCATTCATTGATTTTATCCATTCATCATTCTCAAGTGCAACCTTAACATTTTTCGATTCAAACTCACAAACTAAGCATGTACCTTGTCTTAACTTACTTCTTGCCAGCTTGCTTGTCTCCAATGATTTGGTTCTCAAGATGATGTCTTCTAACAAATCTTGCCAGCACTTGATCTCTTCTTTGTTGTTCATCATGTTCAGGTTCATTTCCTTGCTCAGTAGCTTCTTCCTGATCCTCGATTTCCCTTTGTTGTTCCTCGGTGTTCTTTTCCTAATGCTCAGTTGACTCCGCCTGTGGCTTCGGTAGGTACTCTGGATGTTCAATATAAGTGAATCTACCATAGTCTTCCGGCTCCTTAGGTACTTTCTTCACCATTTTTATCATCAATTTCATCGACTATGACATTAGTACTTTCAATCATCTTATTAGTAACCTTATTCAGAAACTTGTAAGCTTTTCTTTTAATAGAATATCCAAGAAATATTCCCTCATCCCCTTTAGAATCAAATTTCCCGTTCCTATCATCTTTCAGAATAAAACATTTGCTACCAAAAATTCTAAAGTAACTTACAGTCGGTTTGTGACCAAACCATAACTCGTAGAGTGTTTTGTTTGTGTCTTTCTTCAATTGTACTCGGTTCAGAACATATACAGCTATGCTAATTGCCTCTCTCTAGTATGTTTGAGCAACATTCTTTTCTATCATCAATGTCCTCGCGCAATCAACAATTGATCTATTTCTCCTTTCAGCAATCCCATTTTGCTGAGGTGTTTTCGGAGCAGAAACCTGTCTTTTTATGTCATGCTTATTACAATAGTTAGTGAATTCATCAGAAATAAACTCACCACCTCTATCAAATCTCAAGCATTTCAGTTATTTCCCAGTTTCTTTCTCTAATTTTTCTTTGTACCATTTAAACATTTTACATGCCTCGGATTTCTCTTTTAAAAACATTACAGTCATCAATCTAGTAAAATCATCAACAAACATAATGAAATATCTATCTCCATAATAGCTCTGAGTTCTCATGGGACCACATAGGTCGGTGTGAACTAACTCCAAGATTCTCTTTGTTGAATAGTCTTTACTCTCAAAACTAAATTTTTGTCATTTTTCTTTTTTGGCATTCATGACACATAACATGATCAAGCTTTGCTAGGCTAGGCAGACCTCTAACTTTTTTCTTTCTACTGATCTTAATCATGTTATCAAAGTTTACATGACATAACCTTTTATGCCATAACCATGCATCCTCATTTTTCATTAGTAAACAAGAAGACTCGGCATTGTCAAGATAAAACAAGTTACATTTAAATTGTGCTCTTGTTCCAACAAGTTTTCCTCCATCATCAAACATCTTTACCTTCTTGCTCTCAAAAGCTACTCGGTGACCTGAGTTGTTAAGTTGTGCCACACTTAGCAAATTGTAATTTAGTCCTTCTACCCAATAAGCATTATCACATTTGATTTTATCATTTATCAGTAAAGATCCTTTTCCTCTAACCATACATGGTGTATCATTACCCATTTTTACAAAACCTCCATTATATTGCTCAAGATTATCAAACTTTTCTTCATCACCAATCATGTGATGTGTATAGCAACTATCAATGATCCATGTATCATTTTTATTAACTTTAGAAATGAGTGTTGTCTCTACATACCTTTCTTCTTCCTTAGAATCATCCTTCATCACAACAAATACTACTTCAACATCATCATTTGTGTCAGTATCAGTATCATTCTCTTCAACAATGTAACATACCTTTTGCCCTTATCATTGTTGTCTCGGTTATCTTTGTTGTAGTGTCGGTAACTTCTGTTGTTTCTCCTCCCATAGCTTCCTTCACCAGATCGATCTTTGTTTCTATCATCTTCTTTCATGTTTGGACATCTAGCAGCAATATGACCAACTTCTTTGCAGTTAAAACATGCTAAAGGCAATTTGCCCTTGTATCTACCTTTACCTTTAGGTAACCTCTAGGCCATAAGAGCTTCAAGTTCATCAAGCTCATCATCAGTGTTACTGTCATTGTCATCCCTATTATTTCTACTGCTAGACTTACTGATCTTCAGAGAAGACATGAAAGCAGACTCAATAGACGATACAATACTATTATCAAAATTGTTTAACTCAGAAGTTGTTAGCTTACCAATCAGACTATCAAGAGTAAGAGTGTTGCCACGTGCAGACCTCATTTCATGCATAGCTGATATTCTAATTGCATAAGTAGGCAGCAAGGTCCTTAGAATTTTACTTACCACTGTATCTTCATCAATAACAGCACCAGATCCTCTGATAGCATTGACTACCTCCTTTATTCAGTTTGTATATTGTACTATATTTTCTCCTTCTTTCATTTCCATATCGTCAAACCTGCCTCTTAGGCTTTCAGCTCGGGCTCTCTTGACATTAACATCACCACCATAGACTTGAGCTAGTTTGTCCCACATTTCCTTTGAAGTAATACAATCTTTGACATCCTCAAAGTCAGCATCTGATAGAGCAACAGCAATCTCTATCATTGTCATGTTGTCCTCATGTCGATCCTTCAGTTGATCAAGAGTCAAAGGTCCAGTCGGTGGTTGTAAGTAGCCATTCTCAAGTAGATGTAAGGCAGAATCTCCGATTCCGAATATGTGAAGTTTTATTTGACTTTGCCATATAGTAAAGTGTTCCTTGTTCAGCTTTGGCACCTCCCTCTTATACATTTTGTGATCTTTCTGTTGAAGTCCTTAAAACTCTATTCCAAGCAACCAATGCTTTGATACCAATTGTTAAAATAACTGAGAGGGGGGGTGAATCAATTAGATCAATTATCCAATAGTCTCAATTACAAAATGTATCTCTTTAAACAAATTCAACAAATTTCTGCAGCTCGGTAACATAAAATACTAAATTGTGTGTGCCTTTACCAATTACCAATTAATTACTCATAGTGATTACCGACCAAATCAAATATGCAATATGTAAAGTATGACATCAAATCAATCATCACAAAAACACATAACACAAAGATTTAACGTGGAAACCCTATTAAGGGAAAAACCACCTAGGACCGGTAACCCATAATACTTTTCACTCTTCTGAAGTGAGCTCGATGAAAAGCCCACCCTGTTAAAGGTTACAAACACACTGTTAGGTGTGACCTTGTTAGAAGATTTAAGACTAACAATTATTGTTCAACCAGCATTCACTATGGGGTCGATAGGATAACAATGTACATTCATTGAATGACATGGGGTATATCATAAGACGGTTAAGTCCACTCGGTTAAGAGATTTTTCTGTATCAATGGATAAACTGAAACAGTATTTGATCTGATTACAATACAAATCAAATTGCAGATGTTCAGATCTATTCTAAGCCCATACAAATCCTCTAATCAATATATCAATTCACTTCCTCAACTTACTTTCACTCGGTAAAAGCTCTCTAACGCTCGGTACTGTTCTACAGTTTGGTTCTTCTTCAACCAGTATGATCAGGCATGCATGAAACTGTATTCACATGAAATCTCTACAATCTTCTATCTTCCGGCATGTTTCAATAAAGAAACTCATATCTCTTATATAGGCAGATAAATCGTTTTCATATCAACCATCAAATTTTGCCGCTTAATCTCCTTCATTGATTTTGCCTCTTAAACTTTCTTCGGCGGTTGTGTCAGTAACACGTTTCAATTCCATTCCTTAGATCTCTGAATTTTGTCAGTCGTAGATCTTGTAACAAACTTTATCCTCAATCTCGAAATCATAACACTTTACAGCTCATCAATTTATGTCAACTAAACTTAAGTATTAAATGCTTTCATCCATACTCGGTTAACGAAAAAATGCATCGACGAACACAAGCTCAGCTAATATTGTCACTCGATATACACTACACTAGCTCGATGTATATTGAAGTGTTTCATTTACCGACCACACTGCTTTGTTAAGTTTTGCTTCCAAATTCATAACAGATTAATGCAACATAATCAAGTCAACCATATGAAGTCATAGACTCATCAATAAATTACCCAAAGTATTCCTTATCATCATCTGTCATATCCATCTTCCTCCATGTACATATCTCAGTTCTTCATCTTTTCTCTCCTCTTTACAGATGTTTAGATGTTTGCAACTATCATGATAATTACTGTCAAAACTAGTTGACATCAATGACAACAAAATACTGATTTAATTATCTTACATATCATTTCAATACTCGGTGATCTCTAATCATTGATCTTTAAGTCATTCAGGTATTCAATCAATTGTAGTCCATCAAACTAGACAACTACTTAAGTGAAATAGATGAGGGGGTATCCAACAAGCACAGTATGTGGTAAGTGTACTATTATATGTTGAAGAGTTTATACTAATTTCAAATACAACCCGAGTGTTGAGAAAATATTTGAAGGCCTTGGAACACCTTTGCCAAGAGGTTGGGATGCAAGTAAACATTACCAAGACAAAAATCATGATTTCTTCATTAAGTAGAAAGGAAACAAATTAACTTTCTCTTTAAAGGTAGCCCCTTAGAAATAGTGAAACTGAAAAAGTACCTTGGGACTGATTTGCACTAGAAGCTCAAGCCAGAGACTTTAGAAAAAAAAATGATATATAGAGGATGAAGAGCTTCTTGCCCACTTCAAATCAAGTGCAAGAAAACAAAATTTGGGATTGTAAAACCAAGAAAACCCTTTTTGGTTTGTTAGTCACGCCAATTGTTCCTTACGATTGTGAAATGTGGCAAGTAACATGTCAAATTGTGGTTGGTGACAATTAGAAAGAATCCAAAAGCATCTAATCAAGAGTAGTCTCAAAGTCAAATCCACAATCCCTTATGAGGTTTTTTTGGCTAAAGTAAGGACTTTTCTACTAAATGTGTCAGCAATAACCTAAATAATGAGGCAATGGAGATGGAATGACACTTTATCATGCAATGCACAACTTATGAAGATATCGGCACCTAGCATGACAACGGTTGGAAAGTTCACACCCAACATGAGGTATTTGAAAAAGTGATGATTAACAAAACTATTAGCCTCATAGTGAAGATCCATAGTAGAAAATCTAAAATCTTAAGGGGTGTGAAGATAACTTAGGAGTTTGATTCTCAATTCCTTAGACCACTTGGTCTCATGGACATCAATTTAAATCACATGTTCATTTACTATGAGTACTCGTATGTTAGAGAAAAGCTAAGTTTTCAATCTTTGTTACATGCGTTCTTTACAAAGATATGTTAAAAATCACAAAACTCAAATTCTATCCTTGATTAAAAGAAAAAAAAAATACCAAATTTCAAAAAGAAATGTCTTCTGGGATGATGTCCATTCAGAACTTCAATCAATCAATAGATCTATTACCAGCAATACTTGTGGTTGAGTCTCTCAAAAGCAAGACTCGTGCCTAAGTCTCTTGAAGTCAAGACACATCTAAGTCCCTTGGAGGCAAGATGCTTATTAAAATCTCCCATATGAGATGCACAAGGTATAGCCAACCAATTTCTTTGTACAAGTCTATGGCCCTATTTTATCTAACTGTAGGTTTTGGCCCAATTTTCATCATAAGTGACTTGGACACTAACCCAACAATTAATTACTAATAAATCAGAACATGTGTCATACCAAGTTCACATGTGAAACTACATAAATGTGGAGCCAGATATAATTGCATATGTTTCAAATGACTAACAATGACCTAGAGTCCAATGGGATTAGTATAACTGTATAAGTGACACACCATCTGGACTTTCAAAGCACTTTACTATATCCCCAAGGGTGTTTAAATTAAGTAATACAACACATTCAACCTAGGCGTGTCGACCTCAATAGGTAAAATATTACATCAAATTGTACAGTCATCATGCTTCTATAGATGAAGCCAAGCACTATTTTTTAATTTTTTTATGTATTGAATCGATCTGAACGCAACACCATGTAGGAGCTTACAATATGGCTATGCCATTACACAATGTCTTTTGCCATGCACAATTCATAGGAAAGAGATAACACTCTGGTGGTATAAACCAAGGGTTGTACCACAAGGAGGATTTTCCAGTAAAAATGATATAATTAAAAATTATATTTAAAATTCTGAAAAGGAAATAACACTTGGACCAACAATAGATACAATAAACCCGTGGTGAAATTCATTTGAATTCACAAATGGTGTATATGATTAGATTACAAAGTGGTCAAATTGTTCTTCAAGAGCAATCCTAAGACTTTGTTCCACATCTTTTTAACCATGGAGATAAAAGTGTTTCATGCGGTAGATGCAAAAGACCATTATCTTGCTCCACTTGCTCAATTAGCAGTCTCAATAATGGTGTTCCCGATAGGGTTTTCTGTGATCCAATCATTATTAACTTTTTCTGCAGCAAACACAAATCAATCAGTATTTCCCATACTTAGCAATAACAAAATATTTTGTGGTTACCAAGACGCTCTACCTTTGCACGAGTTATTGCCACGTTGATCCGATGCCAATCAGCCAGCAATGACAAGCCAGAGTTTTTGGTATGGTTGTTTGATCTTACAAATGAAACCAATATACAGTCCTTGTCCCTTCCCTGGTTGATTACCAATGCACATACATAAAAAACAAATGTCATGAAAATCAGCTCCGCCCAAGTTGATCATGATATAATATAGTTATAGTATTGGATGATAAGGTTATCAAAAAACCTGATATTTATCAATAGTGTGCACTTCTAATGAGAGTAATTGCGCTTCAACTGCAAATCTTCGAATAAGGTTCACTTGTGAATTGTAGGGACTGATTACACCAATATCATTCACACAAACACCTCCCTTCACAAGTGCTTCAGCAATCTAATAAACATACAACATCCAAACCTGAAAGTCAGCCATTCAATGTTGCTGACAGCTTCATCAAACAGTGATAATGCCTACTTAAGAAATAACATGATGCTGCAATGGCTGCAACTTTTCAGCTTGAGAGATGTACCTTCAAAAGAAAAGATGCCTCTGTGGGATTATTTATGGCATTGTGCACTTTTGTTTCTGGAGCTGGTAATAAATCTGTTGAAAGATTAAAGAAAAGCTTGTATTCTTATCATATTTCTAATCCATTATAAAAAGGATTACTAATTGAACGAAACAAAGAGATACCTGTATTGAGAAACAATACCGATCTGTTTGGATCCAAAACCTACAAAAAATATGTATTAATCATATATTGCATAGTACGACAAAAATCACCTTCTGCTATGATAAAAAAAGGAAAAGTCAATTTTTGTATGGCTTAAATCCATAGCAGAGGTTAAAACTTGCTAGAGTTAATCAGTAAAACAATGCTCCTACAGCATCTTGACTTTCCAACGTTTTGTCATAATAGCACATAGGATCCTGATTAGCGATAAAACAGAGTGGCAATAATGAGGATTGTACACATAGCCTTCTCCGTGTGTACACGAAAATTAAACAATTATAGAATTTGTTAAAAAAGAACCTTACATCTCGTAGCCATAAACTTGGTTTAGGTACCCCTTTAATCTCAAGCCGAGCATCTGCCACTGCAGACGACCCACAACGTAATCTGTTCCCATATATTAATGCATTGGACAGCTTCATCACACCAGCACACATTCGATACTGCCACATAAAAGGAAAAATCAGACTTATGCCTGGTATGTAACAGGAAACTTTAAATCCATTAAAAGAACATAGTAAAGATTACAAAAAAGGGCATAAAACCTGGCATTGCAAAGCAGACACAGCTTGCGGGTGAGCTTCAGAAAGCCTGCGAAATAAACTGATGCCCATACCATTCTCTCTTGCTTCAGCACTCTAATGGCATTGCAAACAATTACATAATAAATCAATGCTTTAGGGATACCGAGTTCCAAAGAAAAAAAAACATACATTTCTAACTTACCCGAACCAATGGAGGAAGCTGGTAATGATCACCTACAAGGACAAAGGTGCGTGCATACATTATAGGCCCCAAGCATACCTGCAGGCAGAAATCATATGTTAAAAACCCACATTAGGATCATCTTGTGCACATTTGCTTCCACTTCTGCCCAAGATTTAAATTCAAACATCAGTTTCCCTTGAATCAACTGCAAAAATGCATGGAAATCAGCAAATATGCTAATATTTTTGGCAGTGTTATTTAATCAAAAGCCAATATCATTTACTGTAGTGCTATTGCACGCAAAAGGATAAAATAGACATATTTTCTGATACAAAATTCTGTAATGTCACTTATAGAATTAACACTATTTTATGGTAGGGGCAAAATAGAAAGTGACCCAAGAACTTTCATTCTGAGAATGGTGCTACAGAGCAGAGCGAAATCTACAGGTGTTGGAGCTAGGGTTTTTCCCCTGCCTAAAAACAAGGTTCATTTTTCCTGTTCCACCCGTCTTGGCCACCCATTTCCACCATGGATGCCAAGCAAAAGTCGTGGGATACCAATGGACAACACTTTGTTGCAGAGGATGCATCAATGGGATTTCTTTTTTGAGGAAGGAGACTCCTCCTGTCAGGCAGATAGCCAGATTATTTCAACCCAACCTGAGACTGATTTGGGCATGAAGAATGATCTCTTGCAGCAAGGGTTTGGGGATGCTCCGGCTAAGGGTCCCCAGAATGCTGATAATGAGCTTTCAACAAAGGTGCAGCGGTGGCAAGAGTTAGGTTTTCCTGGTGCGGCGGCAGTAATAAATGATGTGCACTCGCATCTAAATGATGACACCCAGAGAGGAGATAAATGGAAGGTTGTTGGGGGATCTTAGACACAGCCCCTCCCATGGACTTCTCAACTGTCGCAAGGGTTTCATCAACAACTGAATTTTTCATCTGGGGTGTCTTTGCCTTTATCTACAAGGCTTTTGTTAGTAAATTTAAGTTGTCATTAGTGAAAATAGATGCAAACACCATTCTCACCGGTAGAGGTTCACCAGTAGATCACTTGTATTACTTTATAGGCACCGGTAGACTAGAAACAGAGTATATGCACCGGTAGACTAAACAGAGGAGATGCACCGGTAGACCGAACAAAGTACATTGTACCAGTCTTATATTGCTTACAGGGATGGACCGGCTATAAGATTGATACTGGTCGAACTGCATAAAAATCCGCACAGGATTATGTAGAGTTGTTTAAGTTAAAACCAGAATATGCGGAGCATCCACCATTCAGAACTGGAGTTAGCTTTTTAACAGGAGTTAATTTTATTTCTATGCGGATGTTTCAAGGTAAACTCAAGATCAAAACGCAAATCTTTTTCTTTGTTGCATGATTTAAGGTCGAGTTTACAGCCTGGCAATTCTATGAGTTAGGGTTTCATTGAGATGAATTTTGCATAAATACAGGTCATAAGACGCAAGAAATTAGTTGTTGATTATACAGAGCAAGAGAGAGACATCTTCTGAGAGAAGAGCTACAGTCACAAAGGTGAAAGGCAGAAAGCATCAACAGCCAGGCAGAACAGGAAGATCAACAAGTATGATCTAATCAAACAAAGAGTGTCAATTAAGATCATTGCTTTTATACTGTGAAAGCATATTCAAATCCCTCTATCAAGGTGAACCCTAACAAGTTCTTTGTATAAATCCTTTAACCGGGTAACATCTTTGTTGATGTTGAAAGTCCTTTAACAAAGCGGCTCCTAACAGAGTTAAGATCTTAACCGATCTTCTACCAAATCCTTTTACCAGGTAGCACTCTTGCAAGTGCTTTGTAAGCTCTTAACCGGGTACCTTTATTACTGCAGTAGTGAAGTTGTGAGCTCTGTCTCACCGTGGTTTTTTCCTTCTAACCGAAGGTTTCCACGTATACATGATGTGTTGATCTGAGTATTTCTATTTTTGTTTGTGAATGATTGTTTACATTCTGTTTATCTTGCAAGAATCTTTGTACAAGTGTGAAATTGCAAAAGAAATAGTATTTACTGATTCACCCCCCCCCCCCCCCCCCCCCCCTCTCAGTAACCGGCTAGGAATAAAACTTTCTCTGTGGATTTGGACGCAGAGGCTAAAGAAGAAATTGCTCATAATGTCACAGTTTTTTCTGAGTTGGGTTTAATTGGACGATTCGGGGGCCTGTGGCCAAGCTTGAATGATTTGCATTCTTGGATATCAAACAACTGGGAACCCATACTTGTCGGCTGTGTCTAGATGTACCCTGCAGCAAAGGGGTTTTTCATTGTGGTTTTTTAGAACATTCAATATAGAAAAAAGATTTTGTGCGAACATGTTTGGTGTTGGGAGGAAAAGTTCATGCTAATGCTAAAACCTTGGCATCCATATTTCTGTCCAAGTTCTGAAGTTTCCGACAGAATTCCACTCTAGATAAGGCTTCCTAGTTTTCCTCTTCATTTATGGTTTGATTCTTGTCTTGAGGCAGTTGAGAACTCGCTAGGAAATTTTTTGCTGGTGGATGAAGGTTCCTCTAATCTTTTATATTCGATCTTTGCCCGTATTTTAGTCGAAATGGATATTTCTGAAGGGCTTCCTGCAGAAACCACAATCAAAACCTCATGTGGTTATTGGGTGCAGCCTTTGGATTACGAAGGGATCCCATTTAGATGCAAATGATGCTTCCAAATAGGGCATATGGCAGCGATGTGTGGTAAAGAGAGGATACAGAGGGAAGTGTTTTGGTGGAAAGATGTTGCTCAATAGCACTATACAGTAGAAAAGAAAGGGGAGAAACAAAAAGAGTTTTTCCTAGGTTGTTGCAGGGGACCACCTACAGAAGCTTTCAAAATCTCTATCGCAAGATGTTCAACCAGCGAAGCATAGCAACACTACCAGGTTGGATGGGGTTGATAAGGAGTTGCAACCTAGTAATGGTGATGTTACTCCAGAAGGGAGAGAAAAATCTAGATCCCTAGGCTCTCATGAGCCGGATTTGACTTTAGTTGAGGATGGCCTGCTCCAACATGAGGATTAAGATGTAAACAATCAGGCGCCACTCCTCAACAAAAATTTATGTAGATTGGCAGAATGAGGCTGCTAGAATTGAAGACAGATGGCATACTGTGAAAAGGAAAAAGGAGAAGAAAGTGAGGAATGAACCTTTTGATATGACCCTTCAATCCCATACTAGGGTAGGGACAAAGTTAAGGATTAACATATGTTTTGCATTTTAAATTGGGATAGCTTTCTTCACTTGAGATCTGTTAATGGATTCTATTGTTGTTGACTGCTCATTTCAAGATGGTGGTACCCTTGTTGTGACTACCCTTGGACTGGGCCAAGCCTATCCCGGTTTAATATTAATAAAATAACTTTATTACTGACCAAAAAAAAACACTATTTTACGTTGGGCTAATCACTTTATTTTGGAATTGGAAATGTGATATTTAAATAATTGTTTTTAACACTTCTACAAAAAGAGGCCTTTGGATATAATTTAGAAGTATTTTTGAATGCTTGAAAAAAAGAAAAATAAATAAGAAATAAACAAAATAGAGGACCCAAAGTAAGGTGCTTATAAAAGAAGTCATGATTTACTTCAAATCATCCATTATGTATTATCATCATTTTCTAAATCAAATTTCAAATTTGCATTCAACAATGGCAAACCTTGGTTAATAATTTTTGGAGAACAAAAGGCTCTCAAAACCTCTTTGAATTTAAGAACAAAACCTCATCTCCAATTGGACAAATTCTACACAAGGATCACAATTGTGTTTCAGCTAGAGAACAATTAAGATTTGCAAGCAAATTTCATATCGACATTATTGAGAGTTTGAATTTCTTTGGCAAATTATATTCACATACTATTGGTTGTCAATTATTATTGTGAAAGATTTGTTATTTGTGTAAATTTTAATTTGTTGATTGCAATATTAATGGCTGTTGTAATTATTATATCAGTTATTTGTAAACTTTTAGTATTTTTTTTAAATAATTGGTTGCTTTAATTATCATGGTGTACCATGTATTCAAGTACCAATCAATAATAGTTGGTAATTACTAATATATTGAGTGTTGGGACTTGCAAAAGTTTTGGAGTTGACGTTTTGGTCAAGCCCCAACAAGAACATGGAACCTTCAGTTCCAAGTCCCAGTTCATCTCCCTTCTTTGCCCCTACCAATCTTCTTCTAGTCCTTATCAAGTGTCAGGGCTCGGCATGATCTTTGAAATGATATCCTTGTTCCCTTCCGCCTCCCAAGCCTCGTTTCCTTTGTCTACTGCTCCATTGTTCCCTATCCAATCTTAGGTTCCAAGTGAAACTTCGAACTTGAAACCTCAAAGGTTCCGATTCCAAGCCCTCACCCACTCCCAATTCCCACTTCAATATTTCTTCCTCAATGTCACATCCTAGGTGGAGCTTGGGAACTAGAACCTCAAAGGTTCCAATTCCAAGTCCTCGCCACTCCTATTTCCTCCTCAAGGTTCAAGACCCAAGTAGAACATGGAACTTGGAACCTTCTAATACCAATTCCAAGTCCCCACCCGCTCCCACTTCCCATTGAGAAATTTTCTCCCACATCTCAGGGCCCAACTAACACCAAGAACCAAAAGTCGCAATTTTTGGAAATTAGTTTGGGTGGAAAAGTCAAGTGCCTAGCTTTAATTTACAACTAACATTATGAATGTTGGAAGATTCGCAACTACCAAAAATCAACAATTAACCAATCATTTAATCTATGATGCCCATTTTAGGCGAGATTCATTCTTAGCCACAAATCCAACATTGCTACAATACCATAAGTGAGGGTTTCATGCCCAACATTTGTTAAGGTTTGGAATCCCTTATGAGGAGGTTGGTTTTGTTGGTGGGGGATAGAGGCTACACAGGGTGCAAAGATTTTCTAGGGCTTTAATCACACTATCTAGTTACAGAAAGGTGATGAAGTGTTGAAAAATTTGCAAAATAACACCCTTCATGTATCATGGGGAGAATGTCTCCACATTGTTTGCATCTCTCTAGCGAAACCTTCTTGTTGTAAGGGTTATCTCGTCACATTTGCTAACATGATTGTATTGAACATTTGAAACTGCAACAACGTTTTAAAGTATACATGTATTGTAATAACTGTTTGATTCATATGGATTAATGCAACCTATTTCTAGATAACCAAGTATACTCTGTGGATAACTTAAGTATGCTCTGTGTATGATAATTGTAATTTGACAGCATTTATGCAAAAGATCAACTCCACTATGTTTCAATTAATTGTTGCAAAAGATCACACTATTGTCCCCTGCTCCAGGAAAAAAAACCCGTCCTAGAAACCCGTTTCCTCGTCCCCCCGTCTTGGAAGGCCAAGGTAACTTAGCATATATGTTATAATACACATGGAGTAAGCATGCTTATAGTAGACATGAAGTTGTTAAAGGCACATACATATAGAAATGCAATGTTGAACTATTGATTTTATTTTTGACCTACTTAAGAAAAGGACTTAATAGTTAACCCTAATTAGTGTTGAGCACACAATTATACTAAGAGGGGGAGTGAATCGGCATAACAATCACTTTTTCAAATGTAAACTTTATTAATTGTAATTACAACCACTATTCAAAAGCAATGAACGATAATAACACAATTTCTGCAGCAATATGTTTTCTTTATATAAATAATAATTTCTTTACATTTTAGAGGCACCAACCCCTCATTCAAATAGAGGCACTGACCCCTTGTTCATATAATAATCGCAAGAGTTGCAACTCCCTTGTCAATCTGAATTAATTCTCACACAAGTCTGCTATAACCCTGATCACCAATCTGCTACAAAGAGAATACAATCTCTTCTATATAAACTCCGTTTTGAATCAATTGTAGAACTGATCACAATTCTATACTGTTATAAACCTTCTATATAGTTCCTCTATGATCTGATTACATATCTTTCACAAAAAACTACAATTGCTTCTTTATCTACTCCTTCCTCAAACCTGAAATGATGTTTTAATTCTTCCTCTTCTCACTCTGGTGTATGTACCTGATTAGTCTTTTCTTTTGTCTACACACAACACACTTTTCATTAAACTCTTTATAATAATTTTATATCATATCCTTTCAATAAGGGAGCGAACTTTCAAGGAGTTATCATTGTGAAAGGAGGCATCTTCAAAACAATCTTTATTTCAAAACAAATCGCTGTCTTAATAAATCTCACCTTCGACCATTTGCTGACTTAGCACATTTTAATATTGTTTTATCCATTATCGCTGCCTCGTATCACTTCAGAATGCACCTCTGTTAATGAATATAACTAATTGTAACGACAGCTCATCAATTAGCTATACTTAATTTGTTTATACTCAATGAACACATTTATCATTAATTATCATGCGATTTCTATCATGGTTGTCGTTGTGAATTACTATCTTATCATGCGGTTTCTTTTCACTGCTGTGTGATCTCTGTTTTACTCTTAATGAAATTGGCCATCCATTATATAATATATCTAAAACTCACCATTGTGATTAATTCCATTGTATGTTTCTTACTTTTCTGTAGTTGTAATTGTTCAAAACTTAACCAGAAAGATGTACAAAACAAAATCCTGATAACACACCTCCGATTATCCTGGGAAAAACCCTCTTGGCAGAGGGAAACAACCCAGCCCACAAAATAGTACTCCTTTATTTATGTATAAATGATAAAATACAAAGCATGAGTGCATCCAAAAGGATGAGGAATGATAACCC
Source organism: Chamaecyparis obtusa (assembly GCA_027943335.1). Lineage (NCBI taxonomy): Eukaryota > Viridiplantae > Streptophyta > Pinopsida > Cupressales > Cupressaceae > Chamaecyparis > Chamaecyparis obtusa. Next base: position 166,573 of record BSBK01007035.1, on the reverse strand, counting down.
AATGCAACACAAAGATATACTTCACGCAAGAAGTTACAGACAATAATTGGAGCTTAAATGAGCAAAACCAATACACTGATATACATGCAGATGCATGAAATGCTGAAAACGCACTTGTGCCTGAAAATGATCACGTGAGAAGAGACACCCAAACCGCGATCATAATGCAGAGCAGATTCACATATGCATGAACACACACTTAACGTAAACTGATGAGGCTATAGGCGTCGAGAACACATACAGAAATATCTGCACCGAATCACGATAGCAATGGAGTCATGATATTAAAACATATGCAGACCCATCAAATGAGAAGGCACATTACACACTCATAGTCTTCACATTGCATTTCCTTTTTCGTGAATGCGGAGTAATCAAAACCGTATGATCAAAACTTGCCTTAGCGGGAGCCAAAAGATGCCAAGTAAGGTGACGCTTCACCTTGCTTGGCGTTACAGCCAGCAGGGTGAAGCGTCACCACTGTGACCGTTACCCACGAAGGAGAGGGCCCGAGTGAGTAACGTGTGCCAAGAGGAAAACACAAGGTCATCACACTGCGAATGCCAAGGGTGCGTAACGGTTGTGAGTCACGATGAACATTCAAGGCAATCGCTTAGACGAAGGTGACTACAACCATATCCAACTGCCAAATAATAGATTGAGTCTTGAGTGAAGGTGCCGCCACGTGAGAGCAACACATACACATACGCGTAATGTAAATATAGTCTCACTCGCTGCTACAAAAATCAACACTCCCTCTTAGCAAGAGAGAGACCTTCGGAGAAGTTCACCTGAACAAATGCACTCAGCTGCAAAGAAACAACATCAGTAGATAACCTCAATGAACATTGAAAATTAGTTATCATTAACCAAAGAACTTCACCACAGCTCATCCCAAAGGATGAAAGAGAGATAATGACAAAACATTTATTATAGCATAATATCATAACAAAATGTTCAACATGATCATTTAAAGATCAAAAACAAAATTTTAGAGCTCACATAAGTGACTCCCACCATGGCTGCTTCCAGAGGGTGGGTCAAGGACTTTCACCTCAAACTTCTCCCTGAGAAGAATGTATTATCACCTTGCCTACACGCAGAGGGTGACTCCACCACGCCTACTCGTAGAGGGTGGATCAAGGGCTTTCACCTCAAACTTCTCCCAGAGAAGAATGCAGTAACCACCTTGCCTACACGCAGAGGGTGGGTCAAGGGCTTTCACCTCAAACTTCTCCCAGAGAAGAATGCATAAAAGAGATGGAGCAATCTGCCTGAGGTGCCTTCTCAGCAAGAGCTTCATTTTCCACTAAACCAAGTTGTTCTCGAAAGTAACAGAACTTCACCCTTGGAAGAGGCTTGGTGAGGATGTCCGCAATTTGTTCTTCAGTAGGAATGTACTTTAGTTCAATTGCATTCCTTTGTACCAGGTCTCTCAAGTAATGAAACTTGATTTCCACATGTTTGGACCTGTCATGAAATACTGGATTGACTGAAAGCTTTATGCAGCTTTGATTATCACACATGATAACAGAAGGCTCGACAGGCTGTCCAAACAATCCTCCAAGCAATTTACGAAGCCATACGATTTCTTTGGCAGCCATACATGCTGTCACATATTCTGCCTCAGCTGTGCTTTGAGCTACACAAGACAGTTTCCTGCTGCTCCAGGAAATCACAACGGAACCAAGATTGAAACAGCTACCTGAAGTGCTCTTCCTATCAGACACACAACCTGCCCAAACCGAATCAGAGAATCCCTGCAACTTCAGCTTAGTGCAAGAGGAGTACTTGAGTCCATATCCAATGGTGCCACGAACATATCTCAATACATGCTTGGCTGCCATATGATGAATGTGCCTTGGTTCACACATGAATTGACTTAACGTGTTAACGGCAAAACATATGTCAGGTCTTGTGTTGACCAAGTACATCAGTGAACCAATGAGTTGACTGTAAATGGAAGGATCAACCAAATCTGAATTAATTGAGTCATCATGCAGCCTTTTCAGATTTACTTCCATAGGAGTAGCCATGGATCTACAGTCCAACATCTCAAACCTCTTCAGAATGTCAATAGCATATTTCCCTTAACTTAGGATGATGCCATCTGAGTTTTGCCATACTTCAAGGCCAAGGAAGTAGTGTAGCATGCCAAGATCTTTCATTTCAAATTTTGATGTTAGGTCCTTACACATGATGATAAGATCATCGCTGCCTGTGAGAAACAAATCATCTACATATAGGACTAAAATCAGAATTTTATCACCCTGAAGCTTTAAGTATAAGTTAGGATCAGCTACATTCTTTTGAAAGCCTAAACCCAAAAGATATTTATCTATTCTCTCATACCAAGCACGTGATGCTTGTTTGAGTCCATACAAGGCTCTTTTTAACTTACACACATGAGATGCTTTGTCATGGATGATAAATCCTTCTGGCTGTTCCAGGTAGACTTCCTCTTCAATGACTCCATTCAGGAATGTTGTTTTCACATCCATCTGATGGAGTTTCCAGCCCTTGATTGCAGCTATGGCAATGATTGTTCTAATGGAGGTGTGTCGAGCCACTGGTGCAAATGTCTCGTCATAATCAATGCCTTCCTTTTGGGAAAAGCCTCTAGCCACATATCGTGCTTTGTATTTGTCTACACTCCCATCAGCCACATGCTTAATTTTGAACAACCATTTAGATGTGACAACTGATTTGTCTTGAGGCCTAGGGACAATGTCCCATACATTATTCTGAATTATGGACTTGTACTCCTCCACCATAGCATCTCTCCATACTTGATGTTTGGAGGCCTCCTCAACATTAGGAGGTTCAGACGAAATAATGTGACTCATCAACTCAACATTGCCAGCAAACTTGTGAGGTCGTTTGCTTTCTCTGAAAGTCCCTCGAGGAGCTGCAAAAGGTGAAGCCTCTTCCACAATATTTCTAGCCCATAGAGGTCTCTTCTTATTGGTGGAAGAGGAGTGGGGACCTGTGAGATCAGTAGGTGTAGAGAGAGAAGTAGGGTCAACAAGATCTTCACACTCCCTCTCAACTTCTAAAGGAAAGTTCGGATCAGCCATGGTGGAATCTTGAGGGAGTTCAAGATCTTCCTCATTAGCTACAACTTCAAATTCCTTGGGAGGATCACAAGCTATGTCTTCATCAAAGATGACATCTCTGCTGATTTCAATTTGCCTTTGACCAGGTACATAAATTCTGAAAGCTTTAGAAAAATCACTGTAGCCAACGAAGAATCATTTCTTACCTAAAGGTTCCAATTTTGACCTTTTCTCTTTTGGAATGTGAATCACTACTGGGCAGCCAAATATTCTGAAGAAACTAACATCTGGTTTTGATCCTGAGAAGGCCTGTTCAAGAGACATGTCACCAAAAATCTGATGCGGGCTGCGATTCTGAATAAAGACAATTGTACTGCAAGCTTCAACCCATAAGAACATAGGAATATTCTGATCGTGAATCATAGCTTTCGCTGCCTCAACAATAGTCTTGTTCTTCCTTTCTGCCACACCATTTTGTTGAGGGTTATAGGGAACGTAGAGCTCCCTCTTAATCCCAGCATCAGAAAAAAAACTATGAAAGACTCCGGATACAAACTCCCCACCATTATCAGATCTTAAGGTCTTGATCTTTTTCTCAGTGGAATTTTCAACCAGGGCCTTGAAACTTTTGAAACGGGACAGCACTTCATCTAATTCTTTTCACTGAAGAAAGTAGATCCAACACTTCCGAGAAAAATCATCAATGAAAGTAATGTGATACCAAAAACCGCTAAGGGAAGCAACAAACATGGGGCCACATAAATCTGAATGAATTAAATCTAAAACACCTTTAGCTCTAGATTCACTACTATGAAATGTGCTTTTAGTGTTCTTACCTAGAGCGCATCCTTTGCAAATACCTTCATGATCCTTCTTGAGCTTGGGAAGACCAATGACAGCCTTCTCCATGGATGCCAAGGTTCTGAAATTTAAGTGACCAAATCTCTTGTGCCAAAGAATGTTTGGATTTGAGGAACAAAGAGAGAGAGCTTGAATAGGCCGGGCTGAAAGTCTGTAGAGGCTGCCATGACGAACTCCTATCTCACGAGCTGAAGAGGAGTTAGAGTTCTTCTTCCAAGCCAAGACCTTACCATCAATGAAGGACACATGATATCCTTTGTCTTCAAGAGCTGAAATAGAAATCAGGTTTCTCTTAATACCAGGGACAAATAGAACATCACTAAGGTGTAGGGGAAAGCCTAAATCAAGTTGGAAAGAAGTAGAGCCAGCCCCTTTTACTGAATAACTAGCATCATCTCCAATGATCACTTAAAGATGTGAATCCTTTTCACTGAGGTTGAAAAGGTGATCACGATAACCTGTGATGTGACGTGAAGCTCCGCTATCAATCAGCCAAGTGTCACAATTGGTAGGAATGTTGCTGGATAAGGCAGAGATGAAACTAAAACCCTCAGGTTCATCACATGAATCTCTCTTGGGAGAAGAGTCATCAACACGTGCAGTAGAGACTTGAGGCTTCGGTCTTAAGGTGCAATGCCTAGCATAGTGGCCGAATTTGTCGCATTTGAAGCATTGAACTTTAGAAATATCAACCTTCTTTCTTTTGTGGGAAGAATCTGGATGAGAGTCATTATTCCTAGATCGCTTGAAGTATGGTTTCTTTCCTCTTCCTTTAGAGGTGTGAGCTGCTAGTACTTGATCATCTTCATGATGACTTTTGCGACCATTACCTCTAGCCTCAAGTCTGCATTCCTCTTGTATGCAGTCAGCTCTCAATCTATCAAATTTAGGTAGATCATCACGTCCACTGTTGCCTTGAATAAACGATTCCCAAGAGTGAGGAAGACCATTCATGGCAAGCATAACCAAGTCTTTGTCAGGAATTGAGTCGCCAATAGTACTAAGCTGGTCCCTGAGTTCTGAGATTTTCATGAAGTAGGATATAGCTGATTCTCCTCGAGCCATCTTGATATGAAGGATCTGACGCCTCAAGGCCAAGGCTCTGCTGGCATTATTAATCTCATAAAGATCTTTCAAGGTTTGAAACATCACATTCGCTGTAGATAGGTTGGAAATAATGGGAACAAGATGATCCTTCACAAAATCAATAAGAATTTTCTTTGCCATAATTCTGTTCTTTTTCCAAAGTGTTTTCTCAGCATCATCAGCAGGTTCTTCCAGATCAGAATTTATGTAGGCAAGAAGATCATTTTCCTCTAAGGCGATCAAGATCCTAAACTTCCAAGAAGAGAAGTTGGAAGAACCGTCAAGTCTGTCCTCGACCTTTAAACCATTGACCATGATGGTGAAGCAAGAAGAATTGTGGAAGAGGATATCTGATCTTTCTGATTCTGGATCGAAATGCCTAAACCCGCTCTAATACCATGTTGAAAACTTAACCAGAAAGATGTACAAAACAAAATCCTGATAACACACCTCCGATTATCCTGGGAAAAACCCTCTTGGCAGAGTGAAACAACCCAACCCACAAAATAGTACTCCTTTATTTATGTATAAATGATAAAATACAAAGCATGAGTGCATCTGAAAGGATGAGGAATGATAATCCAATGCAACACAGAGATATACTTCATGCAAGAAGTTACAGACAATAATTGGAGGTTAAATGAGCAAAACCAATACACTGATATACATGCAGATGCATGAAATGCTGAAAACGCACTTGTGCCTGAAAATGATCACGTGAGAAGAGACACCCAAACCTGGAGCATAATGCAGAGCAGATTGATATATGCGTGAACACACACTTAACGTAAATTGATGAGGCTACAAGCATCAAGAACACATACAGAAATATCTGCACCGAATCACGATAGCAATGGAGTCACGATATTAAAACATATGCAGACCCGTCGACTAAGAAGACACATTACACACTCATAGTCTTCACGTTGCATTTCCTTTTCCGTGAATGCGGAGTAATCAAAATCGTATGATCAAAACTCGCCTTAGCGGGAGCTGAAAGATGCCAAGTAAGGTGACGCTTCACCTTGCTTGGCATTACAGCCAGCAAGGTGAAGCATCGCCACTGTGACCATTACCCACGAAGGAGAGGGCCTGAGTGAGTAACGTGTGCCAAGAGGAAAACACAAGGTCATCACACCACGAATGCCAGGGGTGCGTAACAGTTGTGAGTCACGATGAACATTCAAGGCAATTGCTTAGACGAAGGTGACTACAACCGTATCCAACTGCCAAATAACAAATTGAGTCTTGAGTGAAGGTGCCGCCACGTGAGAGCAACACATACACATACGCGTAATGTAAATATAGTCTCACTCGCTGCTACAAAAATCAACAGTAATGTAATACATCGTTTCAACTCAAGAAGTCCAATGACACATGTGCATTTCACAACATCAGCATGAACATGCTCTAGTAAACTTTATACGCTGTCTAAGTCACTTAGTATATGCAGTCGACTAGTTCTTGTCATCACTGCCTTTAAGTTACATTGCTGATTGCTATTTTCCTTCATTCTGTTATGATCCCTTCTTAATGAAGCCAACTGATGCATGAAGTCATCTGATATAGTAGATTACTACCTTCTGATTTGCAAGTGTGTATGACATCAATGACAACTTCCTAAAAATTAGATGGCAGTTGAAGTAGGTTTGTCCCACATGCTGGCAGGATTACAGCTTTGACACCACTTGTAATGTTCCCTTTTGTAAATGCCCTAATTTTTGCCCTAAATCACAAATTCCAAGTAGACCAAGAAAAAGAATAGAATTAGTAACATCATGTACCTGGTTGAGACCCTACAACATATTAGGAAATCATTGAAACATAATCCACATAATAGATCTCCCTTATTAGAGACATTAAAAGCATAGATCTTTCCTACTAGGGTTCAGAACATTAATTAAATCATAAGATATATTTAATTTATTGATGGAATTCAACAATAGGAGAGCTGAGATAAGAGGCATATTAGGGTGCCTTAAACGATCCTCTACCCTAGACCCAATGGTGGATATCATCCCTCTTGGCCATCATATGGCCCTTTACCATCCATATGAAGGGGTGTGCCTAGTGAGGAATCCCATAGCCATTCCCCTCTTCCATTGTAACCCTTATCCTCCTCCTTATGATTAGAGTTTCTTAACTTAATGGTCAACCATGGTAAGGGTTTGGGGAGACTACAGTATGGTGTCCAGAACATCCTTTCCTTCTAAGCCCAAGGGTAGGGCACTCCTTGCACCCCCTTGGCCTCGTGGGACCATTTGTCATGACCATGAGGCGGTGTGCTTAGAAGAGGACCTCATAACAGTTTCCCCTCCCTGTATTCCCCTATTATCCCTACCATATTTGATTGCAGCAAACATACAAAGAATTACACATTATTGCCTACATTCTACGCATAAAAGATCACATAATAATACCATATCCGTAGATTGCATATCATCCCTCTTGGCTATCATATGGCCCTTTACCATCCATATGAGGGGGTGTGCCTAGTGAGGAATCCCATAGCCATTCCACTCTTCCATTGTAACCCTTATCCTCCTCCTTATGATTAGAGTTTCTTAACTTAATGGTCAACCATGGTAAGGGTTTGGGGAAACTACAGTATGGTGTCCAGAACATCCTTTCCTTCTAAGCCCAAGGGTAGGGCACTCCTTGCGCCCCCTTGGCCTCGTGGGACCATTTGTCACCACCATGAGGCGGTGTGCTTAGAAGAGGAACTCATAACAGTTTCCCCTCCCTGTATTCCCCTATTATCCCTACCATATTTGATTACAGCAAACATACAAAGAATTACACATTATTGCCTACATTCTACGTATAAAAGATCACATAATAATACCATATCCTTAGATTGCATATGGTATTAAATTTTAATCATTCATACAAAATTTACTGATATAATGGACAAGACAGTATATCTTATTTTCCTTGATTGGTGTTTGAATGATTAATATAAGACTGATTGAATTGATGGAAGAATTGATTGTTGGTTTGTTTGGTTGATTCCCGATTGATGTTTAATAGATGATTGAATGATTTCCTCGGATTTGATGATTTGAAATATAGTGAATGATGATTGAATAAATGGGAATTCATAGAGTGATGAATGTGATTGAGTGAGTGTTGATTTGATGTATTGGAGAGTGATGATAAGTCCCTTGAATGCTTGGAATGATTTCTCCTTTATACTTTGTTGGTGAAAGGGTCATGTTCATGTGAGTTTTATTCCACTACAACATGTAGAATCAAACACTCAATGTTCCAAAGTGAAACACTAAATACTCAATCCTCTCTTGAATAAGATCACTTCTTATGCTAAGCTTGCAAAGTAAGATCACAAGGTGACTTCAAGGTTCCTTCAATTGTGGATACTCGCTAAGTTGAAATGATGTGATTTGTTGGATCTATATGCTAAGGCAGCGACAACATACTGGCAGCGGATCATATATAGGTTCAAGCTTGCGATTACTCCTGGACTGCGAATACAAGACAAGATCTAATCCAGACTCATACACTTTGGCAGCAAACTACATACTCAAGGCAGTGAGCATATACAATCAGATCTGGACTTTGAAACAACAGCAATCTGCATTTAAATATAGTGATATGAACATACAATATCATTGACATTAATAAGACAGCAAGCATTATCCATAAGGCATTGATTTGGACTGCAATCATATTCTTCCTGGCATGCGATCAGACTTTGACGGCAATCTGAATATACTACTTGCAATCAGACTATGATCTGGATCAGACCTTGGATGACTTTCAGGCAACAGCGTATATTCTGATCTAGGACGGTGATCAGATCTGGGCAACTAACCGGGTGGTTCCACTTTACTGGGTACTTCGTTAGATTTGCTTCATGGATCAGTGATCCTCAGCAAATCACCTTCAGTAATACATAACAGGGTCATGACTGAGTTATTGTAATTTTCTGAGAGCAATATATTTATAATCTAAATTAGTTTCTGTTCATACTGCTGTGAGACCTCTTGGCTGCATGTAGTATCCATTTGGATCTCCTTCAGATTGTGACTTTCTTGAGTGGCGTCTCTCTGAGTATGTTGATTACAGCTGTATGTTCTTTGATCCTTATATCTGCTGTTTTTGTATTTTCTTTTATTTCTCTTCCTTTGATGCCTTTTTACCATTGAGGGTTTTTCCATTTATATCCCCTGGGAGGAATGGAAAGACATGTCCTTTGTGCCAATTACCCAAGAAAGGCATCTCTTCCAAATGGATCACTACTTCCCATAACATGTGGCTCTTGATGACTGGTGATTTAGTGTTTGGTTTGAAATAAACATTCTCTAACAAACCGTTCTTCCTTCCAATCAATATAGCTTTGATCAATGCCCCTTACAGATCATGAGTAGTGACAGAGGCTACGATCTTTAATAACAGCGATCTTTTTCATAGCAATTATCCTTTAATGTCAACAGTGATAAAACAGCTTGCAACTATGGTTGCATCCAATCGGTTCCAGATCATCAACAGAATTTTGAAAGGCATACTAGATTATTGCAGAGACGTGAAATCAATAAATCACAGCACAACACTCAAAATTAATAAAATCACAAATTCTCCAGAGATACTTGCAAATCTGCTGAGTTAGAGGCAACAGTGACTATTCCAAGGGTTTTCATCCTTGGCTTGCCAAAGAGTATGCAAAGGTTTTCATCCTTCCAACTCTTAGGGGCATCTTGGAGGGTTTTTGTCCTCCACGACCAAGATTTGGGTTTCCATCCAAATTCAGTAAGAGTATGAAAGGGTTTTTGCCCTTCCAATTCTTGTGGACTTGGATGGAATTTCGTCCTTCCTATTTGCAAGACACTACCTTGAATTCAAAACTGATAGCTTGATACATTTGCTAGACTATTGCTGATTTGATGATTTTTATGAAGGCACTTGAATGAATTTTTGCTTTTATTTATTGCTGGATGAATTTCTGAGTTGATGTCCTTCTCAAACTAAATGATATTCCCTTTACATTTTCAAATCGGAGGGGGTTGCACCACTTCATCAAATAACTGCCTTTGCAAGAGTTAGACTTCTTCATCGCTGCACTTGGAGAATAATAATTTAATTTCAAAACGAAATAATTTGCCAGCACTGCTGTTCATTACTAGAGTCACTTTATTATTAGATTATGAGCACTATCTTGAAATAGCATTGTTGCTGGAAAATCTGCGATCTAATTTTTAAACAAGGATGTGATCTCTTAAGCTGGGCGGGGGCATGGCATTTTCTCTGGCTCCGCTGCTGTTCTCTTCTCTGCAAGGATCACTGCCTTTCATGACCTCTGTTTTAATGTACGGTTTTCCTTATTAACAGACTTAATGTTTATCCAAAAAGGATGTAGAAAGGATGAGCACAATCGGTTAAATCATCGGATTCTCATCGTGGACACACACGTTGAAATCCCAAAAAGTGATACCTTATATGGGAATCTAAGGTGTGACTATTGGGATTCCATATTTGGCTTCTAATGTTGATATATATGTTCTTTAATACTAGTGCTATATAATAGCTAATCATAGTTTCATTTGTACTAAGTTGCTTCTAATGAGCCATATTTGTAGACTTTTTTCAATATTTAAAACAAAAAGAGGTAATCGTCCAACAACACCAGGGATGAGGGTATAAATTGCCCAACCCAAAGCCAAGCTTCAGCTTTCGCAAATACTCTTGGATATGAATTGTTGGTTAAAGTCATCCTGTGCTTTGTCACACACAGAGCTTGAAATCAGAAGAAAGAAAAACATGTCTGGCAATTTGGTACGCTAAAAAGTGGAACAGGCACCATTGTTAAGCCCTGGAATCTAGCAATTAGCTGTGGATTTCTTAAATGGTACACCAGGCATAGAGACACTGTCCAATTTGTATTGGGATTACAAAGTTCGATGAACTCCTCCACTTTTGGAGAATGTCCAGGTGAGGCTAAGAGAATGTCAAATAAAGTGCTTAAGATATTGAGGATTTTAAAGTCGGTGACTGCAACTTATTACTGTTATATTGTATATATCTGGAAGCTTATCCATCAAAGAAAACGTCTCTTTTAATTGTAATTTCATAGCTTTATAATTTCCATTATATTGGTGTGCATTTTTTGGTTTCGCTTTCTGTTTGTTGATATGCTTTGAATAATCTCATAGTTGTAAGAAATGCTGTGGGCCCAACTAAAATAAATAATAGCCAATGGAAGAGATGCAGGAACATCATTTGACCTGGGTTCTGAATTAGGCAAGTAGATGCAATTTTTTAATTTAATCTGGTATAAGATAGATAAAGAAGTCACCAAAAATTCCAATAAACTCACCAAACAAAATTTTCCACCATTAAAACAATCAAGTCAAACTAAGCTTTTCAGTTGGGAGAAAGATAGACACAAAGAGTAAGGAAGTTCATCCTGCTACTGCACCATAGTCCCCAGACTCGCCGCAAGTCACGCGAGTCTCGCGAGTAGGCGAGCCGAGGCAGCCGTGGCAAGTTCTGCTGACTCACCAACTCGCACTCACGAGTTTTGAGCATTACTCGCATGACTCGCCGAGTCATGCAAATCACGCCAAAACTTGCGACTGTGAGCTTCATGACTCGCGCCGCAGCAGTCAATTGTTGCCAACTTAAAACAAAAAAACACATGTTTTTTCCTTCATTTTTTTAAGATATGCTTTCTAATTTGCCCTAAAATGTATTCTATTTACTTGTCATGAGAAGAGAGGAAAAGTGAGAGGAAAGAAAACAAGACGCCATAGGTTTGCAACCAGCAGGGAAGAAGAGCATCAAGGAGATCACAAATCACAATCAGGAGGCCATAGGTTTGCATTGAGAGCATCAAGCAGTTACAAATGTTTGGGGCTACAACCCCAAACCTTCAACAATGTAACGAGCCTTGCTGGTTCTATGCTGCAACTTTGTTTTTCTTTTGAATGTTTTGCTAATTTTTTTGTTTTTTCAAACATATATTTTTTTTGTAATTTTCTCAATATATGAAATAATTAACATCAGCAATTTATCTTAATTTCATGCTCACAAAAATAACAAATTCAATACTTGCAAGATTCTCATGAACAGAATTATAATGAAAATGGCACCTTAATTGTCAAGCAAAGGTTGCTAATCAACTCCAAAATAGGCCTTGACTGGAAACGTCAGCCTTTAGTTGAAACACAGCCAGTGTGGCATCACTCGCAGCCTCCATCAACGACGCAGCCCCTATACATATTGTCGCATTCACCAAGGGGTGTAAATGCTGCCTATAAGGGAACCGTAGGTGAGTAATGGTGATTCCCTTCAACCCGTACCTGCTTCAGCCTGCCGTAATTCCTCTTGATTGATACGGCTCTAGTCACATCCGTACGGCATCCACAATGAACACAATCCAAATCTGTTCTGCAACACAATTTGTTGGCAATGGAATTCCAACTCAAAGTGCATCGGATTTTGAAGAAGAATTACGTTTCTTCAAAATTGTATCAAACCCTCAAACCTTCTCCATTTTCGATTTCTTCACCAACTTCAAACACAAAATAATGACAATTGATAATGATTTTCAAAAACTTCCAAGGCTTTATAAAAGAACATTAAAAACAAGCCTTCCTCTTCACACTTTGCCTCAAGCTTCAAGAACACACCTTTCATTAAAGAAGCTTCAACTTCACACCATCAATTTATAACATGAAGTAACTTAGTCATTTAATTAAGCCAAGCTTAATTTAATAACTCCATATGCAAAATGATGTAACTGAAACATTCTGACAAACAGCATCCTGAGCCCATACTGCCCTGCCAAAAATAGAAACCAGACAAAAATAGACTTACTATAAATAGTAAATCTATCATAGAGACCCTCTAAACCAACTGTCAGCTCACGAGGATCGCGATGATGAACTGACGAAAACACCCTCCAGACTCCTACTAATACAGGGACATCACAAACAACTTGCCATCCATGTTTTGAGTCAGCCATGCAGAGCTTCTAGATGTGAGCGCAATCGGTCCATGTTCAAGCACATCCACTTGAAGAGGCATGATAGATTGTCTGTGGAGAGGTTGAATGATCTTGTCTTTGTTCATTACAACCTCTGTCTTAAGACCAAGCAGATTTTGGACACTAACTCCTCTCTGATCACTCTAGCGGAGATTGATCCAGAGTTCAAGTGGCTCACTGACTCTACCAATCCTATCTTCACTGAGGAGGACCATGAGTGGGTTGACCAAGCAGACAGAGTGGCTGAGGTTGTGGCTATGGCAAAGGAGGATAGGGCATGATCTGACAGAGGCACAGTTAATGTTGATAATTGTGGCACCTCACAGACAAAGATTATGGCTACTCAATCATCCAAGACCTACCTTACACACCTTTGTAGGAGGCGGACGGACTACTCTAAGGCTGAGGCTGAGCTAGAGCTAGAGCCTGAGCCTGAGCCATAGACTTGTTTTTGTTTACAGTTACACATGTTTGGGAACATTTGATGTCATGGATTTCATGGATTTTATATACATTTGACAATATTTATAATTCTATATATCTATGTTTTCTATTGCCTTCACTACAATTTATGTTTGTAGTTGAGCTTATGTGATGGATCAGGATGTATGTTTCATTGTTTAATAGTTTATGACATTATGTATGTGATCAAAATTGCTTGAATTGATGATGTTATTGTGTCTTTAAGCTTTATTCAATAATGGGTACATGAAACAAGTTTTAAATCGTTAAAAATCTCTAAATTTCAAAGGGTTTTTCATTTTGCCGAGTCATAGCCGAGTCACGAGTCGAGTCAGCCTTGTCGAGTCTGAGTCTGGGAACTACGTGTAACTGCACCAATGAATCTTGTGTTGCACTATATTTACCACACATATTTTCAGCTATTTAATTAATATTACTATAGGTGTAGTTTAGTGCAAGTTTGAGAATAATGTGACCTTATCTAAAGAAAGACGAGTAACTACAATTTGACAAGTTCATCCAATATTCATATGCTAATCAGATACTATGTTACATATAAGTTGTTACAAGATTTCCTTTTCCTTCTATTAAAGATTCCAATTATCACTTATGCAGTGAAGTTGATATAAATCCAAAGGTAATGTAAGCTTACGGGTAGAGTGATCTGACCAGCTTCATCCACAATGCAAACATCAAACCTTTTATTTGCAAGTAAAGGATGTCCTATTCCAAGGCATGTCACTCCAACGACACAAGCTTGATTGATTCTTTCTTCTAGCTCTTTGACAGAATTTATCCCCATTCCTACAACAAAAGAACCGTACAAGGTTCAATGCTCATGATAACATTAATCAAAAATCAAGGTCAATCTCTCTATCTAAATAGAAAGTTAGAAGCTAAGGTTCATAACCAAACCTGAAATCGTGTACTCATGTATATCTTTATGTATTGCTGTATTTCTACCAAGCCGTAAAAAATCTATTCCCTGCACTAAATAACATTTACATCAATAATATATCAAGACCCCACCAAAAGCTGTACTTTTACTTTTATTACCAGTAATATCCATCAAAAAATGAAGAAATGATCATTCACAGAGAGCAACTGAAATAAACAATATTTTTCAATGCACTTTCATTCAATAATAACATATTAAATTTCTCCACCGTTATTCTGGACCTTAATAGAAACAATGCTGCATATAAAGGTTACATACTTTTACAATATAATATTTGGATTCTATGAAATCAAGACCAATATGAGATTGAATTCTGTCCAACTAAAATGCTTTACCTACAATTATAAACAGGCTAGTTACTGTTATAGTTCTGACTCCATAGCAGAATTCAGAGCAATGCAAATTAATTACTAAAATTGAATGCAATTGTAAGGGTTTTCTACAAAATATGTAAATGGCTATTACAAAGGGATCTCTCTAAGCATTCCTTGTTGCAAACAAACCATTCACCTTGATATTATCAACTAGCATTAATATGTTACTGTTTTCAAGGGATAGTAAATATCCTGATAGAGAACTGGAAAAGTGAAGAACTATTTATGACGTGAGCAATATTATGGCTACTCAGTGCCCTGTCAATTAGTGTGTATGCTGTGCAATTGTTTATTCTATAATCTCAACATGACTTTTTTATAATGTGTTCAAATTGGGAAAAAATAACCTGAGCTTTCAATTTTAGTAGTAAATTATCAACCGCTGAATTTGTGTAGGATGTGAGCAAAATGGAAGAGCCACGAGCAAGAAGTGCTTTCACAGCATGCACCATAGTAGAAGTCTTCCCTGTCCCTGGCATTCCCAAAATAAGTGCATAGTCCTTTGCCGAAAGCATCTGAAGTCATACCAATTGTTTAGAATTTAGATTTAAGAAAGATTTGGTTAAATATTAAACACCTATCCATTATATAAGAAAGTAACAACAATATCGTATACTGTAATGTTTTTATGTTTCAGTTTTTCTAAATTGCACTTTTAACACTTATAACACAAGGTACAGAACATTAAGAATATTTAGTATGTCTAGCATTTTAGGTGTTACCCTGTTATTTTAGCACTATTATATTTGAGAACAGAGACTTGAATAAAAGGAGAACCTTAGGTATTGCTCGACGTTACAACAATATTGTACACCGTAATGTTTTTATGTTTGAGTTTTTCTAAATTCCATTTAACACTTACAACACAAGGTACAGAACATTGAGAATAGTTAGTATGTCTAGCATTTTGGGTGTTAACCTGTTATCTTAGCACTATTATATTTGAGAACAGAGACTTGAAGAAAAAGAGAACCTTATGTATTGCTCGACTTTGATCACCATTCAGCTCTTTTGCAGATCTGGCATACAGAACTGCTGGATCCTGACTAAGGATTGTTCCACTATCAAACCTAGGTGGCTGCAGAATAATAAGCAATATAATGAGAGAGGTGCCCAGATAATTCATATCTGAAAAAGCTGAGTTGCAAGATAGCTAGCACATAGAATTCAAACTGGCACATTCACCTGCAAGTCAACTATGAGTTTCCTACGATGATCATCACAGTTGCTTTTTACAAACAGCTGCAGCAAATTGAACCTAACAAAGCAGCACCATATGAACAATTTGTGTCAAAAAAGAAACACGGGGATTATTTGCAGCCCAATTTAGACACATACATGCAGAATAGTTGGCATCAAATCCTCCGACATTTCACTTATTTAACTAATTCTGTTGCACTCAATGTAAGAGTTTGTGATATAACAAAGTCAAAATTCCCATTAATAATCCACTTAGATTCACCTCAATGCTTTGTGAATTTGAATCCCACAATAGCTAATGATGTCAGTATTTGCATGCAAATAAGATTAAGAGAGAAAAAAACAAGTTAAAGACACTCTATTGCAAGTTATGCTCCAGGAACTGTTTTCATTTATTGAACAGAATGGAGATGAGATTTACTGATCAAGTCATATTTTGTCATTCTCCCAATAATCTACTACAATTGTCTACTAGCACTTTGAATGTCCAAATTAAAGTCACAGAGCACTTATATATTATTACAATAGAAAAGGACAGTATTAACATGGGTAAATCACATCTGTATTCTTAAACCACTATTACTACCAGCCAATATATTATTATCTGTGAAGAACTGAACAATTTTAACCAAAAATATATTTTCCATCTTAAGCATTTGGGATCAATGCATACAGAAATTAGCAAACACCTCATTATTGCATATGAAGACGCTGTTTCATCTTTGTCAATCCGCCATAACAGTGTCCTCAATTCATCCTGTCTGTAGCCTGCCAATCTTAGTTGATGTGATAGAGAAATCTGGAAACAATACAAGCAATACTCCCATGTAAGTGTTAGTATCAAACATCTGAAACCACATGAAGATTTCAGGAATAGTTTGAATCAATATATTGAAACACAAGCAATAAGGTAGCGATGGAGAAATCTAAATATTCAAGAGAAAAAGGATGTTGGATGATTCAAAACTGAAAGTACTTCAAATTAACGAAAAGTAGGAACTGAATGGCATTTAAGGGAACATTCAATTCATTACAGTAATGGAGGAGTGTGTAATTTCTATAATGAATCCACTTGCAACAGCTACATGCCCACTTTCGGTGCTTAGTATCTGCAAAAAACACAGAAAGGAAACATGAGCCATTATTAAGATCTCTTGTCAACTGTTATCATGACCAAGAACATCAGACAAGATGCAATGCCATAGTGACTAGAAATTTATGATTAAAAAAATATTAGAAAGTTGAAACAATATTGCAGTAAACATTGTCCAAATGAAAAAATAACAAGGAATTCTAGATAAGGCTGAATCTTAATCAAATTATCATCCAATTATATATCCACAGATATCAGAAACACTGGGTTCATAAAAATTTATAATGAATTCTTCTCTACTTTTTAGAATGAAAAAGTTTTTATATCAATAAAAAATTAATTTAAAGCATATATTCCTTACAGAAATAGAAAATGTCAACCTACCCTTCTGTAACTAATTTTTTTGTGAATTGCCCTCTATTTCTAAATCTTATTAATTTGAGACATTCTTCAAGTCTTCAAGTTTCCATTTCCAAAAATGCATTTCCTCTGTGGCTACTTTGAGGAACTCCTTATGGATTAAGAGAAATGGCTCAATAAGTTGATTATCAAGAAGAAGGAACTTGTAAAGAAGTGGAAGAGATTGAACATGAGGAATGTGATCAAAGAAACTCAAAGACACCAGCGAAGGCACCTGAGGCACCTTCTAGATTTGTTCAAAAGAATCATCCAGAAGACTTAATTATTGGAGACAATGACCAAGAAATTCAAACAAGGAGAAGATTGGCCATTACATCAGAACATACAAGTGAACCCCAAAATTGAACCCAAAACGTGAACTCCGAAAGTGAACATCAAAACAGAAGGAGGTCTTTGCTTTCTAAAATTGAACCCCAAAGCTTTATGGAGGCAAGCGAAGCACTGAAGACAAACACTAGGAAAGTGATATGGAAGAGGAATTAAATCAAAATGAAAAAATAGAACTTGGGAGCTTACCCCAATACCTAGGATGATGAAAATGTAAATGGCACTAAATGGATATTCAAGAACAAACTAAATGAGGATGGTGAAGTCGTCAAAAACAAGGCAAGATGAGTATGCAAGCAATATGCTCAAGTCAAGGGTATTGATTTCGAAAAAACATTTGCCCTTATAGCTTGTCTTGAGGCTATAAGGATGTTCTTAGCATTTGCTAGTTTTAAGAAATTCAAAGTCGACCAGATGGACATCAAAACAGTGTTTTTTAAAAGAAACTTAGAAGAAGAGGTGTATACTGAGCAGCTTGAAGGGTTCGTTCTATCGGAGAATAAGAACTATGTATGCAGATTAAATAAAGCACTTTACAGATTGAAACAAGCCCCTGGGGCTTAGTACTCAAGACTCGATAAGTGTCTACAACAAGAAGATTTTAAAAGAGGTATTATTCATAGCAATCTATATATTAAAACTGAAGGTGATCAATTGATTGTTGTAGTTTATGTTGACAACGTCATTTTTGGAGGTAGCAACAGTGAGATGTGTGAAGACTTTGTAATGAATATGCAAAATGAATTTGAAATATCTATGCTTGGTGATTTGTCCTTCCTTGGGCTGCAAATATCTCAATCAGATAAAGGAATATTATTATATTTGTTTCACAGACCAAGTACATTACAGAAATGTTACAGAAATTTAGGACGGAGGATTGCAATCAAGTGAGTAGACCCATGGTTACAAGATGCAAGTTGAGTAAAGGTGATGAATCTCCCAATGGTGATTAAACGTTTTATAGATCAATAATTGAGAGTTCGTTATATGTAACAGCTTCAAGACCTAACTTTATGCAGGTAGTTGGAATGCAATGTCCATTTCCAAGGAGTGGTTTGGAGTCCGAGTTACTAATTAGCCTGTCTTATTCCCGTAGACTAAAGTCAGGTAAAAGGGAATAATTTAATTTAATTATTTAATGTTATCCAACAAAGTACATTTTATGTGTAATATTAATTAATTGTTATAACAATTTTTTATGAAGTGACTTAAGTGAAATATTTAGGAGATTAATCAAATCAATTTATTTCCCTGTAAGAACCCTCCCAAGGCTCTATCTGCTGAACTGAAACTTCTTGTTTTGGTTTCAAATGTTTTCAAATTTTTTTTTGTGTTTTTTGAGATGGTTTCTTGCAAAAAACAATGCATAAACATGAAAAGAAACTTCTGGAATTTAACACTAACAATACTTTGGGCATAGAAGACAATCTTTGTTACATTTCCTTCAATACATAGCACTAGAATGTTTTACATTAACAAGCATACCAATTTTTATTGTAAAAATTACTTTCAAACCCTTGCTGGCCGGAAAAGCAAACATACACAGCTCATATCTCCTTCTACCAACAACCAATCCCCAAACTGATGGTATCAATCACTGTGGTTCAGCTAGGCATCCCTCTTAAGAATTTTTACTAATTTTTTGGTGCCTCCTTCAACAAAATTGAACCATGTATAGAAGAGAGGGTAGGGTAGACGAATAACCAGCAAAAACCAATGATTCGAACCACCATGACACAGCCAATAACTCCTCAATTTGATGCCCTCAATCTGCTATGAAAATATGCCTTCAATCTATCAAAAACATCTATGAATAATCTATCCAATGATCAATCAGCACAATGATGACTCCTGAATGAAACCAACCAAATTAGCAATATCAGGTGAATATTTCACACCCTCTAACTGCTGCTACAAAGAAGGTGCAACGCTCTCCAATGCCGATAAGCTTAAAAGACTACAGAAACCCTTGGTTTCTCACAAACTCCAATGCTACAAAGAAGAAATTTCAATCAAAGCATAAAACTTAATGACTTCTATGAAGTATATATAACTCTCTCTTACAAAGAGAAGTCAGACCCCTTCAAAAAGCAGCTTGCACAACTTTACATGAGAAATGAATAATCATTAAACATTTTAATTTCTTTTCTCTATAGTTGGCATGCCAATAATTAATTAAAATTAATGCTCAATATGGCCCCAACAAATGATGCCATGACCCTCACTTAAGTTATGTTATAAAATCATAATAACTTAATAATATAAGCTCTCAACTATTAATGTTTATTTAGGCCAAATAAACATTAATATCTCCATCATTACTCAATATTTTTGAATGTTGTTTGGACTGGGAGCTGACATGATAAACCTGCATATGACCATCCCCCATTTCTAAAAATAGTAGGGGACCTTCTCTAAGCATCTCAAAACTTACTATAAATAGCAATTACTGCATATGGAGTCTTGGAGGCCTCAAACGAACACCAATCCTACAAAATTCTGACCACTGCAGAAGTTGCATCCCTCAAAGGGACCCTCTATCCAACCTCATTGACCTACGAGGGTCAATGATAGGCCAATCTACTCTACCAACTGATGAAAACTAGGAGGGGACATTATAGTCCACCCTCCCTGAAATTGCTTATCCTCGAGCTCTCAACTCAAGATGTTGTAATATATCATTGCTCTCCCAAGTAGCATGCTCAACCAGCAAGTCCTTCCACTTAATCAGATATTCCCTGATGACTCATCTCAGCAACTGTTTCTCCCTAACATCCAAAATAGCCTTAGGTACCAAAATCAACTTCCCCTCATCATCCAAGGGTGGTAGAATTGCAAAAGGAACCACACGGTATCCCAACACCTTCTTGAGGCGAGACACATGGAATACATTATGCACTTTGTTGTCTGTCAATAACTCTAGCTCATAAGCCACCTCACCAACCCACTTGATAATCCTAAATGGGCCATAATAGTGTGGATTAAGCTTCTCTGCACCACTCTTCCTGAGAGTGGACTGACAATAGGGTTGTAGCATCAAATACACGAGATCTCCTACCTCAAATGATCGCTCAGTCCTCTTCTGATCCGCATATTGCTCTGTTGATTTTGTGCTTTAGCAATATTTTCCTTGAGAGCCCTCACGATGTTCTGGCTCTCCTGCAACAAATCACCAACACTAGGCACTCTATTGTCGCTCAACAGTAAATCTAAAAAATTGGGCACCTCATAACCATACAGAGCCAAAAATGGAGTCATTTGGACAGATATGTGATGAGTGGTATTATAACAATACTCACAAATGTAAATCCACTTCACCCAAGCCTTCTACTGCCCTGCAATATAGTTCCTGAGGTATCCCTCTACCCATTTATTCACTATCTCCATCTGCCCATCTATCTACGAGTGGTAGCTGGTGCTCGAAGTAAGCTCGATCCCACACAGTCTAAATAATTCCTTCCAGAAGAGGCCCATGAATCGGCTATCTCTGTCACTGACAATATTCTGAGGCAAACCATGCAGTCTGAAAAACTCGCAGTAGAACAACTTTGCTACCTGTGCAACTATATACGTAGTGGTAATCGGACAAAAGTGAGCATATTTTGTCAACCGATCAACAACCACATATATACAAGCTCTCCCTTGCACCTTCGGCAAGCCCATAATGAAATCCATGGATAAACATTCCCACTTCTTGTTTAGAATTGGAAGTGGTTGACGTAGTCCTGCAAGGTACGTGTGCTCCTGTTTATTCTATTGACATACAGGGCACTCTCTGACATATTTAAGGACATCTACTTTGAGCCCTTTCCAAGAAAAGCGCTCTTGAACTTGCCTATATGTTTTGAAATATCCCGGGTGTCCTACCATCGGTTCATCATGAAAGAATCTCAACACCTTGCTCTTCATCTCCGAACCTGGGGTCAAATAAATTCTACCTTTGTAAATGTTCAGCTCATTTACAACTGTATACCTGTTGTCCTAAATAGACCCCTCAACTATCCCTACAACCCGAGTGTCTTTGGCATACTCTACCACAATCATATGTTGCCAATCCTCTGAAATTTGGACCATACAGCTCAAATGTGGACAGCGAGATAAGGCATCAGCAACAACATTCTGAGTTCGTTTGACATAAGTGATATCGAATTCATATGCTTGGAATTTACTAACCCACTTTTGTTGATGATCATTGAGGTCTCATTGTCCTAGGAAATGCCTCAAGCTATTATGATCAATTTTTATTCTAAATTTGTTGCCCACAAGATACTGCATGAACTTGGTCAATACATGCATAATGGCTAACATCTCCTTATCATATATATTGTAGCTCCTTTCCGGCCCTCTAAGTTTCCGACTCTCATAAGAAATCGAGTGCTTATCTTACATAAGCACGGCACCAATATCCTCACTAGAAGCATTGCACTGAAACTCAAAAGGCTTCGTGAAATCAGGCATAGCAAGAATGGGGCATGTAGTCATAAGCCCCTTAAACCTCATGAAACACTCTTGTGCCTCAGGAGTCCATATAAATGCACCTTTTTTCATCAAATCAGTCAGAGGAGCTGCATTACGTGAATATCCACTAACAAACCGGTGATAGAAGCTACATAAACACAAGAATCCACGTAGTTGCGTGAGGTTCTCAGGAGTAGGCCGATCAACAATAGCGCGGATCTTCTTAGGATCCATCGGCACACCCTCTGCACTAATAATGTGGCTTAAATACAGTAACTCTATCATCCCCAAATCACACTTGGACTCTTTAGCATACAAGGACTCCCTATCCAGAATACCCAAAACTGTATCCAAATGTGCAAGATGCTCCTCCCACGTCCTACTATATACCACGATGTCAAAGAAGACTAGCACAAACTTCCTCAACTGAGGCTAGAAGACTCTGTTCATGGTGGACTGGAAAGTAGCAGCTGCATTGGTTAGCCCAAATGGCATAACCACAAACTCATAATGTCCACAATGATAACAAAAGGCAGTCTTCTCTATATCATGCTCTTTGAGCCTAATCTGGTGATAGCCTGATCTCAAATCAATCTTTGAGAAATAACAAGCCCCATGTAACTCATCGATCAGCTCATTGATCCGTGGGATAGGGTACCTATTTTTTATGGTCCTCTTATTCAGGACCCTGTAATCAATGCACATATGAAAGGTACCATATTTTTTCTTCACCAGAACAACTGATGAAGCAAATAGTGACTTACTCGGCCTAATGTGTCCCATAGTGAGCAGCTCTTTAATTGTTTTCTCAATCTCATCCTTCAATCGCTTTGGGTGCCGGTAAGGTGTAATCATCACGGGTTTCGCACCCTCCTCCAACTCTATAATGTGCTCAATGCCCCTGTCTAGAGGTCTACCAGGTGGAATGCCTTTTATAATTTTTTTCTCTTACAAAAAAATTTGGGGTTTTGTTTTTGCCCATAAAAAATTAGTGTTCGGTTTTTTCTAATTTTTCTCCATAAAAAAATTAGTGGTGAGTTTTTTAATTTTCTCTCCTTCAAAAAAATTTGGTTAGGCTTTTAAATTTTTTCCTCAAAAAATTATTGTGGGTTTTGTGCAATTTTTTCTACAAAAATTGTTTTGTGCAAGAATTTTACCATTTTTCTCAAAAAAGAAGTTTTGTATGTTGACCAGTGTCTCGGATTTTGTGCCAGCTACTCATTGATGTTTCAGTGTCTAGGTTTTCACATTTTTTTCCTAAAAAATTGTCAATCTAGTTTTGATTATTTTTCTCCTCAAAAATTGTGACTAATTTTGATCAATTTTTCTCCTCCAAAATCATGTCTAGTTTTGTTCACTTTTGTCCTTAAAAATCATTTCTAGGTTTTATAATTTTTTCCTCAAAAAATTACTGTTTCATGGGTGATGTCAACATCACATCGAGGGTTTGGCAACTTTTTCCACAAAAATCGCGGTTTCTTGCAATTGTTCTGGATTGCACCTAGAGTTGCTACGACAACAGTCTGCACAATGGTTTTGTTGATTTTCTCCTCAAAACTACGGTTTTAGTTTCACAAGATGATCTCGGTGTCTCAAGCTATAGGAAGGGACAATTATTGTTTCCCAACATCAAGTTGGATGAATTTTGGTTATCTTGGTCATTTCCAAAAGTTTTGCAAAATCAAGGTCTCCGCAACAACCTCATTTGTTATTCCCAACCGGTTACTGAGGGGGGGGGGTGAATCAGTAAGAACTATTTTCTCACCTATTTCAATCTTGTTAAATACTTCTTGTAATCTAAGCAAAGCATAAAGAAAACATTCACAACTGTAAAAGTACACAGATCAACACAAGATTTATACGTGGAAACCCTCGGTTAGAAGGAAAAAACCACGATGAGATAGAACTCACAACTTCACTACTGCAGAATGAAGGCGCCCTGTTAGGAGCTTACAAAGCACCGGTTAAGGTGCTACCCTGTTAAGGGATTTTACAAGAGATCTGTTAAGATTTGAACCCTATTAGGAGCTGCTTGGTTACAGGACTTTCAACATCAAAACGATGTTACCCTGTTAGGGGATTTTTACAACGAACCGATTAGGTCCACCCTGATATAGGGATTTTAACTTGCTTTCACACTTAACAAAAGCAATGATCCTTTTATGACACTGACTGTCTGATTAGATCATACCTCTTGATCTTTCCCGGTTGCCTGGTTGTTGAATCTCTTCTAGCTCTATCCTCTTTCACCTCTGGTGACTGTGATCTCTGTGCAGACACCTTTTCTCTGCTCTCAACAATTCTCAACAACACTTTATCTTGCGTCCTATGGCCTATATTTATACAAGAGTTCACCGTAATGAAACCCTTAACTCATAGGACCAGGCTGTAAACTCAACAATAAATCATGCAACTAGCATAGCAACTTAGAGTTTACCGTGAGATCATCCGAAGAAATAAAGCTAACTCCTGTTAAAAAGCTAACTCCACTTCTGAGCAGTGGATATCCCGTATAATCCGGTTTTAACTCAAACTGCTCCGCAAAATCCAGTGCGGATATTTTGGCAGTTTAGACCAGTATAACTTATACATGATTCATCACACTATATACTGCGAGACCGGTATGGTGAACTTGAATCTGTTTACCGGTGTGTTCCCTTTTGTTTATCTACCAATGCATACACTCTGTTTCTAGTCTACCGGTGTCTTCTAAGTAACGTGAGTGACCAGTGACCTGTTACCAGTTCATGGTGTTTGTGACTTTACACTAATGACAACTTAAATTGCTAACATCATTTTGCAGAGCATTTTGACAAGAAGGGGGGCAGCCTTCTCTATGCATCCTTGACTAGAGCGGGGTAGCCTTCCATGCATTTGTGACCAAAAGGCCTGCTGATTGTCTTTTGTAGGGTTGTTAGAACAATGACCATTAAGGAAGGGTATTAAAATATTGTAATGTTTCTTTAATGGTCATCTTAGTTGTTTTAGGAAGTTTCTTTTTCTATCTTCAATTCACAATTGTTTCATTTAGAAACATCATCTTTGTGAATCTATTTAAAGAGCTTTCCTCTCCTTGGTTTAATACCTTGATTTACAATAACAGTGAGACTAATCTGCCCTAGCCTGCTGTTGGAGAACTCATTCAGATTTTTCACAATGGATTCACACAATTAAAGTTTTGAGTGAATTTGTGAAGTCTTTTTAGCAAAGACAAATTTCAATGGTTTGTTTGGAATTTATAGCAGAATATTAGATTTAATGAAGAGTTTGGAGATTAATATTGAATATTGCTTTCCTCATTAAAAGAGCAATTTCACATTGATAAAACTGGACGTTGGAGGTCATTGAAAAGCTGGACGTTTTTACCCTTCGTTGATTCTCTTTCTTTTGGCAAAGCATGGAACTGTCATTTATTGTGTGCCTATCTTGGGATGATTTCCCTAACTGGCAGGTCACAGGTCTTCAACTGGGCATCAAACCTCCTTTGTGTTGGGTGGGAATAACTAGAAATACCCTATCCACAGGTCTAAGAAAATGGGACATGAGATTGGTTTGCATTCTCAAGGCTGCATGACAAAGAAAGTCAATGTTAGGTGCTAGATGTCACTCTTTTTGGGTGTTAGAACTTTTGGATGTTGGACATGACCATTATCTAGGTGCTGGGATTTTTTGGACAGTATTTTGGGTCAACCCAA
Source organism: Chamaecyparis obtusa (assembly GCA_027943335.1). Lineage (NCBI taxonomy): Eukaryota > Viridiplantae > Streptophyta > Pinopsida > Cupressales > Cupressaceae > Chamaecyparis > Chamaecyparis obtusa. The sequence continues at coordinate 140,581 of BSBK01007035.1, read as the reverse complement.
GGCAGAGACATAAGTGTGGGAGTAAGTTGTTCAGTGGCAGTGCATAAAGATATTGACTACAAGCTTATACTTGCATTTTCCTCCTATGTAATTCTCTTTCAAACTGTTGAAGACTAGCTTATATGAAGTTATGTATATCTTAAAAATTCATGCATGAATATAACAACCATTTCTTCGACGAATAAAAGATCAGATTTAGTATTTATTGCTTACATTGTTCAAATTCATGATATTTAGATGTTATCTCAGATATCATTAGAAGCATATCTATCATATTTTGTTATATTGTAATATACACAAAAGCAAATCAAGAAGCCATAAACTGAATCAACCTTCCAAGCTGAAGTTCAACATCTATCCTTTGAAAGCACAAATTGGAAAAAAAAAATGGTTAAATTCAAGAAGGGAGTTTTACAGTGGTACTAGAGCTTCCATTCCTGCCAGTCTGGAGGGTTCTGTGCTTGATCAACAGTGTCATGACTTGGGAATAAATAATGTAGCCCTTTCACACCATTACAAGCTGAGAAGAAATAGATCAAAACCCAAATATTGAAGAAACACTGATAATTGATCTATTTGAAGAAGGTGAAAGGGTTGAAGTAAACATGGGTGACAGAGAGCACAAAGATCACGAAGAACCTAGCACAAAGGATATTCTCAATGATCTAACTAGTGTGAGTTATGGCACAATATAGCTCAACTGTATGCAATGATGGCTCAACATGTTTTGGGTAATAATAACAACAATGATAACAACAATTGTTGTAACAATGGTGATGGAAAAAATAGTGGGAATAATGGTCAAGGAGATGGTTCAGTTAACAAGGCTGCAAATCAGCATGCTATGGCTGGAACAACTAACTCTAGGCCTTTTATCCTAACTTTCTTCTAGAAACAAACAACAAGCTGAAATTGAACCAACACAAAAAGAATTGTGGGACCAAATATTGCAAGATTGGAGAGTTTCGGGTATAGATTTTCAGGCTGAAAAGTCCTTCCATGACTGCATGGATTTCAAGTTGAAACATAGGCTTCATAGGGACAGTAGATCACAATCATATACAATGATTTGCACAGGAAGGTTGGCAAGTTAACCATTCCTTATTATGATGGGTCCAAAAAAACTACAGCTAGAGTGTAGGCGCAGAAGCTAGATACTTATTTTCAGCTCAATCCCATGCCAGAAAATGAAGCTATCAGGTATGCAACTATTCAATTGGATGGTAGTGCTCATGAGTGGTAGCATCACAGGATTATCACACTAGGTCACGATAAAATTGATTCTTATGCAGAGTTCACTTAGAGATTGATTGATAGGTTTGATAAAAAGGATTTCAAACTTCATTTTAAGGAATTGCAAGAGTGTGAACAGTGGGGTACAATGGATAAATACATTGCTGATTTCCAAAAGCTATTAGTTTTGGTCACTGACATTTCAGAGAGGAGACTAACTGTTCTTTTATGGATGGGTTATCAGATCCATTGCGAGGATGGATAAAGGCACTTAGCCCACCCACACTACATGAAGTCATAAAAAAAGCTATAGACATGGCATCCTCAAGTACAAAAAGTAAATTTCAATCAGAAGGAGTCTTGAGAAAGATAAGGATAAGAAATCTTTTCAGAAGGATTCACCTAAAATGGACAGATTGGATGATGAGGCTTGTAATGAATTAGAAGCTATGTTTCGGCTACAAGGAACCTTGGGAACCAGGTCACAGGCGTCTAGGAAAGGGTAAGGTTTGTTATATTGAGGTAGTCTCTAACATTGAGGAGTAAGAAAATGCAGAGAAAATTCAGGGCAGCAAACACAGTGATTCCAATGATGAGCAGTTGAGATATGATAAGCATTCACCTGTCAAAGGTGGGGCTATTGCTACCTTATCTGGTACACCCAGAATTAATTATTTGCCAAGCCATAAGTACTCTGGAAACAATGTAAGTTACTCTGGAAACAATGTAAGTTTGCTTCTAAGAAACTAAACATGCAGGGAACTTTTAGTCATTTTGAGATTCTGATAGGCTAATCTCAAGGCTCACAAAAACACATTAATGAATAATGCATTCTGCATATAGCAATGAGGCAATCACTGGCAGCATGTACAGGGGCATGTATACATGACAAAATGAAGATGTTCCAAGTGACGGGTGAGGATCTATATATCATTATATTCATAGAAATATTTTTTCAACTCAAGATTTGTATGATCAAATCAGCTTAGAAACCAGATACAGTTAGCATTGCAAGGAGAATACCTCAGATAATATTGTTAGCAATGGGTATAATGGTGTAATATCTTGCATATCACAAAGTCTGAGGAAAATGACAGCAATAGAATTCAATAAACATGTATTTCAATGCAATAGAAAGGCTCAAATATTTACATACAGTGCATGACGGGATTAAAATGAATGCTATGTCAGATATCTACACACAACATACATAATCTTTGGTTAGAAGGATTGGCTATAAAGGTCCCTATTGCATTATGAAAAAGGATTTTTCAAGTACTTCAGTTAGACATTCAATCATCATCCACAATTTCAAAGGTGACATGAAAAAGAGTATAGTTTGAGACGTGTTTGTAAAGAGCCAAATACCCAACTTGCTGATATCACTGAACCCTAAAGATTAAATAGAGTAGTTTTTTAAGAAAATATTGTGAACATAATGTATTATAAGTTATAACAATAAACCATGTTAAACTAGACAAGGCTAGGTAGAAAACACAAAAATGTACACACCACATGATCAGCACATTTAAATGCTCGCTCAAGAAGACTCGCAGGACGAGTACAAGGTATAGCATCATCATTCTTCTGCATTCCAGAATAAGTCTGCTTACAACCATATGAATCCTTCCGGCAGAAACAGTAAATGTATTGACCACTTTTTCCATGTGTCTCTCCTAAGCACTTAGATGAACTATCAAGAACCATGGAAGCAAGACAACCACCTTCTTCCTCACGCTGTGAACTAGGTTTTCTCCATATTTCACTGCAAGCCGCCTGTCACTTATATTATGCCTCTAGAACTTCAATAACAAAAAATATGCATCACGTTCTGATTAATAACACATAAGATAAGTCCAAATAACTACAAAACCTGTGAATCCTGAGCTTCCAAATCAATCAGTTGGTCCCAGTGACGAAGGAAATCACAATCAGCATTACTAAGATGCCTAACATGAGAATCGAACAGGTCACCTAGCCCACTGCTTTCCACAGTGCCTCCCTCTTGAACCTGCATATTCTCAAAGAGCTTCAATTCTGACAGCAAAAATATTCATCATAGCATACTATTTCATTATTATGTCAACTATAAAAAGCCTACACGCAACCTAATTTAAACCTTAAGTCTAAATTGCTTATTACATCCCCAAAGTACAAACATACCATTGAATTGCTTATATTAGAAAGGACACTACCTTTCAAGCAAATACAAAATCCAATAGAAAACTGATTAAGAGGTCTGCAACATCTCAACACTTCAAAAAAACATAGTTGCATGGGTGCTCGTACCCATACCCCTAGGATGCGTACCGGCTACTCCGTGGGGTACTCATTGGAGAGCATCATAGCTAAGGACCTTTATCAAGCTATTTCAATATGTAATCACTAATCAGTTTGACACTTTGAGATGATGATTGTATGACATTTCGATTTGTGTACTTAATCTTCAAAGTTTAAGGCTTGACAGTAAACTTTATCACTGTTCTTGTTTTGAAAACTCAGTGCCATTATATTTTCAGATTTTCTATAAAATATTAAATTATATATCAAAAAAATTGACGTACCCAAAGTACCCTTATCTCCTATTTTGAAAAAATAGTTGCACCCATACTTGTACCCGTCCCCGGAATACCCAAGTACCCCCATCTCCATGCAACTTTGAAAAAAAAACCTGGCTTTTTTATAGACATATGCCATTTATATGCTCTTTAAAAATTTTAATGTTTCCCATCTCTAAATCTTTCGTTAATAACCCGAATACCCTTTTCATATGATAGGGCAAATAATCTAGCTAGGTATGCAGAGTTTCAAGTATGGTAGAAAAACACCTCCAAATCAGAAAAAAAAATGGACCATGTCAATGAAACTCTTTCATTTTTTTGGAGAGAAAGAGTCAAAGTTGACCCACTCTCTTGAACTATAACTGGCTTCAATTGTTTCCTTTTATCCACCTGTGATGAAAATTTTGTAAGACTGGCTACATGCCTTGTTATATTTCCTTTAAAGACAATATAAAGGTAGTATATATCATTTTTCCTGAGTTTGTTAGTTTGAATGTTTTCTAATTTTTATTTAACCTCTTGTATTTGTTGTAAGTTGTTACAAATTAGACTACTATGGGTTAGACTGTTGAATTTTTACAATTTAAAGGGTTGGGAATCGGGATGATTTCTCCTATGATTACATGTTACGTTCCCTAGAACTGTGTCAAGCAACTAATCTTGACTCAAACAAGCATTAATTTCAAGAGGATTGAGTCAAGATTCATGGTCTATATAACTTCATTCTTGCAATCTTTTTCTAAATCCAAAAATCTCTTGGATTTGATTCAAATTTTGGCTAACAGACTTCTCTTATTTTTTGCAAAAAGAGGTAAGTTTTCTTGTGCTTATTTTAGGGCCTTTCATGTATATATTTTTGTTCTTGTTTATGAATGAAAATCCTTCATTTCATTTTCAGATTTGCATGTGTTTTTGCTTATATGATGATCCTTCTTTCTTGTGTCTTAATTTCTCCAAGTTGCATATGCAAGTGCTTCATTTTGCTTGCACATGCAGTCAGGATTAAAAACCACGTTCTAAGAATTAAATATTCAAAAGAAGCAAGCTATTTGTCCCATTATGTAATGCAAGCTAAAAAGCCCACTTTTTAAGTGTTTTGCATACACTTTTCCTCTCTTTACCAACGCTGTAAATGTACTCTAAAATCTTGTTTATACGCATTAAGAGCTTCGCGGTTGGCTTGTAGTGGGACATAAAAACCCCACCTATGAGCAAGATACCTTACCTCCTGTATATATACCCATCCGTGTTTCATTTTCTCACCTAAACCTTGTTGTTCGCTCATATGTAGTGCCTCCAAAATCCCGTTTTTTAGTTTTTCCCTCATTTTAAGAGCTGGTTTTGCTTAAAATCCTTCATCCTTTGTTGCTCGAAGGTCTTCCACTTATATCCTATACACATACTCTTCCAAATCTGCAAAGTTCAAGCTTGAAAGACAATGTTATGGCTTTTTCTAGTAACTAAAGAATGACAGCATACAAAGAAAGGGTGAAAGATGGAATGATTGCAGGCATAGAATGCTTTCAAGACAGAGATGGAGAGAAACAAATGTGCTTTTTAAGAAACAACCATTATGATACAAGACAACCATGGATACAGGTTCCTGTTCCAAGTTAAGATGCTTTTACCAAACCAAAGTGTTGGCATTTGATTAACCGGTAAGATTGCAACCGGTACATAGCAAAAGAGGTATTGTCATTGATTGGCAAAAAGATGAACTAAGGATACCAGTGTTCAATCTGTGAAGCAAGGACCGACACAGCTGACTACGGTAAGACGAGGAGAGACTAGTTTGGCAACCAGTGACACTGTGCAAATGAGAAGGATACCACCGGTAACCCGTAACAGAAACCGAGGAAAGGATGCAACCCGTATAGCCAGAGAAAGGGAAGGTGAGAGGTTAAAGCTCTTACATATGCACAACTTTACCGATCAAGTGAAGACTTCATCATGATTGATGAACCGGGGAAAGTCATAATCAACAAACAGTTATCTAACTCTTTGACCGCTATTTACTACACAAAATCTAGTAGACTTTGAGTTATCAAAACGATCGGTACAAGGCGCGATTGAAGGTTGAATGCCGGATTTTGTGGCATTAAAACATGGAGATATCTCTTGTGAAGGAAAGCTTTTGACACGCATCTGTCATTTTCTTTCATAAAGCAGATAAAGCATAGCATGCATCGGATGTTTCAAAAGTGAACTAATACTCCACTAGGTGATGGATCCGAAGGTGGTCTTTAAACAAGTTGTGCATGTAAAAAGCAAATAGGGCAAGAAGTCTATATATTCCTCTACCTGGCAAGATATTGTTTGCCCTCATTCTGCCAAAGTAAAGAGTGAACCTATACGCTGAAAAAGCTAAGGTAAAGAGAGGAAAAGAAAGTAGAGTGTGCAGAGAAGCACAACAACAAAGGAGAACATACCTGCAGTGACCGGTGATGATTCTCAGTTGAGAATAACAGCAATCTTATCAAGCTCAACAAAGCCATCATCAAAAGATCAAAACCTCCTATTGCTCTCTGATAATTGCAATAGTAAATCCCAGTATTTTGGGTGGACATTAACAAGTCATTTGTATTAAATCCTTTCACCGACTGACATCTGATTAGGTGTTCTAAGTCCTCTAACCAGACATGCTCTAACAGGCCTTATTGTATCAAATCCCTTAACCGGGTTGCATCTAATAGTGCGTTTGTAATACTTTAACAGGGAAGGCTCCTAATAGGGCACACTTCAAAAGAGTGCAAAATTTGTGAGGGTTCCTTACACCGTGGTTTTCTCCCAATTTGGGTTTCCACGTGATAAATTTGGTGTTGCTCATTGTTGTTTGTGTGTTTTCTATTACTGTTCTAAAATCTGTTATGTTTACAATTATAGATACACTACATCAAATTTATTGTGAAGTTTTAGTAAGTGTTGATTCACCCCTCCCCTCTCAGCACCGGTTGGGACCATCAATTGGTATCAGAGCCTAGTTTTTTTTCTTTGCTGCTTAACCGCAACAAGAAAAAGTTAAGATGATGAGAAAGGAAGGACCAAAGTTCTCTAAGGAAAACTTTACTCTGTGGTGCAGCAGAATGAAGCTGTACATGAAGACTACCGGAGATTACTATTGGACTCATGTAATCCATGATTACATTGAACCCAACGGTACCCTGCTTCCTGATAAATAGAAGATCAAGACAGAGCATACATTTGCAATGGATATGATAGCAAGCACGCTACCTGGTTATGTCTATGCAGAGATTGAAAATCTAGATACTGCTCACAAGATGTGGGCCAAGCTGCAAACAGTGTTTGGTGGTGACCCTCATGTTCAAAGAGCTAAGGTTGAAAGCCTTAGAGGAAAAGATGATGATATGAGAATGAACGAGGGAGAAGATATAGAGCAATATAGCAACAGAATCAAAGAAGTGATGAACTCCATCAAAAGCATTGGAGGAACACTGAATGAGGAAGATGTGATAAGCAAAATACTAAGAACGTTGAGGCCTCAATATGCTATCAAGATCTCAGTCATACAGGAGCTCAGATCAGTTACCACTACTCAAGTCACTCTTGACTCCCTAATCGGTAAGTTGACTACATTTGAATTGAGCAATTTTGATAACAGCTTACCCATGCAAGACATTGCTTTTAAATCTTTTGTTAATACCTCTTCCACAAAGAAAGGAAGAGAAACCGGTAATAGCTCTACCGGTAAGATTGGAAGTTTTGTTGAGAATCTACTCTCTGAAGAGACGGAGCAAGATGAGTTTGAAGCACTCATCGCTAAGAGATTTCCAAGAGGAAAAGGGAAATACAAAGGAAAGCTCCCACTAAAATGTTTCTCTTGCAATAAGATAGGACATATTGTTGCAAGGTGTCCAAACAATGATAACAAAGACAAGAGCAACCGATTCAAGAACAAAGCAAAGAAAGAATGCTATCTTGCAGAAGGAGTCACATACAATGAATCTGAAGACTCTGAAGATCCAGAAATTGCATTTGTTGCAATAAAAGAAGAAAGTCAAATGATAAGCGAAATGGCACTATCTCAAGATCTCATCAGCATGATGACTGGATCATTGACAGTGGATGCACTCACCACATGACTGGTGATAGGAACAAATTCATCAACTTAAATCTCAATGATGGTGGATCGATAACCTTTGGTAACAATGCTCCCTGTGCTATCAAAGGTAAAGGCTCTATTGCACTTAGCAATGATGTTGTATGTGAAGATGTGTACTGGGTAGGACTCAAGTACAACCTAATGAGTGTTGCTCAACTAAACAACAAGGGATACCTGTTGGAATTCGGGCAAGGTTCTTGTGTTGTCAAGAACCAATCAGGAGCTCATGTTGCAACTTGTAGACAGAGTAAAGGGAACCTATTCTATCTGGACTCAATGGAAGGAGCTTGCCTCATGGCATCAGTCAAAGGAAAAACCAACAAGATCTGTCTTGTAACCAAAGAGGACAACACCTGATTGTGGCATAAGAGGCTCTGCCACATAAACTTTAACAGTATTGTCAAGGTAAGCAAGAAAAAGTCAATCAGAGGACTTCTTGAGATTACAAAACCTGACAAAGGCATTTGTAAGGATTGTCAGTTAGGAAAACTGACAGGAACAAGTTTCAGTAGCAAATCATTTTCTGCTGAAAATGTTCTAGATCTTGTACACACAGATTTATGTGGACCTATGAGAACAAAAAGCTACTATGGAGACAAGTACTTCATGCTTTTTGTAGATGATTTCTCAAGAATGATGTGGACACTTTTTCTTAGAGAAAAATCAGAGGCCTTTCACATGTTCAAAATCTACAAGGTTCAAGTGGAAAAGGAGACCGGTAAAAGCCTGAAGTGTCTGAGATCAGACAGAGGAGGTGAATACACTTCTCAAGAGTTCACTCACTACTGTGAGGAACAAGGAATTAAAATGCACTTGTCTGCACCAAGAACTCCTCAACAAAATGGAGTAGCAGAAAGAAGAAATAGGATGTTGATTGACTGTGCAAGAACCCTAATGATTCAGAAAGATCTCCCCCATCACTTATGTAGAGAAGCTATCAGCATTGTTGTTTACACACCGAACCGAGTTCAAGTCAAGAAAGGAACCGGTAAGACTCCCTATGAATTATGGTTTGGTCACACTCTTAGTGTATGCTACTTCAAAATTTTTGGTAGTAATTGTTACATTAAAAGAGATATGTATTCTGGCAAATTTGAGCCAAAGAGTGATGAAGGCATATTTCTGGGTTATTCTACCAAGAATAAAGCCTACCAGTGTCTGAATAAGAGAACAGGAAAAATAGTAAAAAGTATCAATGTGAAAGTCAACGAATATTCAGAACCAAGAGGGAAGATCAATCATAATGAACATGACAGTCTACAAGATCACAATGCTGGAAATCTTTCGGAATTCAATGAAATAACTACTACTAATGAAAAAGAAGAGTATGAAAACAGACCTCTGGAGCAGGATGTTGTACCTAACGATGACAGACCAACTCAAGAAGATGAACAAGAAGTTGTTCATGACCATGCTGAAGAAATTGCTCAACCGGAAGAATTAGACCGGGAACAGAGACCGGTTCTTCCAAGGTATGTCACATATCACTCAACTGATAACATCATTGGTGACAAACATGCTAATGTATTAACCAGAAAAAAGGCTAGAGAAAATATCTATTTTCCTTCCTGTGTAGAGCCCAAAACCACCAGGGAAGCTCTGGAAGATGAAAACTGGGTTAAGGCCATGGAAGAAGAGATTGAGCAAATAGAGAAGAATGACACATGGATTCTTGTACCAAGACCACAGGACAAGAATGTCATTGGGACCAAGTGGGTCTACAAAAACAAATTAAATAAAGAAGGTAAAGTGATAAGGAACAAAGCAAGACTCGTCTGCAAAGGATATGCATAGCACGCTGGACTGGATTATGGTGAAACTTTTGCACCTGTGGCCAAACTGGAAGGAGTGAGAATTCTACTTGCTTATGCTACTCACAAAAAGTTCAAAGTATACCAGATGGATGTAAACTCTGCATTCCTGAATGGTATACTGGAGGAGGAAGTCTACATTGAACAACCGGAAGGCTTCTTATCCACAGAGAAGAGTGGTATGGTCTGTAGATTGAAGAAGGCTCTTTATGGGCTAAAACAAGCCCCAAGGGCATGGTATGAAAGACTGCATTCATACCTCCTGACAATAGGATTCACAAGAACCGGAGATAACAGCAATATGTATCTCAAGACTGGAAAATAAGGGAACCTGATTGCTGAATTTTTTGTGGATGACATCATCTTTGGAGGAGATGACAAGATGAGCAAAGCATTTGCTGAAGAGATGAAGAAATAATTTGAAATGTCCATGATAGGAGCCATCAAATTCTTCATTGGACTACAAGTCCATCAGATAAAGGAAGGTATTTTTATTTCTCAGTCCAAGTATGTAAAAGAAATTCTTAAAACTTTTGGGCTAGAAGATTCCAAACCGGTTGGTACACCTATGATAACTAACCTCAAGTTATCAAAGGAAGATGATGCAACAAAAGTAAATGAGACATTGTATCGGTCTATGATAGGCAACTTGCAGTATGCAGTATATAGTAGACTAGACATTGCACATGCAGTAGGCATCGTTGTAAGATTCTCTGCAAATCCAAAAGAGACACCTAATAGCGGTGAAGAGAATTTTCAGATACCTGAAGGGCATTGAGGAGTATGGCTTATGGTTTCCTCAAAAGGGAGGCTTCCAAATAAAGGTCTACACTGATGCAGATTGGGCTGGTAATATTGATGACAGAAAGAGCACAAATGGTGGTGCATTCTTTCTTGGAGAAAGGATTGTGTCTTGGACAAGCAAGAAACAGAACTATATTTCACAGTCCATAGCGGAAGCTGAATATGTTGCTGCAGCAATCAATTGCACACAGGTAATCTGGATCAAACAAATATTGGAAGGAATCCAAGAACAGATACCTGAACCGATTGCAATTTATTGTGACAGTACAAGTGCAATAAACATATCTAAGAATCCTAATATGCACTCAAAAACAAAGCACATTGCAATAAAGTATCACTATTTGAAAGAGCAAGTGCAAAATAAAGAAGTTAGATTGGAGTATGTTCCTACAAAAGAACAGATTGCTGACATATTCACAAAGCCATTATCAAAGAGTACTTTCAAATATCTCAAAGGTAAATTAGGGGTGATACCCCTTCCTGATCATCAGTAAATAGACAAGTGTTCATCAATTCATTATGCTTCAACAGAGGAATCGGCCTCATCTTAACCAGATTGGTGAATAGGACTGTTGCTCGTAGGGGGAGCAGATAACAGTAAGGTAGTCTTTCTGACTAGCCTGTGGGAGGAATCAGCCTCATCTTAACCGGATTGGTGAATAGGACTGTTGCTCGTAGGGGGAGAAGATAACAGTAAGGTAGTCTTTCTAACTAGCCTGTGCCATTATTGTCAAAGGGGGAGAGTATGACCAGTAGAGGTAGAAATGCGGTATGACATGATTTGTTATGGTTTTGACATCAATGCCAAAGGGGGAGATTGTTGGCATTAGGTGATTAACCGGTAAGATTGCAACCGGTACATAGCAAAAGAGGTATTGTCATTGATTGGCAAAAAGATGAACTAAGGATATCAGTGTTCGATCTGTGAAGCAAGGACCGACACAGCTGACTACGATAAGACGAGGAGAGACTAGTTTGGCAACCGGTGACACTGTGCAAATGAGAAGGATACCACCGGTAACTGGTAACAAAAACCGAGGAAAGGATGCAACCAGTATATCCAAAGAAAGGGAAGGTGACAGGTTAAAGCTCTTACCTGTGCACAACCTAAGGATCTTTACCGATCAAGTGAAGACTTCATCATGATTGATGAACCGGGGAAAGTCATAATCAACAAACAATTATCTAACTCTTTGACCGGGATTTACTGCACAATATCCGATAGACTTTGAGTTATCAAGACGATCGGTACAAGGCGCGATTGAAAGTTTTAATACCGGATTTTGTGGCATTAAAACATGGAGATATCTCTTGTGAAGCAAAGCTTTTGACACGCATCTGTCATTTTCTTTCATAAAGAAGATAAAGCATAGCATGCATCGGATGTTTTCACAGTGAACTAATACTCCACTAGGTGATGGATCCGAAGGTGATATTTAAACAGGTCATGCATGTAAAAAGCAATAGGGCAAGAAGTCTATATATTCCTCTGCCTGGCAAGAATATTGTTTTCCCTCATTCTGCCAAAGTAAAGAGTGAACCTGTACACTGAAGAAGCTAAGGTAAAAAGAGGAGAAGAAAGTAGAGTGTGCAGAGAAGCACAACAGCAAAGGAGAACATACCTGCAATGACTGGTGATGATTCTCAGTTGAGAATAACAGCGATCTTATCAAGCTCAGCAAAGCCATCATCAAAAGATCAAAACCTCCTATTGCTCTCTGATAATTGCAATAGTAAATCCCAGTATTTTGGGTGGACATTAACAAGTCCTTCATATTAAATCCCTTCACCGAGTGACATCTGATTAGGTGTTCTAAGTCCTCTAACCAAGCAGGCTCTAACAGGCCTTATTGTATCAAATCCCTTAACCGGGTCGCAAGTGCGCTTGTAATCCTTTAACAGGGAAGGCTCCTAATAGGAGGCACTTCAGAAGAGTGCAGAATTTGTGAGGGTTCCTCACACCGTGGTTTTCTCCCAATTTGGGTTTCCACGTGATAAATCTGGTGTTGCTTATTGTCATTTGTGTGTTTGCTATTACCGTTCTAAAATCTGTTCAGTTTATAGTTATAGATACACTACATCAGATTTATTGTGAAGTTTTAGTAGGTGTTGATTCACCCCTCCCCTCTCAGCACCGGTTGGGACCATCACAAAGCATATCAACCATCAGACATCCTGTAGCAGCATGGGAACCAATAAAGGATGATGTAATAGCAGGCACTTAGAATATTTTCATCATATATTTGTAATTTGTATTTGACAAATTACATGTAATGTAAAAACAAGATGTAATTGCATGTGATAGTATCATGTGCAAAGTTGTTTCATGTAATCATGTTGCAAATGCTTTAAGCTTTATAACATTGAATAAGTCAAAGTTAGTTAGTTAGTTAGAGAATAAGTCAAGGTGGTTAAGGGTTTTCCACTTCTTTCTCCACCTTTCTCTCCACTTTTTTCCTATATAAAGGAGAGAGTTCATTGTAAATAATCATCTTTTGGCAATGCAAGAAAATTCTAAGACTTTGAGCTTAGATGTAAATTGAATTACTTTCAATAAAAGGGGCAACTTGCTTTCAAACTTTGTGTTGATTCAAGGTGTTATGTGACGACATTTTCTGGATATTGATTATGAGTTTTGGAGTTTTGCTCAAGAGAGATTTGAATTCAATTGTGCAAACTTTGAGTTGTCTATTGCATTCAGAGCCAATTTGAACTTATAAAGACTTTGTGTTGCATGAGAACAAATTGTTATAGTTTGTAGTGGCCGCAATTACTTAGAACTGAAGACTTTGGGCTTCAATTGTAGGTATTTTTATTAAGTTTGAGAGTTTCCAGTAAGAGACTTTGTGCCTTACTGGCTATTCCAGTTAGTGAATCCTCATTTGAGACAAAGGCAGGAGACTTTGGGTTCCTGCTTTTGTTTCACAAAATATATAAGTAGATTGTTGTCTCGAGTATTGTTCTTATGTCAACCCCTAAGCCACAGGTATTATCGTAGCAATATGACCTTTTTGTTAAATTTGAAAGTTGTTTGTAAAATCATTCTTGAAAAAAGAGGAATTGATTAAAAGATTAAAATATATGGACTTTCTATGAAAACATATATTGTAATTTCAATTAAGTTCTTATTGAAGCCACCTACGGTAAGAAGGGAGCCTCCCCTATTGCTGAGAGGAGAGAGAAATCTCATGAATGTTGCCTAAAATCACAATTTTGTAAGTTGTGGTTTCAATGACTTACAAAAAATTTAGCCAACACTCGTGTATATCAGAATTATATCAAAATAAAATGTCATCGTTTCCCATAGGTAGTAGAAATTCAAGCACAAAGGAAGAATAAAACATAAGATACACGAAGAAGAGTCTTTTTAGGTTGGCATCACGGAGACCAAAAAGAATAGGTAGCTACCATTTTGTGTCATCCCCAATCAAACAACACAAAGACACATTTACGAACAATAGCACATGCATAACATAACATAACATGTAACCACATATAGAAGAAATGAGATACAAATAGAGTAATGTCACAACAAGTTGATTCCTTTATCACCTTGCGCCAACAAAGCAACAAGGATTGTCTAAAGAAATCTAAACAAAACATATAACAAGCAACACATCACGAGGGAAGCATATTACAATAGACAAACACAAAGAAATCCACCGTACAAGAGGAGCTAATCAAGCATATCGCCCACCCCTCCTACATCAAGCATATCGCACGATTTAAGTTTAAAAATTAAAACTTTTCATCTTTTTATATTATTATTAAATATTGAAGCTTAAAGTTGGCTAATGAGATTGTTCTCTTCTTTTTCTCATTTTTGATGCATGGTGGAGAGGATTTGGTGCTAAGGAACCTAAACTTAAAAGGATTACAATTCAAGTATTGAGCCAACCATGCAGTGCTTCAAGTTGTGAGTGTAATTGGAAAATGCTTGAGCACATACACTCCAAGAAGAGTTGTAGACTATCAACGCAAAGGTTGAATGATCTAATCTATGTTCATTACGACCTTCACCTTCATCACAAATAGATTTTGGGCACTTACTTATCACCCATCACACTAGAGGAGGTTAATTCACAATCTAATTGGATCACCGAGACTTAGAATCTTATCTTTAGTGATAAGGACCTTTATTGGGTTGACCAAGTAGGTAGAGAGGCAGAGTTAGTAGACATGGCAAAGGAGGAAAATAGTGCACGAGCTAATACCTTGGAGTTGGTGTGGGTGTCACTAAGACACAAGCGAATATCATAGTTACATCATCATCCAAGACCTATCTTAGATGCCCAGGCAAAAGGGCTAAGTGATGCAAGCTTCTTTGAGCCATTGACTTCTAGCTTTTGTTTTGATATTTGTTTGGATCTTTTGACAATATTTATATATCTTGTGTTATTTTCATTAACCAAATTTGTGTTTATGCTTATGTGATCAATGTATACTTGTGTATGTGATCAAAGTTGCTTCTATTTGATGAACATTGTATCTTTAAGATTTATTTATTGAAGGGTGCATGAAACAAGTTTTAAATCCTTAAAAATATCTCAATTTGCCAAGTCTGCAGCAAATCCGAGGCTACTTTGATTCTTGAAACACTGATATACACACATGCACACACACACACATATATACATAGATATATATCTATGTTACCAAATTCTTCCCTGGCAGCCCCAAAGACTGGTCCAGTTCTTGCAAAAGTCTGGTCCTTATCATATTCTTTCAAAAGTCTGCCCAAATTTTGTCAAACAAACCTGACACAAATTTTGCTGTTTTTATGGCGAATTTGCAAAATCTATGGTAGGATCTAGGCCGAATTTGTGGCCAAAAATGGATTTTTTTGACTTTAAAAAAAAAAAAAAATTTATCTATTTTAGTCAATCCAACCCTCCAACCCTAAAATAGACCACTAAAAAGGCCAAAAAGGTAAAAAATATGCCATTTGGACTAAAACATAAATATATATGGTGGTGTATTTTGCTATGTTGCTTTACTATTAGCATAGTGGTGTATGACTTATTTGTTGCTGCATATATACATATACATATGCATACATATATATCAGCATATGTTTTTGTATGGACGAACCCAAAACGAATTCGAACCCACCCCCAAAAAAATTTGAACGAATTTCGAACCCGAATCTCGAATCCACATCCGAACCCAAATCCGAACCGGCAACTTAGATATATATGTGTGTGTGTATATATATATATATAGATCTGTATGTATGTATATCAGAAATGTACATACATACATACATATAATGTTTCCTAAATCAAGAAAACATTCCCTTTCAAAAAACTCATTGTCTTGTTTCCTAAATTACCCCTTTTTGGAACCCTATGTAACATATTTGCGTGTAACCTACATTGCATGAGAATCAATTAGCCTCCAACAACTAAGGTAAATCTTATATTGGATAAATTACACATTGAAATGGATTAAACTCATGTACCTTAATAGTGTTCAATACTAACCTCACCAAATCAAAACCAAAAGTCTTCAAATTGTTCTTGTCCTACACATATAAGGACATTTGAAAATTTAAAATCTAAAAAAATCCAACAAAAGCAACTCCCAAATGCCCAAGTGCATTATTTTCACCTCTAAAATCTTAATTATAAGCAATCTTTGAAGATACATTTCTGTATAACAAGCCGTAAAAACTAGACCCGTCAATTTCAAAATAATGTAATTTATTAAATCATTTAATTATAATAATTTAAATTGGACCCAATAACTCTATTTTACAAGGACAACTTAAATATTGTCCTTTTAATCAAGTGTTGTCTAAATGAGGCATAATAAGGTCTAATGAAATATTTAATTTATAAAATATTTTAAACACTTTTAGAGGGAATTTTAGGAGGGCAAAGAGATTCCAAATTTAGTGAGACCCAAAGGAAATTTATAAAAAAAAAGTGAATCAATCAAGGGATCATCCATGTCTTTGTAATCAAATTGTTTACCAAAAATGAAAACCCTTAGTGTACAAGAATTTGGCAGACGAAAACACTCAGTTTTCATTTGAGATTGGAGGACAAAAAAATGTAATGGCCACCCATGGAATGCAACTTTGTAAATCTGATTTTTGGATGAAATCTGATCTGTGTTTTAGTTTTTTTATTTTTCTGATTTATTGTAGTTGTTGTGTTTTTTTTTGTTTTCTTTTTTTGATGAATTGATTGTAGAGCTTGCAAAATAACAAAATGGTGAAAAAAACAACTAAATTTAGACGCCAAAGACTGATTGGAAACTGATTTTTTTTTCTAAAACAATGCATACGCTGACTGATATACAGATCTGACTTCTTGGACTGCAGAATAGATGGTCTGGGCTTGTGTTGATCCATGTCTTCTGATTCTCCTACGCCAATGCCCAAGTGCTGCTACAAATCTCACCAAACTTTGATTAATATGTAAATTTTTGGCTACCACTGGCTGCCGTCCAAATTGGGGAGTAATCTGGAATGTAATATATAATTGTAGAGCTGGGGCTGGTTGATTTTCTTCCTTGTAATCCACTGTTGACCTCGGCAGACTGCAAAACTACTGATTTCTGTCCCAAACGACTGAATAGTATGGACTGATCTGCTTCTTCCCTCAAAGTTCAAGCTGCGAGAAATTATGATAACCCTAGACTGTACAGCAAAGGCTGGGGATTTGGGAAATTAATAAATTTGCCTTCCAAAGCACTGATCTGCAATTTGGTCAATAATATTTGTCTTCTCAAATCTGATCTGATCAAACTCACCCAATTTCTGATTTCAAGCTGTAACCAATGCTGATCTGTGTTGTATCCTGTCACCTGCAAAGTTGAGGCTACATCCAACTCTGAATTTCCTCCAGAAGTTTTCGTTCCTGGAAGATCTACTGCTGTAGAAACCCTTCTCCGATCCATGACCAAAAACTATAAGTAGCTTCAGGTAAGCTACACTGTCATTATATCTGAGTGACCCTCATAATCCGCAAGGCACATCAAGGGAAAGCCTTGATACCTCCAAATGTCTATCACGTTTGAAAGCAATACTCGCCAAATCACCTACTGCTCCAAGAAACATAATGCTGCTCATGGATGGACAACCAAAGTCCTCTGCACACTTCGCCAAAGGAAAAGCATCATACCTAATAATGGGAGTCTCCTTATAAAAGTATGTCAACTGACTCCCAAATCCTTGTGGCTTGTGGCTTGTAGCCTCCATGACCTAAATCACCCATGCACCAAGGAGTCTCTAGGTGACAAGCAATAACATATCCCCCAACATCTAGCCAAAAGTCACAATTTGACTACAATACACACAAGTGTTACCTGATCATAAATTGTAGCAACATCCCTATACCTAGACTAATGAGCCATCTGAGTCTACAAAGTATGCCAACCAAATGCAAGAGTCTACATGGTATCCATACCCAATCTATGTGATAGAGCAGCTACATATTCTATGAAAGAGTCATCAACTAGGTGAGACTTGCCACCAACAAACTCATCAAAAGCTCCATGAACGTTCAACGACCAAGGTAAATTTGTACCACCCACATCACCATATACATGTGTAGTCATAACACTAGGGGCTGATCCACCAAGTGTATGCTTCATAACACCCTTTGGTTCCATGTAGTGAACCTCCAGTTATCTCGCCACTAATAGTGACACCAAATCCTCATAAAGCAAGTCATATGAACCCACAAACAATTCTGAAGCAACCCTCAACCCTAATTGCATTACTGGCTTGGCCACCAACTCATGAGTGCTAACAAGGTAAACTCTCATACTACTATCATCCTCCTATGATATGGCTGCTCCCACCATTCTATGTGTTAGTAAAGGGCTGCTGATTCCAAACTGAAAACCAGAAGTTGCCTTCATCATGTCTTGCAGCTCTACCTTGGCCTTCTTTTGAATCAAACATACAAATAAGACTCCAATCTTGACCCTCCAATGGCTGCCAATTAAAGGAGAAGACTTCATACTAACATCCGAAAACGTTGGGGCTGCCATTTTACATTTATGCAAAACCTCAAAGCTGCTGCCCCAAATCAGGAAATCAGAACAACTAGCCTGCCATTCAAAACTCTTATTCGTCCTTGGAGGATCAAGTATGACGTCTCCCTCAATCTTAGTCGCCTTTCTTCCCATAAGGGGAAGGATATCAATAAGTACATGTTCAAGGAAGTAAATCAGGTTGAATACAATGCATATTTGGCATCCCATTGCCGCAAGTAGCATCTTCATGTGAACATCCCTCCTCTAATCTCAAGATTCCACATCCATGTTGTCCTGCAGCAACCCTTTCAACTTCTTTGAGATCCTGTTGGCATGATGAATACTAAGATCTCCATGCAATGTCTCAACTTGAATGTAATCATTAGTAAACTGAGCCAAATGATTATTTACACGTAAAATGACTACTTCCTCGTGATGAAGCAAGGAATTAGTACCGCTATTGCAAAAATTAAGTAGTTGTCGTCAACATCAACATTGTTATACATGCCATCCTTCATGTCCAGCTGTAAGGGGGAAGTTAGGATAATGTTTTGGCCAAAAGTGGATCCATTACAAACAAGATCCATGTCATGTGAAGGAGACATTTGTTATCGGGAAAATGGCTAGTTAGACGGTTAGCCCGTCCGAGGGAGTTACACGGATGCGACGGTTCGCCTCGCATCCCTCGAACATTATATGTATGCATTCTTCTCTTTGAGCGAGAGACGACAATGAGGATAGAGAATACGCTTGTACTTGATGATTATGATATGAATACAATGCTGTTATGTTCTCTTTACATTTTCTGTTGAATACTTTACTTTCTGGATGCAATTAATCTTTGTTACCCCATGAGGGTAAACATTTGACGCCATTGCCTAGACATACTCGGGAAGGAAGGACTGGATGGTGTGCGGGCACTATGGACCTACTATTTGGTGAGATTAACCCAGAGGCCAACGATGCACGTACGGAGCTCTACGAAGGAGAAGACGTTGCAACGAGGGTATTCTCAATCTTGCTTCAAGCGGCCATCGAAACCTACATCTGACAGGAGGCCACAAAGGCAGAAGTTTCAATGAGTGTTGTGTGGACCGCACTGGAAGTAAGCCCCGCAATAAATCAGTTGATGAGCCACCTCCCCCAGTTGCTTGCACATGCGTCACTGGCACAGCAAACCTGCCTAGAGGAGATTGCCCGTGAGGAACGCCAATAGGAAGTTCTTCGTGCATACCAAGAACGTGCGAACATCCGTCACCAGGAAGAACGCAATGGCACCTCTCAAGAATTCTAAAATTTGAGATAGACGGAAGAAAGGAAGGACACTAAACAATTGAAATGAGGAAATCATTCAATTGATTGAAAAGTGTTGTAATAAAATGACATGAATAAATAAAAGTATTTTTTAAAATGATGTGTTGATTATTGCCTACGGAGAAGTGAGCAAAGAATTTATGCCCAATCAATTAAGTAAAAATAGAAATTTACAGAAAGAACTTGAAGGGGAGGAAGCCGCTAGAAAAGCTATACTCGCACAACAGTGAGCCGAGCGAAGGGAAAGATTCTAACGACACACCGAGGGACTACCGAAGGGAGGAAGTGAAGGTGTGGGTGTGGGGGAATCTAGCCACCACGACGGCCAGTGTGACGAAGAGTTGTTAGAAGAAACAAGAAGTTTGTTGGGAAGCCTAACCTTAACCCCACAGACAGAAGAAGCCCGAAGGAAGGAGAGAGAAGAAGCCGCATGTAGGAAGGCTAAGGAGACTGCTGCCGCCGAGACTATCAGAGTGGTAGAGGGGCACTTTAAGCTGATGCTGAGAAGAGGCGTCTATTGACAGCTAGGATGACATGTATGCAACCTAATGCACTTGACGTTATGAAGATGGTTTAAACTATATGAAATGAACTTAAATTTAAAATGAATGAAACTTAATGCAAGCTAATGAATCTAACAAATATTCATGACCTAATGAAATGCACCTTTGTTTTTTGATTGTTTTTTATTTCCAACACACTCGATCACATATAATTTTTGATGCTCACTTGATTTTTGAGTTGACTACACCCCCTTTCTCTTTTCCTCTTACAATTTAAATTTTTAGGCTAAGAAAGGAAAAATAGCTAGAGGTGTCAGAAAAGTTACCACAGGGATAACTGGCTTGTGGCAGCCAAGCGTTCATAGCGACGTTGCTTTTTGATCCTTCGATGTCGGCTCTTCCTATCATTGTGAAGCAGAATTCACCCAGTTCCTTATTTATATTGCCTCTAAGTTAGCACGGCTCTTTGCATTCATATCCTTGATATTTTCATATTATTCTCAATATTGACTCTTTTAAATACAACGGTGACCAGGGAGCCGGAAATAAGGGGACCAAGCAGCGAGAAGAAAAACTCCCTTGGGAAGGAAGACTCTCTTGGATCATCACAGGACCCAATTGTGTTGGCACTTAATGCAGGAAGGCATCCAGCTGTAGTAGAGATGGGAATCCTTGGAGCAGTCTTAACCGACACCATAGTAGACGGAGGGTCCGGGGTCAACGTGTTACTAGAAGAAACTTGGAAAAGATTGGGGAAACCTTATTGTGGTCGTTGACCTTTCAACTCCTGGGAGAGGGACCGAGCACAGGCTTCGGCGGACGCCAAACAACAGGAACTTCTGAAGGCAGCTGCTATGGTGAAGTCTTCCTTGGAACACGAGCTGAGGGTCGAGAGCCAATTGAAGGCCAAGAAAGAGCAGGTGTATGCCCTCCAAGAGCAACTAGCGTGATTAGCAAGATCAGCTTTCAAGGACGCATTCTTAGCCCCCTCCAAGTTCTTAGTCTTTTGATCTTGTTATTGTATATCGTCATCTTTCTTGTTTTGTTGTTATCATCAGGAGACGACTTTCTTTTTGGGGGGGATGATGTTGTCGGAAAAATGGGTAGTTAGACGGTTAGTCCGTCCAAGGGAGTTACACGGATGCAACGGTTCGCCTCGCATCCCCTCGAACATTATATGTATGCATTCTTCTCTTTGAGCGAGAGATGACAATTAGGATAGAGAATACGCTTGTACTTGATGATTATGATATGAATACAATGCTGTTATGTTCTCTTTACATTTCCTGTTGAATACTTTACTTTCTGGATGCAATTAATCTCTGTCACCCCACGACGGTAAACACCATCACACCCAGATCCCAAATGCAAGTGTTCATTGCTACATTCCAGAACTACGTGATCCATGTCTCTTTGTATACAGCATATCGATTTCTCTTAAGGTACCATCAAGTGTGCAAACACTCTCCAACTCAAAGAGAGGATTGTTAATTATCTTCTCGATACCCATCTCATACAAGGAGTTATCAAAGGGTACCATGAACTGACTTTGCGAAGGAAGTGAACTGCTGCAATGATAATTACCAAAATCAGAAGCATCATACTAGTCATCAGTGACTCCATAGCTATCCAAACTCTATTGAGCATCCTCATTATCATTTCCAGTGGTATGATGTGAATCCAAGTCATAAATGAGGGTCACTATACTTCAGCTCAAAGCCAGATGCCTACAAAGATGAATACTCCATCCTGATAATGAGATGATGAGTCATCATGGTTAGCTGTTTGGACGACTTCATCCTCTTTTTCTTCAACAAGCCTGTCTTCTGATGGTGAAATAATGATGATCTCATCTACACCAACCTTTGTACTAGTGCCAACAACGTCACCGAAAGGCTGTAAGGGTACGTTCAAGGCTGTTGTTATGCTGTTCCCTTCATGCAAAACCTTATCCCATGTAGATGCATGTGTGACCAAAGTGGTAACATGTGGCTTGGCCTTGTATTCATCTTTGTTTGGTTTTGTCCATGACTTAATATATCTTTTAATATTTGGGCCCTTCGTTAGCTTAGCAAGTTCTTGCATTAACTCCAATATAGACTTCTTAGTTGTAGACATCTTCCCAACTGTATAATGCAACCAATGTCCACTACCCAACAGGATGGCAGGAAAAACTCTGCTATAATACCACTGTAATGGCCACCCCCATAATGCAACTTTGTAATTCTGATTTTTAGATGAAGTCTGATGTGTTTTTTTTGTTTTTTTTTTGATGAATTGATTGCAGAGATTGGAAAATAACAAAATGCTGAAAAAAAGCAACTAACTTCTAACTAGATGACAAAGACTGATTGGAATCTGATTTTATTTTTTTTTCCAAATCAATACGTATGTGGCCATACCAGGCTACCTGCTGTACAGATCTGACTTGTTGGACTGCACAATAGATGGTTTTGGCTTGTGTTGATCTATGTCTTCTGATTCACCTACACAAATGCCCAAGTACTGCTACAGATCTCACCAAACTCTGATTAATATGTAAATTTGCTGCTACCACTGGCTGTCATCCAAAATGGGGAGTAATTTGGAATGTAATATATAACTGTAGGCTGGGGCTGGTTGATTTTCTTCCTATTAGTCCACTGTTGACCTCTGCAGACTGCAAACTACTGATTTATGTCCCAAACAACTGAATATTATGGACTGGTCTGCTTCTTCTTCCCTCGAGCTCAAAGAAATTATGATAACCCTAGAGCATACAACCAAGGCAGGGAGTTTAGGAAATTAATACTTTTGCCTTCCAAAACACCGATCTGCAATTTGGTCAATAATATTTGTCTTCTCAAATATGATCTGATCAAACTCACCCAATTTCTGATTCCAAGATGAAACCAATGCTGATCTGTGCTGTATCCTGTCACCTGGAGAGTTGAGGCTATGTCCAACTCTGGATTTCCTCCAGAAGTTTTTGTTCGTGGAAGATCTATTGCTGTAGAAACCCTTCTCAGAGCTCCTCTGCCAAATTGCACAATTAGAAAATAAAACCTAGATAACTGCAAATTGCTCCCATATTGTTATTTTATTTCTTTTCTCCTTTCCCTCCAAGAGAGTTTGAACTTTCCAAGGGTTTCCAGCATTTTAATTTCATAAACTTATTTTAATTTCCCATTTCCTTCAAAAATCAGTTTTGAGGGTCTTATCTTCATGAGAATTAAAAACGCTTTTTTAAGTTATAACTTACAACTTATTTGCCTTGGAAAATGTGCTAAAGTGACATTTTTATTATTGCTTTATTATTTTCCTAAGTCACCATTATGACTTATTAATAATAAATAATTTTTCTTAAAGTAAAATCTTCAAGTTTATTTAAAAATTCACCATCTAGATTCTACCTGATGCCACCGGTCCACGGATGATGTCTAACTGTTGCAGGCTAACTGACAATTTCCTAAAATTTAGGGATCCTCCTTAAAAATAGGAACTGGAACCAAAGTCTCCAAACTGATCCCGAAGTCCCCTAATGCGTTCTGGTCAACTCCCAGTAAATCCCTAAAAAGTAGGGATCCCTCCTAAAATCTAAGAAACTGTCCCAAACTGTCCAAAACAGCTCACAGAGCTTTCTACCAATCTCCTCCACAAAATTATGCCAACTCCTATAAAACAGGAGCCCCTCCCAAAATTTAGGACATTGTCTCTAACCCTTGGTGACATCAGAAGAACTCTCGAAATGGAGTCAAAAGATGGTCTGTGAGAAACCAGATAATATGCCAATCCTGTTTGAAACACTGGCACTAAGGAAGGCACAAACATGGGGACATTACAAAAACCTCTTGTCCTAGTGAAGTCATTCCATCCAAGGATTGCTTTTATCCTAAAGCTTACAATTTATTGTGATAAATATTTATTTCAGTATTTATGATCAATAATATTTTGGATTTCACTGAATAATATTTGTAAGGGTTTGGTGTTGTTGTCACAACATGTATTTACTGTTCATGTCACTATTTGTAAGTGCCAGATATTTGTTACTTCAATAACAGTATTTGGAAATATTAAAGTTTCATCATTTGCTACTGTTAGACAAGCTTATTTTCTGTTTACAACTTTTGTCATGATTATATAAGGCATTATAGTTCAGATCTGCTGTAATAATTCATTGCTAAGTTGCCGGTTCGGATTCGGGTTCGAAATTCGTTCGAAATTTTTTTGGGCTGGGTTCGATTCGTTTTGGATTCATTCATACAAGAATTTTTTATTTTTTTTTAAATATATATCTATATGTAAACTTTAAAAAAACTTTAGCATTCAAAGTCCAACCACAGTCCAAAGGCACAAAAAACTTTAAAAAGCCGCTGCTTCCGTCCACCCACAGTCCACGCACAGTCCCTGCCTTGCGAATAATCAGACTCCCTGTCTGTGCTCCCTGCCTTGCGAAAAATAACGCTCCCTGCCTTGCGAATAATCAGATCTTTAAAAAAACTTCATACACTTTTAAAAAACTTCATACGCTCCCTGCCTTGCGAATAAACGCTGCATACTGAAAAACACGACGCTTTAGGGTATAAAGCGAAAAAAATAAATTAAAAAACAATTAAAAAAGCGTTGAAAGTCAAAGCAAACTAAAAATCCCCCAAATTCGACCTAAATTCCCCAAAACGTCCAGAAATTCGTTCCGGGTCCGCCTGCTGGGATCAAAATTCATTTTAAATGCTTCAAAATTCGTCCAGGGTCCATGTCAGCGAATTCGGGACAAATTACACAATGAAATCCCGAATTTGACACGAATTCGGATCGGACCCAAATTTGGACTGAACCGAATTTCGAATTTCGGTTTTCCTGGATGAATATGGTAACTTAGATTCATTGTGTTTGGCATACGAGGGTTTCCACATTTATATCAATATTAGTTACTTTCGGCTCTGCTGCATTATTCATGATATTTTGGTAAATGAGGGTTTCTTAGATTTATTGCTGCTATTAATATTGCTAATCAGCATTCAACCATTGGATTTTGACATCTACATTGCATATTCTATATTTCTTTCAGCTTGCATAAATTAAAAAAAAGAATATATTATAAAAATTTCAGCTAGGGACATACATAGAATTATTGACAAGGTTGAATCTTTGTGAAAAATCTATAATTGGAATAAGACAAGGAACTTAACAAAATTTAAAGAAGTTGCACAAAGATGCATAAGTATTGTGCAATGTGTACTGTAGTCAATCCTATTTCAGCGATAAAAATAACAAAAAACACAATTAATTAATTTATATACCTTATGATAAACAGTACATGCATCAAGATGTCGACAGCCTTGACACATGCTATAGCTCTGCACAACCAGAGTTTCCATGCTATCAGCACAACTACATAATAAGCCCCCCAAAAAAGGCATTTTCAGAATTGCTCATTTATTATCCATAATGCCCAAAATGTCGAACCTTTAGCATTGGAGGCAACAACTGTGCTGATGACGCTGTTAATAGATTGGATGCATGGTCATTCCTCCGCATCATAAGACCAATGAGATCTGCATGTTGAACTGCAACTCCCTACAGGAAAACATAATAGAATCATTATAAGGAGGGTTTCACATGCCAAATAAAAAATGATAAGAATACTAGTACTATTAAGGAAGAAACTTTAATGTAAATCACCAGAACAATCACAATAAAGAGCCTTTGCAAGTCAGCCTTACTTTTCAAACATTGGATTTAATTGCATCTACTCATAATTTATACTAAATAAAGAGATTTTCCTTCTAAACCTGTACACAGATATTACACCAACTGTATATAGATGAGAGCAACCTATCATATAGTAAGTGGTAGCACCTGGAATATGAAAGAGTTTTGAGGAAAAGAGAGTTAAATTTGGCATTATAGCATCACAGTTTTACAATTGTCATGACAAAAACCACTTTGTTGTTCTTTTAGATACATAATAGATTTGACAATAACCACCTCAAATGTCAAAGCAGCAAAGCCCACCTGTGTTTGATTTGTGTGCAGATAATAAAGGAGTCCAGAACCAATATCTTGCATATACCTGCAAAAGGACCAGAGTAGATTTCAAATTTGTCATATATGACAGCGAAAATAACTGTCCTACTTCATACATTTCTCTTTCTTCAGTTTTTTCCTATCATGTTTCCACTAGTAAGCCTTACAGAAGAAAATAATACTTGTACCTGTCAGACATGAGAAGAGTGTACAAGATCACTTGTGCACGATGTTCCATAGCAGCCTGATTAATTTCAGAGTGAAATAGCATTTGCATTAGTTATAAATTAGGTTGAATGAAGCTTTAAATTTTTAAAAGGAAAAGATGGATAAAGGAGCATTTGAAACTCCATTATAATGTAATTATATTCTTATACCTCATTTAAAATAACCTTTTGCATACTGCAGGCACCTAAAATTGACCATGCCCATACAATGCTTCTAAAAACACCTAGACATCACCTCAGCATTCATCCTCCTAACACCACCTTCTGACACGTATACAATTTTTCAAATTAATTAATTTAAATCCATTTTCTCCATCAGCCCTCGTTCCATTTGAGTAATCTTCTCTCATCCTATTGTCATGCTGCTATAGTTTCTACCTAATCCATTTTCATACTATCGTTATGCTATCCATATAATCTCTCTTATTTAATCCAACTATCATGCTGCCGGTTTCATAAGCAACCACATTCCATACATCAAGGAAGCAAATCAAGAGATTATTGAGTGCAGCTCTTCTTCCAGCTCAATTCAAAAAGAAAGGAGTAAACAAGGTAAAAGGTTTCATATTGCTTTGAATCTTGATATTGTTACCCTTTTTCACTTTTCTTGTCTTCACACACACATTAGGAGTACTAGCAAGGTCATACTTTATTACATGAGCAATTAATGAATAGCACATGCAAAAAGTTTAAGTCCTTAAATGTAACATCCTGTTTTTCATGAATGTCATCTTTCAGAGGATTAGCCTATTTCCTGACCCTCACAGGCTAATGGAGTTGTTCAGAGCGTCTAGTTGGCAGAGTTGGAGGCCAATTCCCACTCCAGTGGTTGCGAATGTTCAGGATTGCTCTTCATTTGAGTTAGATTGGCACACTTACTATTTATAGCAAGTGGCTATTTCGAGAAAGTCAAGGTTTCTATCTCTAGCAGGGTGCCTGAACAGCTTGATGGCAATGTTGAGATTCAGTATCGTTGACTGGAGTAGTTATTTAAAGACTTACTATTTATAGTAAGCCATTGTTGAGGAGTTGCTATTTCTGCCAGGGGGCTCCCGAATTCATGGTAAGCATGGTGATTGATTCATTTGTCAATTGGCTCAGTTTGAGGGACTTACTATTTATTGTAAGTCAGTTTATGACCAGTGCTATTTTCGGTAGAGCACCTTGGCGTCTAAGTCGGGCAGTAAGAACCTACAGTTGGAGCAAGTCCTTCGAAGAATTTAATGAGCTATTAAAGTCATTATTAATCATTAATTAGATTCCATTTAATTAAGATTAAATCCAAAGTTTATATTATAAAGTGTGCTCAAGTGTATTAAATGTTTATTTAATTATAAAGTGACTTGGTGCTTATTTTTGGAGAGAAATATAATAATCTATTATATTTCAAACATGGCAACAAAAGCAAATATTTTTAAATGCCTAAGTCATGTTTTAAGTTATGAAAAGTGTGACCAAGAAGCCTCCAGCCAATTTGCATTTGAGAATTATAAATGCATTCAATGCAAGGATCAAATCATTCATGACTTGTTCTTTTTGTTTTTGTTTGGAGAAGAAGTTGAAACAAGGGTTTCAAATTTTGAGCTTGAAGAATTGTGAATTCTTCTAAGTGTTTTTGCACTTTGAACTAGTGAAACTATCCAACGAATTGTGCTTGTGATGGTCTTAATCAGAGACCATAGACCTGAAACCAATCTAATAAAGGAGAGAGATAGAGGTTAATAAAAAGATCAAAGAGACATAAAAAAAAAAACAAAGGCAAGGGGTAAACTGAAAAGAACAAATTAAAAGGATGATTAAAAATGAAAATAAAAAAAGGATGGGAATAATTAAATTAAATGAAGATTAAAGAAATTAAAAAAGAAGCCACAAATTGGGACAGATTTGAGAGGGGTTTAATTCCATAGTTTTAATTCAGAATTAGTTTGCAGAGGATAAAGACTCGGCTAGTAATACAGATCGCAGCCCGAGACCTGCGTTAAGCATTGAATTAAGGCAGCCACATGTTTCTCAAGGAGCTGTGTGAGACATAAAGGGGTGACATTATTGTTTGGGAGGCCACATTAGGGGTTTCTTTATGCTTCATTGTTTCATTTCTGCATTGGCGTCTAAGGTTCTTCATCTACAGCCAATATGCAGTCATTATGAGGCATTAAATACAAGTTGTGATTCCATTCCAGGTTCTTTAAATTGCAATAAATTTATTCCTCATGTTATTAGTTGATCATTGCATGTAATTCATTTTCACAATTGAATAAAGAGGAATTATCGTGAATAGTTCCAGCAATTGGTTGTATGCAAATTGTATGACGAAATGCCTAAGTAGTTTGGTGTTTTTTACAAATGATATAATTGCCAAGTATATGACAAAATGTCATGTTGAATATTAAGCATATTTGAATGATATTACATAGCTGTTTGCAAGTTTATCTCATTGAAAATCAGATTATTGGTGAAACAAACTTATTAGTTTGCATGCAAAGTCTTTGACAAAATGTCAAACTTCCAAGTTGAAAGTTAGAACCTGCAGGGGTTCTTACAGTGGTATGAGAGCAGTTTCTTGCCATCCTGTGGGGAAGGCCTCTTACATTCAAGACAGAGGGTTTGTGTGAATCATGGGTAAAACAAAATCTATACAGGATCTTATGATGGAGCTCATGCATGCCTTTCAGGATTATAATAATGCCTTTCAGCATTATAATAAAAATTTATCAGTGCTCCTACAATATCCGGAGATTCTAGATCCTTTGTAAAGAAAAATAAGGCAAACACTAGTTTAAATGATCTTATCAATACAAAGGAAACAAAGGGAAAGAAGGTGGTTGTAAAAGTTGACCCCTTACTAAGTGGAACAGCCACTAGTATTTTGTCTACACATGATGAAGGAGACTCTTCACAAAGGCCTGATGTCATTACTGATTTGTTTGAGGACAGCTGTATCAAGTCCCATCATTCACATGAAGTGGGAGCTCCTGACCATGAGCAAGCCAATGATATGATATCAACCATTATGGCAGCCCTACACCAATTGGTAGACATGAAGATATTAAGTATAAGAGGACTGATTTTTATGACAGCAGTCTTCCACTTGAGCATAAAGAAGAACTGAAAGTCATGGCAAGTCCGGAAGGTGTTACGGGGGTGACCTTGGGTATTGGCACTCATGAATTAGTGTCAAGAAAGAGGATTGCAGGGAAATTTTGTCCCATAACAGTTCTGATTTTCATGTCATCAGTGAGTGGTATTTGCACCAGCATGAGGCAACAGAGATTTCACATGCATTTGAAGCAGCTCCCGATTCATATGAGGTGTTCCACAAAACAGCTGTCGCACCAAGAATAATGAAAGAAACAGATATATCTGAACAAATTATAGCCACACGGCTTTGCTTTGAACTCCAAAAATGGATTTCAATATTATCGATTCCCTTTAAAAAAAATACAAGTCATTACTTATTATTTCAAATGGAATGAAACACCCAACTGACTTACAGATTGAAATGGCAATTAATCTGAATATTCAAATGCTGATGTGGCAATTAATCTGACTACGCAAGGAAGTAAGCAGCTGAGAAGCATCTCAATCAAATACTCTTGACATTTAAACTACCTTGATCATCAACCTTTGACATCAATGACAACATGCTCAACATAGCTCTCTTATGATAGAGGTCTTTTGTTGCTTGTATAATTATAGCAGAATAAGACAACTACCATTGATACAGGTACAATAAAGATATTTCTTACATTATGAAAACAAGAACTATACGCATAGATAATCTATATAGATTATCAATAACTGTATCAAAGCTTTAGATGCACAACCAACTATGCATATCAAAAATGTATCAAGGACAACTAAAATCTCATCTTACTTGTCCAGTTGTTCCCCTGCCTGTCTTGAACTCCAATGGCATTATAACTTCCTCTGGTACAGAACCATGGGAATCAATCTTTACTCGTAATGAAGCATCAATCATGCCTTTCAATCCATACTTAGGGGACCAAACCATCTCCTCAATATCAACAACCTACAATCTAAAGTTTTAATGAGCAAAGTGATTTTTGTTGGTCCTAAAGAGCATTAATTTAAAAAACACTTACAAATCAATAATAATATATTCTACCAGTGAACAGATATAAATCAGATACAGTTTCTCTTCCGGTTTCTTTGCTTGGAATTAGACTGCACAGAAAAAAGAACAAGGTTAAAATACCTCAGAAACTGACAATTGTTTTTCCCCATCCTTGCGACCAAAATCAATCGTGGGCATTGTTGATATCTGAAATTCAAAACCAGTATAAATTACCATGCAAGTATGCTTAGTAAAACTTAGGAAGTATGTAAATGAGCTCAATATCAAGGTATGAATCTTGATCATAAAGAGAAAAATGATTACAAAACAAAAACTGTTGCTAGCAGTATTTGGTAACAGAGTTTAAACTTAATATAGAAATACACATGTACATTGGTGGATGCACTCATCAAGGTGGATGATCAATTTTCAGACATGTATTTAAAGGATGAACTGTAATATCCCCTTTATTTGGACCTTAGAGTTTAATTAAATTAATTAAGTTGTCAAAAATAAATAAAGGAACCATGCTTTTACATAATAAAGTGTACCTTAGCAAGGCAATTTTATGAGTCATTGTTGTATTTTATATTACCGCAATACATTATATCTTTAGCATTTGTTTGTTGTGAAATTAAAATGGCCGCGCAACTATACATGATAAAGGAATAAAGTAATTATTCAAATATTCCCTTGATTGTTTACATTATACATGGCCATAGCTGAAGCTTGAAGGTAGAGGTCGGGTGATATCTTTTCTGGGGCATGAGTTTTTGAAGCAAGTTGTAACGGTTTGGTGTGTGCTACTTGGAGCTATATGCCGAGGGCATCTGAACATATGCATTGTATTTTGCTTCAGATTCAATCCTGCTATTGTATTGAGCAAACATTCCCATCCGAATCACTTTCATAAGTATAACTCTGCACCTTGTACTATTGCTGGAACACATATTTCATTGCTGTTAATCCTAAGCAATTTATCTCTGTACGTGAAGATATATAGAGCTTAAAGTATATTCGAGACTGGGACATGATTGGCCTGTGTGTGGAAGAATACAGTCACTGTGCAAATATCATTGTACACACCTGTTCTGAGTTAGTAATGAGGTCAAAAATATATCCTTGAAAGTGGCAGATTTCCAAATTAGTTTCAGGTCAAAATATGTACATGCACTTCTGTAAATTCTGAGAATAATAGCAGCAGTTATGAATGTGTCAAATCTATAAAAAAAGATTTAAATTGGATGAGAAATTAATGTCATTCAAGTCTGCTACTTATTTGTCTCTCATATGTTCATGAATTGCATGCAAGAACTTCTCAATATAAACTGTCAAACAAACATTCTGACTTTGTTAAACGCAGCACAATATACAGTCATATTGACAAATCGGAAAAGGCAAATATTTTGGGTCAGATTTGGGGTAGCATCTTACATGGACACATGCCTCAATGAAGAATACAAAGTTTCCAAAAAAATGAATTTCAGTAAAAAGGCATATGCCTCAACAACAAAAAAACCTATTATTGATGCTACAAAAATTTGAATTTTGCCTAAGTGTATAGGCGCACATGGCAAAGATTAGACACACATAACAAGGCGTGGATTGGCGCACAAGCGCATGAGAAGATATATAGGCCCACCTTAGTTGGAAATTCAAATTAACACTTTAGAAGGAGGTTAATGCATAGGTGCACATGGGAAAACAGAGACATGTATGTCTTAAGAAAATTAGCATGTGTCATGATCACATTCCCAACATATAGATGCACACCTAGACAAGAAGAAACCTCAAAGAAGGAAAATCAATCATACAATAACTTCCATTCATAGGTGCAAGCCTAAGACTAAGGGCGCACCTCATAAAGGGAAAAAGGGATTGATTTCCAAAAGCCCATTCTCAACTGCATGCTCAAGTGCAAGGGCAAACCTCGACAAAGAAAACTTTCATCTCACGTTAAAATTCAAAAACCTGATTTCAAAGTGTGTGCTTAGGCAAAAACCACATCTCTAGAAAGAAAAAATCAAATATTAAAAAAAAACACGATGTATAAGTGTGCTTGGGGATATACATGCACACCTCACCAAAAGCATTTTTATATCAAAATTTATTTTATAAAGTGTGCACCTGATGATGAAAGGCGCATCTATACAAAAGAAATCAGAAGTCCACATTCAAAGTCCGTTTTATAATGTCTTGGTGCATGTGTGAAGCAAAAGTGCACACCTATCAAAGCGATTCAAAACATCGAAGTACATTTTTCAAGATTTTTCAAAAGTCTATTTTTAGACTTCACTATTTTCAAGAGAAGAAAATATTTTGGGATTTGTTATTAGCAGAAGTTATTCATAACTTGTGCTATTTTTAGAAATCTCTATTTTTAGCACAAAGAGTCCATGATATTTTTAACATTCACTATTTATTGCTTGGAGTCATCTATTTCTAAATCTCTTGCTATCGAAAGATGTGAGCATTAAGTCATAGTTTGTAATAAATTCAATCCTCAACTGGACACTACCTGGTATTAATTTTTGTAGTAGAGAGAATTTTGTGATTAAAATTGTAATCTGTATAGTCAATTACTCTTTGACTAGAAGTAGCAGTTAGATTTTTATTTATTTTCATGAATAGCTTAGTAAAACAAGTGTTATTTTACACTTGGATTTTTAATGGTAATTCTCACAACCACATATTGCTGGAATTGCTATTGATCAAGTTTACAATTTATTGTCCAACATTTGTTTCCTGCATAATGACATTTATTACACCTATCTTGCATATAAATATTTACTCAAATGCCTCATTATGAGTATTGAAAGTCAAATTATTTTGCAAGCTTTGAATTGTAGATTAGCTTGAAATGTTGATCGTGGCTTTATATCAGCTCCTACATTTTACCATAGTGTTCATGTTTATCTATTAATCTATCCAATTTGTGTGTAGTTACGACTTACAACTATAAATTGACATGCATAGAAAATTTAAAACTACACCTAACCTTCATCTAGTAACATTGCATCCAAATCATTCCCATTATGGGGGACTACCTAATCCAATCGTGTATCTCAACCAGCTCCTCCTATCTCTCTTCCTCAGCAATATGTGCGGCATCTTCAAGATCAACATACCAATATGCGATTGAAGTCTAAGTATACTATAGAATTTTTTTCTCTTGAAGGCAAAAGGCACCATGCACAATCACTAACTTCTCTAATCATCCAAAAGTAAGCCTATTCCTCTCATGGCTTTACATTGACTCCTACATTTAATTTACCATAGCATTTGTGTTTATCTACAAACCTATTAAACTCATGTGTCAATACAACAATAAAATGAAAAGTATAGAAAATCTTCTATTTCACCTAATCTTAATCTAGTGACACTCCATCAAAATATCTCCCAATATGAGGGACTTCCTCGTCCAACGGTGTACCACAACCCCTAATGTGTCTCTTCCTCACCAATATGTGTGGCATCTTCAAGATCAACATCCTAGTGTGCGACTGAAGTCTGACTATACTTAAGAGTTCGTTGTTCTTGAAGTTACAAGGTATTGTGCACAATCACTAGCTTCTCTAATTGTCAAGAGGTAAGACTATTTTTCTTGATAGACTAAATGAAGTGGTATATAGACCAATTTTTCTTTACAACAAAGGAACTAACAATTTATGAGAGGAGACAAGTAGCAAGCATCCTCAACACCATGGCAAGGAGTCCACCATCCAACGAGATCATTTTGGGATGATGTAGCCCTATTTGTCCCAAACTTGCTTTGTTGAATCTTGGACTTGAAAGATTGGCAAAGGTAATCCACTATTGTCAAAATAAAGTTGCCTCCCCAAATCTATACATCTTTCGAAGGGCCTTGTTGATGTGAGTTTTATGCCATTACAACATGCAGAATCAAATACTTAATATTCCGGATGAAACACCAAATCTCCAACTCTCTTGAACAAAAACACCACATATGCTAAAGATTACAAAGAAAGATCATCAAGGTGACTCCAAGGTTCCTTCTAATGGTGGACTTAATTGTAATGATGTGATATGCTAGTATCACAAGGGAACTTACACTAGTTCACTAAGACTTATCAACTTTAACCTTCAAATGATATGACAATTGAGTGCAATGAACTACTTCTAACTAACTATGAAAAAAGGCGCAAATAGGATTTGGGTTTAAAATTCTAAACTACTTCTACTTCTACTCTAAGATGTAAGAGATCATGAATATCCTTGTGACTCTACTAGATTTGGTCTTGTCATCAACTCCACCAAACTAGTGTAATCTTTTAAGGTAAACTGAAAGATGTTCAGACTACCACCATTACATCAATTAAGGCATATCAATGTGCAAGTAATAATTGAAGTTAAGCTTATGATTATGTCATTTGAGCACACAATACAATCAGCAAGCAACTAGTGGTTTGGTATAAGCGAGTTCAACAAAGATGCATCCACAATTACTTTCATCCAACTAAACTACTCAAAGAAAATTCTAAAACTAAACACTAGAAAGAAAATTCTATTCTAAATGAGAAATGTAAAGAATCATGCGATACTCCAAATGTCACAACATTCGCCATGAAAACTAACAATGAAAAAGGAATAATTTTGGCAATATCTTGGCAACAATTCTCCAACCAATATCTCCCTTTTACAAATGATAAGACCTTGCCTTATATAGTAATTCCAAGTACAATGAATGGCCAAGATTGATTCAAGGCCAAGGGCCAAGATTAATTCAACAAAGCCCTAGTTAGGGTTCTCACAATTACGACTAACAATTATTATATGCTAGCCCAATTACATCAAAGCACCACCCTTGTAGACCGATAAGAAAATTACATAGCTTTTAAGAGCCAATAAGAAAATGGGATAGGTAGAAGCTTATAGAAGGCACAAATCAGTGGGTCAAGGATAAAAAGCCACATGGGTTTACAACAAATCTTCCTTTTGAAGATAATTTCCTTTGACTTTCTCCCTTTTGGCAAATTCCTTGAATCTAGACATAATATTGTTGAGCTCTTTTATGTGAACACTTGTCATGACCTGATTGGTTGAAGGTAAATGAGTGCCACCTCAGCATGCTTATCTTATAGACTTTATAAATCCCTTGGTGATGAGAAAATATCTTCTTAATTCTTAACATTATCAAGTCCACAATCCATTGTGATGGTTTATTCCAACTTATTTCATCTTCATGTTTTGATGTCATCTTGATGCCTTCACATTGAAACCTTTCTTATTGCACGTTCTTGAACTTGACCCTGCAGTTGTAGTAGTGGTGCAAGTGTTTCATGTATCTGGAGACTGGATCAATCCAATCGAATTTGGATTTCCGAAGGAAATTCAAGTAATGATTCCTTCTTTTAGTTCATAGACTTGATCATGATGTCACACTTGCACTTTGAATTCCACTTTAGTGTCTTGAACTTGGACTTTGACTTGATCCTCAACATCATCTTGGTGTACCTTGCTTGTTCTTTGACTTCAAACTTCTTGCAACTTGTCGGTACCTAAAGTCCCATATTGTACACTTGTCATACAACACCGCCAATTAGACAATTGCATTTCATCTAGAAGGGTGAGTACTTAGGGAATCCAAACCTTCAATAAGGATATTAAACGAATTCTAAAAGCAAGACTCCTATTTTTAAAATTCTATTTTTTTCTTAACCAATGAAGATCTCAACTTGAATAATTCAATTACAATCACAATCTTCATTCAAAACCCTTGTCAAGATGCATAAACAATCCCTCACCATTTCAAACTTTCCATGTCAAAATCAATGTACCTTGCTGTTAATGATAAAATTATTAGTCCAAAACTCAGATCTGCAAGTAATTCGAACTTGTATAGGCCTGATTTTCTTGGTTTGATCAGATCTTAATGCTTTCAACTTGCCCAGTTTTTGACGTATTTCGACCCAATCTTCAAATGCTTGTGATGTTCTCTTCAAGTTCGAATTGCTAATCATGCCACTTGCTGTCTTTGTAGGTTCGAACTGCCTGATGGAATTCACTCTGCTGCTGAAGAAGTTCAATTGTGGTTTGAAATGAAGTTGCAAGTGCCTCTATATAGGCGTTAGGTGAAGCGGGTGTGTCTAATTTGAAGAGGGAAGACCTTATTTAATAATTGTTCACCTTCATTTAATGATTTTCATTTTGCATTTAATGGCAATTTCTTCCTATGGCCGACCTCAGATCTGAGAATTCCAAGGCAAAATTATATTCAAACTAATTGAATTACAAAATGAAATCCAAGCCTCATTTCAAGCTTATTATGGAGCCTGAGAGAGGTCGGAAATCTGACCTCCCTTGGGCTCATGGAGCCCCAAGACAGGTTGGATTCCTATCTCTTCTTGGGCTCGAGCCCAAGGTGACATCAATTCAGTTTTAAACACTTAAAATTTGTTTATGACTTTCAGATTTTGCCCATTCACTTTCAACTCGGAGTTACATGATTTCCCACTCAACTTTTCTCCATTCCATGAGGCTTTTCATTGATTTGATTCATTCCAATTGCCAGTGATGTTCAATTCTGATTTTGATTCAACCTCCTCCCATTGCTAATGATATCAGACTTAGATATTTTGCACAATTGCACTCAGAATTTCATCCTTACGAGATTTTCATGCAAACTTTGTGATTTCATATCTCCATTTCTTGATTTGGTATTTAAATTCCTATGATTGTACTTGGCAAAATGTCAATACTCCTTCTGTATGCTTGATTTTGGGATCTAAGCCTTAAGCAAAGTCACCAATGGGGTGTGAATGGAGCCCCAAGACAAGTCGAATTCCAACCTCTTCTTGGGCTTGGAGCTCCAAGAGAGGTCAGATTTCGACCTCTGCTTGGACTCACCCAAGGAGGCTTCAATATCAAATGCTTGCCTGAAAATTACTAAAAACCTGCCCTTCCAATTACTTCAACAACTCAAGCTTGCATGTGGTTCATCATTTGCAACTCAATCTTTTCATCCCTTTGTTGACTTCATTCAATTTCACCTTCTTCATTTGTTCAATTATTTGTTGATCTCGACTTTTTACTTCAATTTGTTTAATCCTTCCTTCAGGTTTTCATCAGCAAGTTAATTAAATTTCAACAGCAAATTACTTCATTTCTCATTTCATCCATGGCTTGATCATCTTCTTTCATGATTCAACTTGACCTCTCATTCTTCATATTGACATTATTTGTCTTTGTCATGTTTTGTACTGCAAGAGTTATCGCCAAAAGTGTTGAAGTGGCTTGATCGCCGATGACTGGGCATGGAGCCCCATGAGGGGTAGGAATCTGACCTCGTCTTGGGCTCAAAACTCCAAGAGCGGTCGAAATCCGACCTCATCTTGGGCTCAAAACCCCAAGAGCGGTCGGAATCCGACCTCTACTTGGGCTCACCCAAGTTGATTCCACCAAAATTTGCTAAGTGTTGGCTTATTATTTGTTGTTCAATATGATTCATTCTGATTTCTTCTTCCTTTGATCAGCTCTTTAACTTGATTTTTCACTCCTTCAACACTTTGACTTTTGCAAACTCACTTCATGTCTTGATCAAAATCAAACACTTGCTGTTCAATTCACTTCATTCCTCATTTAAACTCTTCAAATTTCATTATGTTTTGGTCTATTTCACCACCCTCCCAAAGGATTCGATTGACAAGCATCATCTTTCAAAATGTAAGGAGAAAGCATGGTTTGAAGGCTAGGCAATGTATGGAGCCCTAGAGCAGGTCAAAACCCGACCTGCTCTTGGGCTCTGAGCCCCAAGGCAAGTCAGAATCTAACCTCTCCTTGGGCTCAACCAAGAGTTCAAAATTGCCTAAGTCACGAATTTCTCACACCCACACTTAACTTCAGCTTAACATCTTGACTTGTAATCCAATCATTTCTTACACTTGACTTCACAATCCAAACTCTGAAGTGTCCAATTCGATCCCCTCCCATTCTCCATTTAATCCTATCTCTTCATTTGCCACTTGGGCTGCCTTGATCAAACTTGGTTCAAAATTAGAATTCACTTTCTCCTCACCTCCATTGCTTTAAGTGTCACACTTCATCTTTCTCAAAAGTGGAAGACTTTGACTTCCTGAAGCTCTCAACTTCCTTCACTAAAGCGCATCATGGAAGATCTAAGGGCTAGCTAACGTAGTTTGAACATACCTCATGGCTGTAACTATCAACTGTGCAACCTCATCTAAGGTTGCTCAAACTCATCTCTTGGACATGGAGACTACAACACTGCTACCAAACTACAACTAACTGAGCCACCTAACACCTTCTACCAAGAAAAAGAGGGGGACCCCATTTGCAATGGGGTGATGGTGTGAAGACCTCACAACAAGCCTTCATGAACCTTTCTTTCAACTCTTCATGTATAGAGTTAGTCACTCTAATAGTCTCAAATCAAGGTCCCTACTATCATGGGCTTGCATAGTAGATTGCAAAGTCTCTATTAGCACACTTTTTTTTTGCCCCAGTCTTCATGTACAACCTAGACACCTTTGCCTTCTCAACTAAGGTTATATTTTCAAAAACTTTTACCCCGTGCCCAAGTATAAACAAAAGATGATTGTAAATCTTATGTAACTACCCTTGTAATGTTTGTTTAACATTCACTCCCCTTTAATTTTTATCTTGTCTTTTTTTATACTTGTTACAAATTGCAAATTAGTTTGTTTAGCACTGAATGAGCACTTTGCATAGGTTTCTAGAAGAGAAAAGGGCATTCAAAGGGGTTGCTTCTAAGTTTCTAACTTAACTTGTAGCACTCGCACACCAAAAAAAAAACCCAATATCTCATTTTCTTATTGTGAAGCTGCAAGTGCAAACATTTAAAAACAAAAAAAATGCCTTCACGTTTGAAACTTTGCAAGGAACAAAAAATTATCAAAAAGACTTGCTAGAATAAACAATGGATACTAAACTTACCTCAAAAGATGTACTTTATATGTTCCCCTATCTTATTTTGGTTGTTGATCTCTTTCTTTGCCTTCTCTTTCTTTGCCTTCTTCTAGTAAAATGCAAACCAGCAAAATGAATAGAGTTGTGTTAAAGGGGTGTGGGGGTAGGCCCCCACCCCTTTTTTTAACTCTTTTGTTTTTCTTTAAGTTGATAATTTTTTGCATGTTGGGCCATAAGAGACAGCTAGTCGTCCCCTACTATCCCCCACCCATTTCTTTACATTTCAAAGCATCCTTGATTATTTTCCAAAACAAGAACAGCCTTCTGATTATCCTAGTCATCTCCACATTCCCAAAACATTCTAGGACATAAGTTTTAAGTTGTAACGTTACCACTGTGATAATAGATGTGAAATATGACATCTTATAACACATTGCATCCACAATAATCTTTTCCTATCGAAAACAGGATTTGGGATGAATGACCCTAAGTTGATGATTCAACATATTCCTTCTCTTTAGTACTGGCATGGGGTATCCGTTAGGATTGCATGAATTCACGTGCCATGGTGTGCCAAAGCAAAGGGTGTTAGGGATCTAGAAGTCTGAGTATTCTTCAACTTGATTCTACTTGTTAGACAACAATTAAAATCCCCAAAGATCCAACATCAAAGGTTTGGGGCATGGGATGCAAGAATGTCAAGATGCAAAAAGAGGTGAAGGTCCACAAGCCTAAGAAGGGAGAAGGCCAAAATTGAGGAAAATAGGCTTCAAACAAACCTGATGAAGAGGGAATGAGGATCGAGACTAGGAGGTAATCAATGTTGGAGAGAGCAAGGATCAAGGCTAGGGGATACAATGCGCTAATGAGAGCAACGATCGAGATTAGGACATGCTGATATAGGAGTTAATGAGGATTGAGATTACGAGATACTCATTAGTGTTCTAAGCGAGGATTGGGATTGTAGACACACCTAAAGGATTGAGGATAGGAATATAAATTCCATAGGATCAACCAAAAGGCAGGAAACAAAACTTCAAAAGTGTAGAAAATAGAAGGAAGCAAGTTCGTGAGGGCAGAGGGAAGGAAAGCAAGACATACTAGTACAAGAAGACTTGAAGCACTTGAAGGAAATGGATAAGGGATGTTGACATTGGAAAGTCCAAATTTCCCACTAGGTCAACATGTCAAGAGTACGGGTAACAAAATACTAGAGGAAATGGTGTCATGGGAGAGGAAGTATTAGAAACTTGAAAGAAGAAGTGGATCACAAAAATGGAGAAATAGGAGTTGAAAGGAAGGTATGAAACCACAAGGAAACTTGAACCTTGCTTAGAGCTGGAAAATGACTTTGACACTCTCATACACAATGTTCCACAGGGACATGTCCCCCTCCCCCCACAATCATGGAGTTTTTTAAGATGGGGATGTTTCAGGGACAGGGGGACACCTCCAAAACGTCTATTTGTCGCACCCCCAACTCCGCCACGTTTCTCCACTAACTTGGGGACATTTCCCTTGATTTCAAGCCAATAAGAGACATTTCCTTTAGAGGGTACGCCATAGGAGGACGCCAGGAGGTCTCTGAGATGCCTAGAAGTCCCCTCAACATCAAAGAAACTTCCAAGCGTTTCCTTTTGAAAAGGTCAAAAAAAAATTAAAAGAACAAAATAATAACTTAAATAAATTGTAGCAATATAACCCTAATTTATTTTAAAAATAATAAAGTATTGAAAGAGACTTTAGAAGTTCAAACTTCAAAAGTTCAAAGAATCAAAGGTAATGTTACTATATTATTATTGTTTTTTAGGGTTTCCATTGTTCAAGTTTCAAGTTTCAACTTCTTACTACAACGGGTTTCACTCTTATCAAATGCAAATAATGATCTGAAAACTCACTAGATAGTGTCTCTAGAGTGGTTCCTCTAGATCTATCTTCGCTGCATAACACTCACGGTTTAGTGCACTCAAATGACCTGAAAACATTATATAGTAAAAGAAAAGAACATTACATATGCAACTTATATTAATGCAGTTTTGAATCTTCAGCACCTCAAATCTAGAGATCTACACTTAGAAAGCAAGCCCAAAAATTGTTGTTGCAATGTCTATATTTGATATTTACATTTTCAATTTTGACATTTGTCATTTGAATACTACTACTAGACTCTAGTTATTATGTTATGTATCTCTATCTTATTAACACTAATAGTAATTTTTTAAGTGCTAATATTAATACTAAATGTATTATCATTATGTCAGCACTACTCCCCACCATCGTTCCCCTGGCATTCCCAAACTTAGGACCTAAGTACCCCTATCCCCAAAACATGTTTCCTCTTGCCCCCAAGGAAACGTCCCAAAACCCCGTGGAACACTACTCATACATAAGATTTGGGGCATTACAGAGTGGCGACCTAAGCAAAGATTCCCATCGTGCCTACCATTTATTAACTTTTTCAATTCAAAGGATCTCCATTGAGCTATGCACATTAGTGTAATAACATCTTAATTATTATAAATGTATTGATTATTTAGTCCATTTATCATCATTCCTTTATAGGGTTAGGCTGTTATTAATATTATGGGTTAAATAGCAAATTTAATAGCAGTTATAAATATTAATACTATGGACAATTTTATTAAGTCAACTAACGTGTTTGATTTTCACAATTATAAGGAGTTCAAATTAAGTGTTTTTTTTAATTCAATGGGCTAATATAGGCACTAAATAGTAGGAAAGTAGGAGAATAAACTAAATAGTTAATGGTGTCATTCCAAGCATTTAATGCATTACAATATTCTGGTCATTCTAGACAGGTGAACTCTACAACTTATATTTGGCAAAAGTGTAGTGTTTTGACTAGGACATGGAAGTCAAATGCTCATCGACTTCTTAAAATGGGTCATCCAATGAACATCATTGGCTTTAGATGCCTATATTTTTTGTTTTAATATAGTAAAGGATCGCATTCTACTTTTGCAGCAGCTAGAAGACCCATATAACCACCTTTAATGTTGTTGATATCCAACTAAAACATCCTACCTACTAGAATATGGACGTGGTACGCCTGGCAATATTCTAATGGGGGCAGCAGATTTCAAACATTATCTCAAACTCCATACAAACTTTAGGACTCCCAGCAATTTTAGAATAATAAATTTATTTCTATTTGATTTGCCTAGAAACCCTTAAAAAAACAGATTCACTTACAAATTTATATTTGCTAGAAAACTGTTATTATTTGTTCATGAAATTTGAAAATCTTCTATCCCAGGGAAAATATTTTGTTTCTGATCAATCCTCTTGCTCTGCAAACATTCAGCACAAACTATGATCCTGAGTGAACCATGTCGTATTGGCTAGGGACAATCTTTCATTCCTTAAACCAACCTTTGTTGCAAGGTTTTCATCCTAGGGCTGTTGTTGAGCAAACCGGATCAACCTCCACAATTGGAGTTCTTTTAGAAAATATCAAATATCCAAAATGATGAAAATATTTTCCTAATTATTTTTTTTCTTTTTTCTTTTATTTTCATGCAAACCCTAAAAGTGGCCCCTTTTAATTTCTTTTTGCACTCTAGTATTCACTTTACAAATAAAATATCATCCAAAAAACATCTAATTTAATAATTAAATATTAGTTGTACTTTGCTAATAAAAATAAAGTTTTTCAGGCAATCAAGATTAAATTTGCGTACCCAAAAATGGCACATTCAAATCCTTATCCTAGTCCATGAAGGTCAAGGGCATGAGTAACTAGATCGACATGGGCGGATAGTCACATTATACTTATATGGCAACAGCCCGACAAATCGAAAGTGTAAATAGAGTTTAATTACACATGTTTAACATGAGAAAAGCACAATAAATTAAAACATAGAAAAGTACTCATAAAAACTGATAATTTTATTGAGGGTTAATAGGCAAAATCCCACACCCTATAAAGAATTGATTTGGTTTAAGTATGAATTTTGAATGATG
This sequence comes from Chamaecyparis obtusa, assembly GCA_027943335.1. Taxonomy (NCBI): domain Eukaryota; kingdom Viridiplantae; phylum Streptophyta; class Pinopsida; order Cupressales; family Cupressaceae; genus Chamaecyparis; species Chamaecyparis obtusa. Next base: position 97,047 of record BSBK01007035.1, on the reverse strand, counting down.
TGCTTATTGTAAATTTCATGATGGCAATGATGTTCATCATTGTATTGTTGTGATTATTACTTCATGATCTTGATATGCTTAGTGATATAAGGATGCAATCAATAGCCACATGGCAAACAATGTACATCTCATTTTTGGAAGAAAAATAAAAGAAAATAGTGTTCTTAAATTATGGCCAATTGTAGCGTAGTTTGTGATCAAACGTGCTTGTCCAAACTAATTAGAGTCAAAATGAATTCTTCTCTGTGAGATAGAGAAACATGAAATTATGGAATAGATCAAGAAATTCAATGTGTCAATGAGTTATAACTTCATACAACAGCAAACACATAACACGTATACAACCTCACCTTACAAACACCATGGCTATCATAATAAGTATGGCTTAAATAAGCTAGCAAACATCTTCAAATTCCTAAGCATATGAAAACAAGGTAGGCTATACTATCGTAAAACAATAACAATAATCCTTTGTTGCTTATTAAATATTTGGGTATGTGTATCCTATACCTATCTTTTGTTGTTTGCTCTTGGTTGAATTTCCGCATATTTCCATTTTATATATCTAGCAATTGAGCAAATAAAACACAACAAAAATTGTAATCATAATTGTTGGATGCATTATATAATTTCTTTGTACTTACTGATTTACACTTGAATGTGTCAATCCAATTTAAGATTGTGGGAATAGCACCAATTAACTTTGTGTATATTTCCACCTCATTACCTGCAAAGAGCACCGCTATATATAAGACATTTTCCCACAAAGTATAATGATTAACAAAAAGGTCTTTTGTGAAATCTCCCCAAGGAAAATAACCTAGCAACAATCTTTGGCTTTAACAATCCAAATAATTAGGAGATATTTTCCACAGCAAGTTAAATTGTGATATTGCTATCAAGATTTAACTGTGTAGTTTTTTGAGTCAAACTCGTTGTGAGTTTGACTTTAAAAACTACACAGTTAAATCCTAACAGCAATATCACAATCCAAATAATTTCTTAAAACATCCATAGTATCCAGATAAGATCATATACAAAATCCAAATATATAAGTGATTGCGTTAGGATGAAGGAAAAAACAAACATGTTTGCTTTTATTGAATAACTAAACTAGGGCTTGAATAAGAATTTGGATATGACCACAAATGGTGGAAGGGCAGTACTTATCAGAGACCCACACATACAAGCAATTACATTTATCTATTTTTCTATGTGGCCACTAGTGTTCAAGAAATAATAATGCAAAAAATAAGAACCTGGTGGTTTGTGTTGAATGCATAAATGACATAGTATTTGTTGATGTCAATTTTGTACCACTACATAACATATAGCAATTGAACACTTGATATAGCATACCAAACACTCAACCCTCTCTTGAAAAGTATATACTCATGAAGAACATGAGAAAAACTCCAAGGTTCCTTACACCTGTGGATACTAACTCAGTTATATTAACGTGATTTGCTGGTTAATCACTTAGGCGGGCTTACGTTGTTCTTTCGAGAATGTCAAACTCTTGCTATGATGATGATGGGATCTAGCTTTGCAATGTATACTCAAATTTATATCACTTCCAACTTTGCTCTTCAAACTTCAACTACTAAACTATTTCTTGCTTTACTACTGCTCCTATGGAATGGAAAGATTGGCAAATGGACGGGGATCAAACCTAATGAAAACTTGCCAGCGGCGCTACCTCCATAGATGCAATGATTCAAGGGGAATGAGACTAGATTACCACACAAGGCTCTTTAACAAGCTGCTAAGATGCTAGTGGCCTAGTATATAGATCCCTATCAAACATTTACCAATATCACCATACAACTAGCCATCTACTTCTATCCTTACTTTAACAATTTTGAAACGAAATCCTATTTTAATAACTCAATGAAATCTAACTTTAACAATTGGAAGTAGAAACCATGCAATAACACCAAGTGTTCTTAATCACCATGCAAGACACAACAATGACAAGAGAAGCAATTTTGGTATTATATAAGCAACAATTTTCCTCAACCTTCTACAAATGAGAGTACTTGGCCTTATATAGAGGCTCAAAATTACAACCAACGGTAGAGATTAAGAGGCAAAATCAACGATCCAGATTAAATCCCAAAAACCCTAATTAGGGTTGCCTCCCCATCGGCCAATGAGAAGATGCCACCTCATCAATGGACCAATTAAAAAAAAAAAAGTGGCAACCAATGAGAAGGCACCAAAATGGTAACCAATCAGAATCAAACACCTATCCTACCCAAGAAGAAAGGAGAATTTGCCACTTGGGCTTACATCAAATGCTCTTCTAATACAATTCTACCCTTTTCTTTCATCTTTTTAGCATAAGCAATGAATTTAACTAACATGTTGTTGACTTCCTCCATGGGAGGGCAAGGTATATGCCTCATCCTGAGCTCAGTTGTGTTCATCATGTTCTTTGCTGCTTGCAGTGTCTTCTCACTCTCCTTCTCATCATCTCTTGCAAACTCGATAAGGGCCTTGAGAGAGGCAAGGATGCCCAACTGTTTCTCTCTGGCAACAACCTTCCCTAACTCATCCAATCTCGATCCAAACTCTGTCTCATTAAAATCCTCCTCTTTGATTCCTTCAAAATCAAGTGCAATCCTCGCATCGCTCAACATGTTTGAAATGAAAGTGTCGATGCTTGGACTGTATTGTGCAATCTCATCCTGTATCTCTTCGAGTACCCTCGATCTAGTAGTCAAGGTAACATACCAAGACTCAATAATATTCTTTCCTCCTTCATTGACCAACTTGACCCTCACCAAAGATCCCTCTGATAGCTTTATGACCGCCTATAGCCTGGGAATGGCTAAATCACGGATTGGAAGGAAATCCTTCCACTCCCCTTCAAATGCTCTGAATTTGTCCCTAAGAGACACAAATGACCCGAATGTCGAGATAAAGGCAGGCAAGAACTTTCGCCCTTCTTGAATTGTACTACTGATCCAATTTTTAGTTTCTTCCTCTCGAGCTAATATTTCTTCCACATTGCTCTCACTATCCTGCGGAAGGGCCGCCTAAGGCAACTGTTGGATAGGCTGACATACTTCATGATAGCTATCCCTCCAATACTTGTTTTCAATCTCCAACTCTGCAATTCTTTCGTTCGCCTTTCTCAACCTTTCTCTAATTGAAGCTATGCCTTCCTGAACCTCCACACACTCCATGTCATCTGTGATTTTTCCCATGTCGTGCTCCACTATCTCATAATCTTGGGCCACAATTTCGCCCACTGCCTTGCTAACCTTTGGCACCGCAATCTGAACCTTTCGGTGACCATCCTCATCATTCCTGATTACCTTTGCCATTGTTCCTGCAATTTGTTTTTGTCCGACATCATCTTCCTTTTCCACTAACCCTTGAATATCCTCAACTGTCCAGATGGCCACAACCTTGCCGCTTGGCATAAGCATCTATTTCAACCACAGTGGTGCAATGCATCTCCCCAAATTTGGATTCAGTTCGGCTAACAAAGCATCACCAACGGCCTTGGGCGCTTGGCTTCCTTCCTCAACTGATAGAGCCTCAATGTCAACTGGCTTATCTCCTTCATCACTAACTGCCATATCCTCCACAACTTGGTTCTCCGTGAGAGCAGAGTACCCTGTACTGTTACTATAACCACTTGAGTCTGAACCAGAGCTCACCTCTACCGCTGCCCTTTGCTCACTTGTACCAACCTCTTGGCTCCTAGCCTCAACTATGCTCTCTCTTGATGGTACTTTACTCTATTTCTTTGCTGGAGGCCCTTGATGTTCTTTATCTTTCTCAACCTCCAAACTCCTTTTCTTGCTCTTAACTGCTTGCTGCTATTGGCTACCACCCCCACCTTGCTGTCCGACTGATTCTGCTGGAATCTCCTCATCTGGCTTCATCTTCTCATAAGTAAGGTGTACCTTCTGACTTTGTAATTGCCTAAACTTCCTATTATACCACCACTCAGTGTGTAGCTCAACTATTCTTGTTACTGCATCTAAGGATGGATCCTGATGATCATCCCACTCAACTGGATTCAATTCTATTCCCTCTACTGTACTATAATCTTCCCTTAGTACATCTTCATCCTCTTCCAGTTGATCCGGAATATTAAGATTTCTCCATCTAATTGCCCTCATCATGCCCACTGATAACCTTGAGAAAGCCAACTTCCTCACATGAAAGTCATCCTGTGCATTGGCCCAAAAATCCTCCAAAGTAGGAATATGCTTGAATGGATCCCCATGAGATGCCTTGATTAGACCATTAGGATCGAATCCTTGCCTTGCCCTATACCACGCTAGATGATATTGTTCTAACTCTTTCTTCGCAGCTGCAAAGGCGACAGGATTGGGACAACTATCATTGCCTATCAGGAGTGAGAAGGTAACCCCTGTCTCACCTTTGAGCTTCATCATTTTGTCATATTGCTCAAGTTGCCTAGCCAACTCCATCAAGACAATCCTATCGGGTGGGTACCTTGGAAGCCTTTTGGGACAAGCCGTGCATCCAGCCACTCTAATATAAGTGAATTGCGGAAACTGGATGAACCAACTCCCAAACTTATTTACTTTTGTCTCCGCCTCCAGCGAGAGCCTCCTTGCGAGTGTCCCTTGCAATATCCTTACCGTCTTCATGGCAAAGGCATCATAAAATATCTTGTAGTCCTTGGTGTTGTGCAAATGAAGTTGTGGATAGCACTCATTCACCGAGCATTGTCCAGGCCTATTGCCAATCACCCCTCTAGCATAAAGTCCAGGATGTTCATACAGTCTTGCAATCAAATAGAAAAGGTAGGACCCCATGTAGAATTGTTCCTGATTTTGCACTGTCCTAAGTTGCAACTCTAAATTTTCACTTATAATTCTAGCCCAATCAAACTTTCTTTTTCCATTTTCAATTCCTTCAATAAAATAGTACATCCAAGTTTCAAATTGCATACCTTGAGCGGAGCCCATGACTCGGTTGAGAAGCACAATAAGATCGCCATACTCTGATTTGAAATCTGACCTGGTGGGCTTTGATGACTTGGTGACTCCCTTCTTGCCTTCATGTAACCAATTCTACTTTAGTAGAGCGAGGTAAGCATCCTGACTGTCTTGAAAGAACCTGGCGGCTTGATCCATCAACATTACTATCATGCCCTTCTGTTGGGGTATATTGAACACTTCCTCTATCACCTGCCCGCTGATGTTAGCCAACACCCTTTTTTCTTCATCAAAGATGATGGACTTGGTCACAATATCTAGCCGAGAGGCACACTCCATCACCAACTCCGGACAAGGCAAGGTAGGAGGGAAGGCGGCAGCTTGCACAATTCCACACTTGTAGATCTTCTTTGCCATAGAGGACTGGCCCCCTTTCAACCTATCTCTTAACTGTATCATATTTATGGTGTCGATGTTGGTGTCACCGACTCGCTTCAATTTCGAGAAGAAGGTGGTCTTGGGCGTCATGTCTTCCCTGTCTTTCTTGGTATTCATTCCCTTTGGGTTCTTGCTTGCACTAGCATCCGCCATCCTAACACTTATTTTTGCCCTTTCTTTCTACAGTGAGGTGGGACTACACTTATCTCTGCCACTTCGCCTAGGGATGAACAAACATATTTTTGCCTCGCCAATTCCTATCACACTACACTTATCTCTGCCTCTCTGCCTAGGGATGGGACTACCACTTATTTCTGCCTCTTCGTTACTTATAAGATGGACTACACTTATATCTCCCAACTTCTTTCCTAGGGGTGGGACTACCACTTATATCTCCTTTCTCCAAATCCTAAACGGAAACTACACTTATATCTCCCAACTTCAAGCCCTAGATGAGATGATGAAGTGATGGATGGATGATGCAAGCAAGAAAATAGGAAAATGTACTAAGCAAGAACAAAGAGAAAATCTGTCTTTTAGACCAGCCTTCACCCTCAATCATGAAGATCGTCTTCTACACCAAACCATCAACACCAAAGAAAAGAAACAATTAAAAACACAGTCCACTCACCAAGAAATTTGCAAATCTTTCTTCAAATAGGCAGGCCCCCTTGACAAAATCTGTAGCTTCCTCTAAACAAATCTACAAGCCACCTTCAATTCATGGCTTCTTTCAATATCTCTGTCAATCCTCTAAATGGCAGGCTCTAGCAATCTGTGGTCTCCTTAGACAAATTTGTGGCTTCTTTGCCCTTAGTTCGCTGGCTTTGCTTCTACAATTCTGTTCCTCACTGCTCCTCAAAATCGCATGTTTCTCCCTTAGAAATTTCGCTGTCTTCACCAATGCCAAGATAGTATTCGCTGCCGCTGCTATATAATTTCTCAGGCCCCTACTACTTGTAAGGTCACTGCTTCCTAAACACTTTCGCTGCTTCCTCTATGCTAAATTTCGCTGCTCCTTTATGGAGATGAGAGGTGAATGAGATGAGGGAATGGAGGGAGGAAAGCGCCTCTATATACCAAGTCCAGCCTCCAATTTAGAGGGCCAACCTGCCCATAGGTAAACAAAATTTCAAATTAAAAGCCATAAACGAGGGACGACCTTGCTTAAAAATAATAAATTTGCATTAAAACCTTTATTATCATGCCTAGATTCTCGATTTAAATAAGCCATAATAGCCACACGCCTCAAAAGGAGGCCCCATTTTCAGTTTTCAATGCCACACGCTACAATAAAGGACTGAATTTTGAAATTAATGCCCAGATTTGTGAATTTCAAAGCTGATTTTTCAAATTTGATTACCCAGATTTTAATTTACTGCTCAATTTTTTAAAATTTTAGTGCCCAGATTTTCGATTTACTTGCCAAGGCTTTGGTCTAAGTGTCCAGATTTTATATAAAGGGCCAGATTTTTGAATTGCTTGCATATTTATTTGCCCAGATTTCATTTTTATTGGCTCTAAATTCATTTTATTAGCCCAGATTTTTAATTGTAAAGCTCAATCTTTCAAATTTCATTGCATGGATTTTTAAATTAAAGCTCAAATCTTTTGAATTGCTTGGCCAAGATTTTTGAAATTAATAAAGGTGCTAGGTCTAGTTGTTTCAAACCTCCATTTGGCAAATCAAAATAATTTTTTGGCCATTTAATCCATTCAAAAACAAGACCAAATTATACTCAAATTCGAAAAAAAGCTCAAGGTTGATTTCATCAATTTTCCAAAATAATTCGTCTAAGTCCAAAAATTCATTAAGGCATCGGGATACCTGGGTCTAAAGAAAATGCCAAGGTTTGTTCAAAAATGGGGGATCCCCAAATACTTTGGGGCGATGATGTAAAACCTCACAATAGTATTCTTGGTTGCTTGGAATAGAGAAAGGAACTGAGGGAGATGGATTAATTATCAGGTATTCAACATAGAAAACTAAGAATCTTGAATTACAACACTTCGCATACAACTAGTAGAGTGGGACAAAGGCACTCACAGCTCCCTCTAAAGTAAGGGATTATGTAATTGAATAAACACAGGTTTCACTTATCATTTGGAAGGAGTTGTGACAGGACCATTGGTTTTTTGGTTCTTGGTCATTCCTTCCTGGTTCAGATTTTGATTATCAAGTACCTATTTTAATTGTTACCTAAGTCTATACTAGATGTTATTTATACTACTATCAAATATTTGTAGCCATTTTCAATGGAATGGCAATTTTTATTAGTTATAGATCTTGTTTTAATTCATCAGTAGGATGCTGGCTGCGAGTAGATCCTGTTTTAATTTTTAGTAGTTATAGATCTTGTTTTGATTCATCGGTAGATCTTGTTTTATAGATCACACTGAGATTTTATTGGAGAGATTTTACATAAAAATTTATTTAGAAGAGGGAAAGAGAAGATGATGCCAAATATTATCAAGGAGAAGTACCTAGCAAGTGGTGGGCATATATAAGAATTTTCTTGCTTCTTATGATCAATGCTTCCATGATAGGAGGATTTCCATTGTAACAAAGTAGTCCTCCAATTTCGATACCAAGAGGTTTTACATCCTCTAGCCAAAAGATGAATACCAAGTACTCCACATTTAAGAAAGAGGTATTGGGTACAATATCATGGATGATTTTCCTCAAGCATAGTTCCTTCTTTTATAATCATCTATTTGCTCTTTATAGCCTACTCAATAAGTCTCTAGAATTTATTTTTGTTTTTTAATTTAAAATTTTAATTTGCCCACTTGTCCTAGTAACACTTTTAACATCATATTAGGCCTCCTTTAAAAACACCTAATAATATCACTTTGAGATACTTTATAATTTAATAATAAAATATAAGATGCAATTTTTATAAAATTAAAGTTACTTTTTTGGCAACTTAAATTAAATTATTAAATTATTTCCTTAGCTCAAAAGAGGACATGACAACCACATACTACACTTGGAGCACAACTAACTTTGGAGAGTATATGGTGGAAGAAGATTGTGCATAAGCAAGCCAAATAGACCATTTCTAATTGTTGATACTATTCTATAATGTCATTCCCTATTGTAAGGTCTTCATATTAACAATTGATGGTGGGTGCCATTACAAATGCAAGTCCTAGGTTCAAAGCCCCCTTACATGAGATCTTGAGGACAAGCATGTTGACAAATGCAGTTGAGGACTGAGCAAAGTTCTTGTGGATATCAAATGAAGGGGGCTAGTATAGGTTACATAATGTCAAATGGGTAAACAAATGGAGAACCAAACAAACATCATGGACACAAACTCGGTTCATCTCCTCACTGTTATTAACAAGGGACAAAGATCCGATGTGATTATTGAAAATTATGAATATAATCTTGAACCTATCAATTTGTTTTCGCAATCAAAAAATACTTGACAACATATTATGGAAAACATCTAATAACAAGCTGAACTCTCAGCTTCTCCAAAGAGCCAAAGTTATTGAGAAGAAAATTCTAACACTAGCATACATTATACCTACCCAGCAGCTCTGGTCCAGCCATTCATAGCCATCAATCCATGGTAAGAAGCGGAGAAGATTGGCCAACTCCATTTCACACATGGCTACCTCATGGAAGAAATAGCTTTATTTAGCCTTTTTATCATTTATGTTATCAACAGGGATTTTCTATCTTTTAGTTTTTGTTCCAAACAGTCGATGTTTAACCTCTTTGGTGATCTGAGTGCTTCTCAACAGCTGTTTTCATTTTGTAATAGTTAGTTAATCAATCTCTAGAATTTTTGTAAAATTCAGCTGACAAAGTATAAAGCACAAACTCAAAGACAACTGTTTTTTAAAAAAGTTGGCAAAATTCTAAATTTGCACCCTCATTTGTAAAAAATTTTAATTAAAAAAAACCATCTTGAAAGCCACACATAACATATGATAATGTGAAGTATAATAATGTATCCCCTTCTTTTCTTCTCTTTGTTATAGCATGCATCATATACATCACACTTGACGAGAGCCAATTATGTTCCATTTTATGTCATACTTTATGCCTTTTTATACACCTTCATAACCATTTCCCCATTCCATTTCTGTTCCATTTTCATATCATTTTATCATTTATACTACATATGATTAATGTTTAAGGTTTTAGGATTGTTGCAAATGTAATAGCACTATCTGATTGTATGTGTTTTCCAAATGCAACAATCTCTTGCATTTATATTGAGAATGAGCCAAGAAGAGACATGTCCCTTCATGGGACATGTCTATTCATTATTATGTAATTAATATAATGACAATTATGATTATATATATATATATATATATATATACATACATATATATATATATATATAATATCTCTTGAGAATTATATTAAGTTCTCTAATATTTACATAATAATAATAATATATATATATATCTCATATATACTAAATATATATATACATATCTTCACTAGCATTGACTCGTAGTGTTTATCCGACTGAAGCTACAAAACATCAACACTCCCTCTTAGCCAAGGAAGATAAACACAAGAATAAATATTACCTCAACGTAATATAGCAATAGATCAGAAGTTTTCCATCATTTGATATCTTGACTATTGGCCTATCAGAATGTCAACACATGACATTCACCAAATACTCTAAGTATTGGCCTATCAGAACATCAACATATGATATTCACCAAGTACTCAATAAGGTATTGGCCTACAGAATATCAACACATGATATTCACCAAATACCTATCATATATCTATACAAACTACTCATAGATTGTCAATTTAATGACATCTAACACTTAGTTGTTGATTTAATCCATCATGATTTGTTTCAACATTATAAATAATGTATATCATGATTTAAGTTATTGTAAGATCGTCACCTTCCAATAACTTCTGCAAATACAAGTGATAATCATTTGGAAGTCGTCACTTCCTCGTGATTTACACAAGGCCCAAAAGGCATTCATGATTCCTAGTCCTCTGACTATTATAGATTCTTGATCACTGGAGAATCCATCTCAGTATGGACTACTCTCTCTGAATCAATACGACCAAGATTATCAAAAGTTGATTTAACCATATCCTCTATCTGCTCCCTCTGAAGCCCAAATTCTTGTATCAACCTCTTGTCTTCTTTTGAAATGTTAGACTCCCTCTACATCTGGTCTCAATCATCAATTCGTTTGCAAGCATTAAGTTCTTTCTCCCTTGAATGCATTTTTCTTGTGCTTCCATCCTGAAGATATGTTAGAGAGAGAGTACAAATAGCTCACTAAACTATCTCAACCGAAAATACCAATGATAAAAGCATACAAGATTTTACTAACCAATAGTATAACATGAATTACAAACTTAAAAATTACGTGCATTAATAAAACATGAAATACTTATCTTTTATAAATTTCAAATATTTCATTCTGTAAGGTGAGCCCATATAGAAAATATCATGCATATTCACAGAATGATGTCGTCGTTCTCGAACATTACCAGAATTCTTCACATGACTTGTCTTGAATATCCAAAGGTTCTATACACTATGACAACCTTCAATCTTATTAGATCTCCCTTCAGGCGATTACACTTTTAAAGGAACCTCACTCTTTCACAAATTTCGCAGACCCGTACACAGTCGGTCATAACTTTTGATCCCGACACTTTCTCACCAATCACTCCAGTGAGATTCTTCTAAATTTGTTTGTCACCAACATATCCAAAATTCAGCAAAATCCAACGGTGTATTTGTGAGATATGGTCCTTGTACTAAGATTGTATTTTCTGAGACAGTCACACATTCACCATCAACAAACTACTCTCTTATATTTGCAACCTGGCTTTGATACCATGTTTAAGGTTTTACAATCATTGCAAATGTAATAGCACTATCTGATTGTATGTGTTTTCCAAATGCAACAATCTCTTGCATTTATATTGAGAATGAGCCAAGAAGAGACAATTATCTATATATATATATATATATATATATAAAATATCTCTTGAGTATTATATTAATTTCTCTAATATTTACATAATAATAATATTATATATATATATATATATATATATATATATATATATATATATATATATATATACATCTCATATATACTAAATATATATATACATATCTTCACTAGTATTGACTCATAGTGTTTATCCGACTGACGCTACAAAACATCAACAATTAAAAAGTGATCATTAATATAGTTTTGGGATAAATATATGGAAATCAATTACTGGTTGTGTTTACTAATAAGCATTGCAATTTCTAGCCTTGGAAAATATAGCTTGCAGCATACAAAACTTCCTGTCAAATGCAAGAACCTTCCTGTCAACTTCTTCATATTTATGCAACCCAATATTTCATATATGTTCATCCAAATCGCCACTTCATATTGGCCATTTCAGCACATAGACATGTCTACCAGTTGTTTTGTTACTGCCACATCAGACGAGATTTGCAGGAGCTAACTAAGGAGAAGATCCATGATTTACATGCTAGCTGTTGAGGGGAATAATCTATGATAAATATGTGAGCTTATTATTAGTTTGGAGAAAATCAAAGATCTGTCAACTCTGATTTTTGAGTTTCTGTTGTAACAGTTTCGTTTTTAATCTTTGGCTGGCCAACAAGGCCTTCCGTAGACCATTACATTATATGCAAGCTGAAACAGCCACACCTATTCTTGTACGCAGCTGTTATATGCTGAAACTATAAATATTATAATCAGTCTGAGAACAGACTTTGGTGTGAGCAGATTATTGTATCTTTCTCTGATAAATAAAAACAATGTTTTGCGTGATTGAACCAGCATAGAAAGGAGTCCGTGCTCCATCACTGGATGTACCGGGGAGGCAGAGTCCACTTCTTGGGACATTTGGTGGTTTTTGTTAGCTTAGCAGTGTGTTTTATTGAATGGCATTTCTGTGTTATTTGCAAGTGTGGTTTGTGGTTCATTTAAATTCTGTAATCTTTATAAGTTGCTACTATGTTGTCGCCGGGAAATGACAGTTCCTATAACCAGAATGATTTTGATTTTCAATAGTTTTATTTGCTAGCTGCATTCTATCCTGGCTCAACTTGCGACTCCCATCCCTTTGGCATATAGCCACAACACCTTTCACAAACTTACGATCCCCAGATGACAATCAGACCAAGCTGAATCTAGTTTATTCCTTACCCCAGCATTGGCCTATCAACACTAACAAACAGTAACAAAAGAAAAGTCTCTATCAAAATCCAGAAAGCTAACATATGAACATGTGCCCCTTTTAGTTTCTAGTTTCAAAACTAATGACCCATTGATGCCTTAATCAGCAGAATTCAGTGCATACCTCCCGTAGCATATATGCTATCAATATATGATTGTAGTACAGTTCTCGCTTGCTGTTCTAATAGTTTTTTGTTTGGAGTTTCATGAACTAATCCCACCTGCATAATTAATCAATTTTTTTATTAGGTTCTATTTCCAATTTCCTTCCAAGTGTTTTCCCTGGTAATATCTGAGAATCAGAAAGAGGGTGGAAGCTAAGAAGCCTACAAGACAGATACATACCTGAAAGATCTGGTGCAGCATGGTTCCCATCAGTGCAGCAGCTGAAAGTTCAAAGGTCTTGATCCTTTCATCTAATACTGCTCGCCTTGGACAACTGAAACTAGTTCCTACCTGTAAATAGTTGCCCACACTGTCACTTCAAACTGACAAAAGAACAAATAAAAATGGAGTTCCATCCTAAATGAAAAGTTCTGATAACAATTGTATTCCTACTCTGTATGCTTTCCATTTGACAAGAGATATTAATACAACATAATGAGACCATAATTCATACCCTAGATCCAGATATCAATAAATCTGGATAGACAATAAGAATATTTTTTTCATGATCGATGACACATTTTCCTTGAGAATCAAACTCGCCAATCACATTCACTGTATCACCTGGTCTAATCACACTGTATGACCTGCAAAAATGTTCCTCTTTATTTAATGGAAACAGATAAATCAAATAACATAAATTTGAAAACATATATCCACGAAAGCAGCAATGATTAAATTTGTATGTTTTTGTTTTACCAAAAACAGGAAAATATATAAATTAGACAAATCTTTTTAAAGATGACTGCAGGAGATTAATACCAAGCAAGGGGGAAGTCTCTGAAAATGAAATCATATTCAAGTAAATCACAATTGAGGCTTCAGGCAGAAGGATTACTAATGAAAGAAATGCTGAAAACATTAAATGAATTGAGGAGAAAATCTGCTTATAGTGTTTCTAGGTTATCAACCTGACATCAAATTTTTTAATCTTTTTTGGACCTTCAACATTATGGTCTTGTAGAAAAACATGTCCATCAATCTTTCAGATATAAATAAAAAAGTGAAAAGTGGATTGCAATTTTATAAGAAGAAAAATCATTGCTACACCTTGAGATGTTATACTTGAATGGCATCACAGGCCTTACAGATACAATGACACTTCTGATTTCACATCCATTCTTGTTTCCTCAATAACAATGCCAGAAAATCCAGGGAGAGATATCCTGGTGAGAATTGCAAAGACTTCACAATGCTTTCCTATTCAGTAAACCAATCACCAATGCCTCTATCCTCAAGTAGAACTCATAAATAGATTCATGAGTAATGTTTTGTTACAACCTTGTTGAAGATGTGCACCATCAAGGCATGTTGAACTTGTGCTTTGACAAATGCACCTCTTAGAATATGTCTCCTGTTGCCTTTCTATCAACATCCACACACAGATCCTTGTGACAAATACAAATTGATCTCCTCCACTTATATCTATTTCTTGGACTTCCTGGCTAAGTGCAACTCTCGAAATTCCTTTCCCCTTCATGATGCCAAAAGGTCCAATATATTCATGGAGAGAGATGTAGATGTTACACCCAAACATTGGTACATTTAAAACAGTTGCAGTCAAATGTGTATTTTGAAAATGAAAACCTATGAAAATAATCTCCAAAATCTATCACATGTTAAGCGCTCAGATCTGGAGTTGAATGCTATGAATAAAATTGTAAAAGATTTCTGAGACCATCAATTTTCCCAAAGACAATTTGTATGTCGCCCTTTGCCAACTGATTCTTGGTAATCAAAGTCAATTTTCAGAATACACGCTTCTAGACCTTCAAAATTGTTAAAGCATACCAGTTTTCGCACAAACCATACTTAGTACCTGGCCTCTTTGTGCGCTTGGATGGCTTGCCACCAAGGCCTTCTAGAATGCCCTAAGCATATCCAACCCCCATTTTGTATTTGTCTGTTGGTACTATATTATACTGGCCAATGATCTTATTTTTATATGCCATCAAGGTGTATGGATCAAGTATTTTGAATTTGTATGTATTGTATGGATTTGCATATGTTCGAGCTCATGTTGTCTTTTGGTACAGTTACCGTACTCGTCAATGATGTTCTTTTGAATTGCCAATGAGTATGAATTATGTGCCTAGATGTACATGCTTATGTGAGCTTGTTATGTTGGGATTCAATGGTTGCAACTACGCTACTCTTTTCTATGATACGTGATTTTGAATATGGTAATTGAAGTCGGGATTATATGTATGTATGGTGTATGTTTATGTTTATGTTTATGTATACGTATATGTAAATGTATATGCGTGTGTGTAGATAGATAGATAGATAGATAGATATTAATCATGCTAGAATAGAGGATTTCCAAGTAGATGTAGATATGATATTATCTTGTTGGTGGATATGTTTAGGTATTATGCTTCAGCTATTTTGTATTAGACAAGCACACCTAATGTTTCCTTAATTCTGCAATCACAAGTTTCCCAAATGGTGAATATTTAGAGGTAATCGGCTTGGGGAAATTTTGTGTTAATTCTCATCTTGCTTGAGTTCAAGAACAAAATGTGTATTTTGCGAACATGTGAATCTAAATCCATATTGATTGAATCTATATTCTAGAGTTGTGCAAAATCCCATAAATGCACATTTGTGTTTTACCATAATTGTTCAACTCTTGTAAATTGCTTTATTTAATGCTTTTTCCATAAATTGTCAGACTCGTGATTAAATTTATTTTAGTATTTTTCGATAAATTGTGATATTTTGACAAATGAAATTTATGCTAGTGATTGATCTAAAATTTAAATTGCAAATTTTTGTGCCTTGTTGGATGTTCAATGTAATTTTGGGAAAAAGCAAAATGAGTATGTTCTATGTGCTACCTTCATTAAAATAGTCTTTTATTGTAAAAGAATGTAAAAGATTATTCTTTTAATAAAAACGAAAGTACATTATTTAATTTGGGAAAAAGAAAGAAATGTTTTGAATAAAAGAAAGAAAAGAGCACATTTGGGTACTGAACTTTTGGAGAACTACATTTTTGGGTGTGGGAATTTTGGCTGCATATTTTGCCCTTCTTTCTTGCCTCTCTATCTTTTTGTGCACGGGAATAGTGTTTTCTGGTTTGGCAGGTTGGGGCATGGGGATTTTAATGAGTGCACTCTCTTCTTCGTGCTCTACCTTCATTTCATCCTCTCTCCTTGTTGTTGGCATGAAAGTTTCATTGAGTTATTTTTCTAGCTTGGAGTGGTGGGAGAAGATGTTTGGAAGGTGGTTCATCCACAACATACTCCCTCCTCTCCTTTGTGGTGCATATGGTTGAAGGTAAGAGTTCTAGCTTCACCCCTTTGTATGGATGTTCTTGTGCATTATCATACCCAAGTTAAGTGAATGCTTTGGACATTTCATTTTAGAAGCAAAAGATTGTGTGGATGAATTGTTGGATTGATGGGGATCAATTCAACAATTCCCATTTATTTATTTGGAAAAATCTTGAGTATTACACCAAGACTAAGATGAAATTTCCCTAAAATTTCTATGTGATTAAATAAAGTGGACTACATGCCCTTGGCTTCAAAGAGTTATGTTTAAATTTTTACTTTTACTGGTTAGATTTTTTGTCATTGAAATCTTGATGTTAGTGAAAAAGGCTTGCATGTGAGAAAAGAGGGATTACATCAAAAAGGATTGGTAAAACAAGTGGTCATGGGTGTGCCTCGTTAAAATCTTGTTTTCCATGTTATGTAATTATGTTCTTTTTCTATGAAGCCAAGGAGATGAGGAGACTAAGCTAGAATGAAGTGTACTCTCATGCCCATGTGTTTGTATGTTAAGCAAGGTCGAGGCAAGGAGAGGTCAAGACAAGACATAATTAAAATGAATTGGGATTACACACTTACACCTTATTGAAAGATAATAGTGAGACACTTTCATATGTCTGTGAGGATGTGGAAAGGACAGAAAACAAAATTTAGGAAGTTCTAACATTTCCAAGACCATGAATCTTGGGATAGAACACGTACAAATACTAGTGTTGTTCACGACCTGCACAGGATGGAGACATGCTCCTTAGCCTCCACATGAAAGATTCATGTCATGACACTCCATTGCCAATTCCTACAACAACATTTCTTCCCTCTTGTATGTTGATTAGACATTCGATTCATGCACATGATTATGTGATACATGTGTGGTGCATGTCTCCCCAACCATGTTTTATGGTTGCATCTTGTATGATGTGTTGACATTTCAGTTGTGTTCATTGATGGTGCTAATTGTACCCTCATGCACATTCACTTTTGTATGCAATAATTGGGGAATGTATATCTCTCATGTTTGCTTGCTTGGCATATCTATGCATATTTCATGGTAATTAGTGAGTGTTCAATCACTAAGCTAGTGTGTAATGTCCCCATTTTCATGAGCATCAAAGTTTGAGGGATTAGACTATTATTGTGTCCCCCATAGGCTAATTATTGTGGATAGAGGGTTTTCTGAGGCAAAAGCTTGGTTAATGGAGGTTCTTATCTTCTCGAGAATTCAGTATGTTCTAGTTTGGTCTTCGTTTGGCTCAAATTGGACTTCGTTTGGGCTCAATTTCATATACTTACTATTTATAGTAAGTTTGAGGTTGATAGAGATGGGCCCTTTCTATTTTGGTAAGGTAGTCATGTGGATAGAGGATGCAGTGGTTGACTCCCTCGTTCAAACGGCTCGTTGAGGGTAATGAGTAATTAATACTCATTGATTAAAAGTGTGCTTTATTAATGATAAATTATAAAGCTAATATCAAAATCAAATACCAAGTGTGCTAGAAGTGTGCTAGAAGTGTGCTTTTATATCATTGTTATAAAAGCAAATATCAAAATCATTAAAGAGCCTTGCTAATGAAGATTCATGGGGAAATATTATAAAAGAGTCTTGAAGAGAAATCAAAATTCATTCTATTGTGCATTAGAGATTTGCTTTTTTTTGTGTTGAGTTTGGAACCAAGGATTTCAGAATTCAAGAACCTAGAGAATTAGTAATTCTCAGAGTTCCAGCACTTTGAATTGGTTGCAGATAACCAATGAATTGTGCCAGCGACAATCTCATCCAAAGATTATGAATGTGCTTAAGTTGGTGATCAAATTGTGAAGAGGATTTAGAGTTTTCATCTCAAATACAGTTGCAAGTTAGAGGTGTGTTAATTTATTGCAGGTCGCAGCATTATCGAGAGGCTGTGTTTGCAGTTTGTAGGCTGCCGCAGCTTCCATTAGAGGCACGGCATCATTAATTAGAGGCTGCGATATTAAATAAAGGATTTGCGTTTGCAAGGGGAAGGCACGTTTTTCTCTAAGGGTGCCATCATCGCATGTTTCAAGCATTAACATCAAAGAATTCTACATTTCCAAAGGGCTGTTCTTCCCCTGGAGAAATATAATTGAGCATACCGATTTCAGATTACCAGGTTTTCTATATTATGTGCTTAGTAGTTTCATATTACAATATTTGCAAATAATATAATTGTAAGTAGTTTGTAATCAAAACAAGGAGTTATATGGCTGCACAACAACTATTTGTTAAAATGTCTTTCCTGTAGCCATTCATTACAGCTCATAATGAATTCCTAGTATGCATGCCAAGTGTTTGTGAAAATGATAGTTGGCTGTAGGTGCACATTTTACATGTAGAATTTCTTATATATGCATTTAAAAAGACCCAAAGAAGTTGCATTTGCACCTAGTTTCTTGCTAAGACATTGTAGTGTTAATTTGCAAGCATTTAAACATCATTTGAAACCATTTGAAGCGATCAAAAATACATCTGAAAATAAATAACAGCAAATTAGAGGTTTCATGACAAGTGTTTGACAATATTACTTGAGCCTTAAATCAGCAAGTTAAGGGCAGCTTAGCAAGAGATATTACATGGTGTATTTGTGTTGGACTATCCTACCTATTGCCTCTTAGTGTGTTGGGTTTGGCCTAAGGGTTCCACATGTTTGGGTGGCATTGAATAATCATTGGGGAGCATGTATCTCATAGTGCAACTAGGAGAGCGTGCAAGGGCTCTGTCACCTTCTGAAGTTGGTGATTTGTCACTTTGTGTCCTTGCAGAAAAATGGATAATGTTGAGACCTTTGATGTCTTTGATGTAATTTGTATATTCAATCATGAACAACGGTAGCTTGCATTGTAATCCACCCGCAAAGGTGGTGTAAACTCAACATTGATTGTGGTATAGCTAACCTTGAACAAAAATGTGTATTGTATAATGGCTTCTAGTGATAATCTAACTTGGAAGATATGATTAATAAGTGTGATTTCTTCACCTCTTGATGGCAATATTGTCTTAGCTTGGTCAAGAACTTCTCACAAATATTGTACCATGCTACTATGTTTATAAACGCTTTCCTTCAGTGCAATTGCCTCCCTTTAGCATGTGATATCTTTTCCTTGCCTAAGTACATCCTTGTGGATGTGAGTGTGACCTTGGGACTCAAAAAGATTTTCAGGCTCTCAAGAATCCTTGCTTGACCAATGTGGGGCCTATGTGTGTCTAAGTGCTTGCCCAGACTATTTTCATAAGACACACATAACAAGGATGTTACGCCCCATTGATCAGATTTGTTACACTTGTTATCTTTGATTTATCTCTCTTTTGCAAAATTGTGAGTTGCACTTTGAACCTCAAAGTCCAAGTTGAAAACTTGTTTAGATTTGAGATTGGACCCCAAACTATGAAATGTGTGTTGTAAATGACTCTGAGTTTGAATTGCAACCCTAAGAAACTTTGGACTAGTGCCTAAGATTTTCTTGTGTCAATTGCAATTTGAATTGCAAAGTCCAAAATGCATATCACAAGTAGACCTCCAAAGGTCAAATTGGGTGTTTGTCAAAGTTTGGATCTATCACTTCAAATTTCAAGAATTGTGAATTGATAGTTGAAGTTAAAAGTTTGAAGTCCAAGGTCCAACCCTATCAAGTTTGGCCTTGCCACTAGTTATTGCAAGCCACGCATGTGAGAGAAAACCTTGAAGGCAAATTTAATAGAAGGTCAAAGTTTTGAGTTCAACATGGAGGCCAACTGAATGCTTAAAAGTTGTGAGTCAAATTTCAAGTCCAAGCCAGTGTGACTCAAGCTTCAAAGTCCATGGTCCTACAAATTGGGCTCTAGACCCTAGGTTTGCTTAGAAAGGGAGTTTAGAGATTGAGCTAGTACATATGTGCACTTGGATTCCAACATTCAAGCTTGGTGCTCTCTGTAAGGTCCCCAAATTAGGAGAACACAAATTTTGCCCTAGACTATAGTTTCTATATAAAAGCAAGTAGGGTTTTTTGGCTGCCTTTTATTCTTTGATTGAGATCCTGCAAGCAAGTTAGGAAACATTATAATCATAATTCATAATTAGACATTCTTGAGTTAGAAATAAACATATATCAGATTAATAGATTGCTTGAATCATATTTTAAGATGTTTCAACTATAGAAGTCATAAGGTAGGGTGATTTAATGAGGTGCCCAAGGGACCCCTACCCTAGGCCCAAGAGAGGGTATACCATCCCTCTTGGCCTCATGTGGCCCTAGCCATAAAAATGAAGGGGCGTACCTAGTGTGGTGTCCTATCACTATTCCCCTCATCCTTGTCACTTATGTCGCACCTCCATTGGTTGAGCATCCATATGCATTGGTTCCCCATGATAGAGGTCATCAAAAGTCCCTCCTTCCTAAGCCCAAAGGCAGTCCCCTTGTCCCCCTTTGACCACATGGTACTCCTTAGTCACATAGCATAGGCTGGTGTGCTTAGAAGGTGACCTCATCACCATTTTCCTCCTATGACTACCTCAATTACCCTACCATGGCTAATTGCAATAGGCAGCAAACATACATGATAAGCTCTATATTACAACATTCATGATTTAGCAGATGAAACACATATTAGTTCACAAGAATGCAGATGTATATAATTCTGTATGTATATCTATATGTAAGCTGTCACATACTACTATTGTATTCCTGAATCAGTGATGCAATATAGATAAAATCAGTGTTATGAAGATTATTTGTACACAAGTCTGTATATGCACCTAATGAATAGCATCATAATTCTGCCTACATATTTAATTCAATAGAAACCATGATAAAAAGATTCTTATGTAAGACATTGCCACACAATGCTATACCCAGATTGCAGATCTGAACTATAATCGGTTCTTAATCCTTTTTTCTTTTTTTCCTTCCAATGAATGAATGTGGGTATGATAGTGTGACACTTAAATGATTGATGTTTGAATGATGAATTGATTGATTTGAGAGATATTTGATGATTGATTTCTGATTCCAAGATTTGAATTGATTGACGATAATTTGTTTGCTTGTTTATTCACTTTGTTGGATTGATCTTTGCTAATTGATAAAATGTTTGATTCCACATTTGCTGATTCATAGATTGCTTGATTCCGCGATGCATTGATGAGTGATGATGTATTGATGTTTGCTTGGAATAATCTCCTCTTTATAATTTACAAGTGAAAGGGCCACCACCTTTCATAAGATTCCAGTCATCAATTTTCATTGTTGCCTTTGAGAATAATATATTATTCTCCCAATTGATCTCCCTCCCTTTTTGATTCCATGCCCTTCCTCAATGAAGTTCTTCTCTTTAATATCTCATTTGAGTGTAGGGAGTCACACCCTTTCATTTGTTAATGCCCTTATGAAAGGGTCAAACCCTTTGGTAATGAAAAGATGCATCTGTTTGACAACTATTGCTGCCCCTTTCAGTTCCTATCTCTCACTTCTCAAATCTATCTTAACTACTTTTTAAATCTGTACATATCCCATTTAAGATCTACATATCTTCTTCTTCTAGATCTAAATATCTTATTTTCTTATTTTAGATCCCTTCTAATTCTTCTGCTCTGAATCTGTTCTAGATCTCCTTTACTCCATTTTCCCCCCCATTCCATTTGATCCTTCTTCTCCTTTACATCTTCCCAAGTGAGGGAGATGTCACACCTCATCATGTCTGCCTTTTGGCAAGAGTCACAACCCTTAATAATTGTCCCTCTTTCGAAGAGTCACAACCCTTCATATTTACAACCCTTTCGGAAAGTCACAACCCTTCATAACTACACCCTTTTGAAAAGTCACAACTGTTCACTTACATCCCTCTTTTGCTATGCTAGTTTACTTTGCCAAATGAGTAATGATTTACTAATGTAATGCTTACAATATTTTGAAAGTGCAATGATGATGAAATTGACAGGATGAACAGTGGTTCAATAATGATTGTTCCATTATTTTTGAAAATGATGATTTTGACATTGGCAAGATGAACAAAGACACCGAAATCACATATGTTTTGTTATGCAAATGTACACTTTATAAATTAATACATGTTCAAGTATATGCTCAATGTTCATAAGATGACAACTAACTACATTCTTATTTGGTAGTGGCTTTTGACCTCCAAAAAGGGAGGGAGAGCATCATCGAGGAGAAGGTGTAACATCTAAAAAAGGATCAAACTGATGTCTAAGCCACTAGAATCTTTAGGTAAGTACCGCGTCTAGGGTTTTTAGCCTAATTTTCTAGAATCTCTAGGTAAGTGCCACGTATAGTGTTTAAGCCTCATTTTGTGATGCAGTCAAGGATGGTGGATCCAATTAAGGACAGTCCAAAACTTGCAGCTTCAGAACAACACAGCGGAATACTCAACAACACAACAACAAAGTAATTGTTTAACTCTAATTTTCATTAACATGCTCAGCTATAAGGCCTTCCAGGTTAGGGCCAATTACAATCAGAAACAATTCTACAAGATCCAAACAGATCCAATACAATCTCAGCTAGTTCAGCTCTGAAGACAATCAGAAGCTGATGGAAACCCTAAGGCAGATCTAAACTTGAGCTCGCAAGCCTCCAAGCAATCTCCTTGTCTCCAAGTGTGAAAACCACTAGCTCTACAACTACAAGCTATCAAATAACAATCTGATCTACAAGATCATGCAAGATCTTTTCCACAACTTCGCCAACTCCAACTTTCAGAACCTCAGATCTGATTCACTAAGTCTTCCAAATCATGAACTTCTATGATCTCCTCCTGCTCCTCCTCTCTAAACATCTACCCAAAACACCCTATAAATACTAATCATCAACCATAAATCGGCTGGATGAAATCATTGACTCCCCCCAACAATTATTAAATGCAATACAAGTCGGCATCAAAATAGCCTTACAAACATTTAATCCAACATGTCGGCCTATAACAACAACAACCAATAATAAATGCACCAAGTCAGCCCAACAAATCACACAGAACTCCATTCAGTAAACCAAAACGACCGAGCAACAGTGAAATAACCGAGCATGCCAGGCATCGCTGAGCAACAGTGTCGAATGAGCACCACAGACATCACCGAGTAACACTTTCACCGAACGCCAAAGATTACCGAGTTCCTTCAACAACCGAGCTTCCTTCAATGACCGAGACCATCAGTCAAGGCTGCAATCGAGTAATACCGGCCAAACATACACCTCCCATGCAGATTCACTGAGTACCCTAGAATGCCCCTGCATCAGACACCCCAAGTTCGAAAAGATGTTCATATGTGAGAAGAACATCTTCCGGGATTCTGCACATAAACCCCAAACTGGTTCTTCACATACAAGTCCTCCACCTTTTCAGCTTGCATACTCTTCCACTTCAGCTTTCTCTGTCTCTTTAAGTCTTTTCTTGCCAACACACAGGTCGGTTCTCCATACTGATCATTCATTTTCTCTAGATCCACAACCTCAACTCGGCTACCAATACTCAGGCTTCTCCTACCGAGCGTTGTTTGCAGCAAAGGCATCAGGGAAAACTTCCTGTCATCCTTCTCAACAGTAAACACATTTCTTACACAGTTATACATAGCTCTACAATCATATTGCCAAGGTCTACCGAGCAATATGTCACAACTATTCATTTTCACAATGTCACATAACACAAGATCCTTGTACTGGCCAATCTGAACATCAATAAAGCATTGTTCTCTTACTTCTAGAGCATGAACATCTTGTAACCAGCCAATCCCATAAGGACAAGGATGCTTCATTCTATTCAACCCAAGTTTCTGAACCATGTCCTCAGCAACAAGGTTATCAGTACTACCACTATCAACAATAACATCACAGAGTTTACCTCCAGACTTGCATCGGGTCCTAAACAAGTTACTCCTTTGACAAGGTTCCTCCTTTGTACCGAGCAATGTTTGCCGAAGTAGCAAGTTCTCAAATTCAAGTTCATTCTCATTCACCACAACAGTTCGTCGGTCACCAAGCTTCTTCTGTGTGCACTCAAAAGAACGGTGTCCTTCATCTCCATAGTTATAGCAAGTACCCTTAAAGATAACTCTACCTGTCTTCTTCTTCGGTTTCACAGGTTTCTGTTCATCTTCTGCATCAATCGGTTTATCCTTCACTGAGTGATCAATCTTTTCCTTCCCTCAGGGATTACTATGGTGTTTCCTCTTCAATTTATCTTCTACCTTCAGAGCATACTGATAAGCATCTTCAACAGAATCAATCTTCAGCATACCAAGCTCATCCTGAATATTGAATCTTAAACCATTCACATACTGAGCTACCTTTTCCTTACCAAGCTCTCGATGTCCAGACCGAATAGTAAGTTTGTAGAACTCCTCGGTATAATCTTCAACAGACAAATCCTTCTGTTTCAGAATCTGCAACTTCTTAAACAAGTCAAGCTCATAATCAGAAGGTATGAACTTAGCTTTCAATTTTGTCACCATCAACCTCCACAGATTGATCTTTGTTTCACCTTCATCTTCTCTATCTCTTTGTAGTTCTTTCCACCAAAGAGCAACATGTCCTTTCAACTTTGTCTGTGCTAATCTCACCTGAAGAGGATCTTCAATTTCTTCCAGCTCAAAGAAATCTTCAAGTTCACCAATCCAATCAATCAAGTTTTCAGGCTTCGAAGTACCAAATAAAGTAGAAACTTCCATTCGGTAATTGCTACTTAACTGAGCTCCAGATCTAGGCAACCGAACAGTTCTGTCTTCACCAAATCTATCCCTCCAATCATCACCACTAGATCCAACAAGTTCAAAGTCTTCAGCAACTTCCTCATAATCATCTTCAGTACCTACATTCCGAGGTGTTAGTACTATGAAAAATCCATGTGGTTTTTGGAAGCCATGTTCAAAGAAGTCTCCAATGGCAAAGTGTGTAACTTTCAATGAGCAGTTTAAAGAAGACCTGAATTCAAGAGCATATAAAGATGAGCCTGATGAACTTCATGTGATACAGCTTTAGGAACAGGTTCAACACCATTTGTTTGACATATGCAATGGGTTCTAGCTCCTAATTGGAGAATTTGAAATGTTTAGAGAGTACTAGTTCTGAGGTGTTCACCTAAATCTGCATTTCTTCCTAAGTGTGAAATTGTTGCAGAGGACCCTGTTTGTATTTGAATATCTTGTGTCTTGCTATGTTTCATGACCCGCCACTTTGAGGATGTTTAGTATGTATATCAGAGAGCTTATGTTTTGAAACTCAAGTCTTTTCGAGTCTGTTTGATTAGATTTTGAATCCCCCAAAGTTGGCTTTCAAGATATGTCCTATTTCTCTAATCTGCCTGGTTTTTTGAAGGGCTTGTTTGACCAGTCATAACTTTTGACCCTGTGACCCAATTGAGAAATTTCCTTTTGCAACATATTCCAGGGGTCAAATACTCCTTGTGTTCCAACTTTCAGGCCATGACGAATCGATTATCCCAGTTTGCCGATCTAATTCTGTTTGTAGTTTCTAACATTTTGATAATGACTAGTTGCACGATTCAATCGGAGGCCCTGTTCGGATAAGTGCATTAATTGTTTTGTGATTGATCAAGATGTGCCGATTATTGAATCCTGTTGTAGGCCTAAGAAAGGAGTACCATGCCGATTTTCAGCCTTCCACATGCCTATTTGACATGTTTTCCAGAGCCATTCAGATTGCAGATTGTTAAGTTTCTTCAGCAGTGCACAGTTCAGTTTTGTCAATGGTTCACTTTGGGATCCAGCCATTTGTGCCCGGTTTGAGGTAAAGCATAATTGAAGGTTGATCCATAATAAAGACATCAAATTGATTCTCCATCATGATTTTCGGACTATGACAAATCCAATTGATCATTGTGCCCGATCAATTCCGAATGCAATTTCTACGAGTTTGATTGTTTCGGTTCAAGATGTTTTAACTAGTCAGCTTTGGAGATTAATAGTTGATAATCGATTGATTGTTTGATAAATCTGATCATGGACTTCTTTTCTGTGTATGAAAGAGAATCTTCGCCCAGGATTTCATGTTATGAAGTTTCCGTTTGATCGGATTGCCAGGTAAATAAAAAGATGTTAAAAGGTACGGATAGAAAACTCTGCAAAGTAGCCTTTTTCTTAAATTCGTGGCTTTTGAACGAATGATCATCTCCAGTTGACGGTTGGTTTGTTCTGATCCTTGTATACGAGGCTTCTTCCAGTTTCAGTGGCTCGCCCTCAGCTTTTCATCTGATATTTTTCATTCGTCTCTTTCCGGGGCACTCAACAGTGTTTTCAATCTGTAGTCTGCCGACAATTCTGAGCGGCATTTTCAAATTTTAAAATCTCTCGCCTCATTTACTTCTGGGCGAAGCCGTTTTATGGGGTTGTTGTCTGTGGTACAAAGTCCGTCTCTGCCAGCTTTCAGCTTCCAGGGATAAGTTTTCATCAGTGTTTCAATAGTGCGACTGGAAGTGTTTTATTGAGATTTGGCGACTAGCAAAGTTTTAAAAGTTGAAGTTTTTAAAGTTTCCAGATATCTGGGTCGGATCCGTTCGTAAATGCCAGTCGTTCAAGATCTTTTCGGGGCCGGTTGTTTGAGTTTGAAAAATTTTTAGGCCGGACCTGCTTGGGGTCCAGCCTGCTTCATTGGTCTACATGGAGCTTTGTCGTCTTCGTTGCATTTGTGCTTTTGGAGAAAACATGCTGTGAAGATTATTAAAAGAATAAACATAAGTTAAATGTTTTCAGAAATCAAAGATGACAATGAGAAATGGGAGAATGCTTATGTACATATAGATGTTGTCTTTGATACTTTGAGTTCTTTGGGTCAAAGACTGTTCCACTTCCTTGACTATTGGAGAAATGGTTTCAACCTAGCATGTGGATCATTATGAATCCCATGAGCTCTCTTGCTGACCTCCCACTCAAGAACTTTAATAGATATGTCGCTCCAACAAAGAATAATTGCACTGGTAAAAGTTCATTGATAGATGGTCCGACTGTATGGTTTTCAAACATGCCCTTGTCTAAAACGCTAACCATAAGTTTGGATATTATTGAGCCTGTGATTGCTATTCATGATCTGGAAAATATCGTTCTTGAGAGTTTTGGAAATGAAAGGGCATTACAAGCTATATTTGAGCTAGAGGCCATTGTTTTAACTAGTCATTACTCAGAAAAGGCCATGACACTCCTCGAGGATTTCAATTATTTCTCGCAACAAAGCAGAAACAACAGCTGATCGACACTATTATAATGGTTAGTTTGCATTATTGGCAACTAAAGCTGCTCTAGGTGTGTGGACTTTTAGTCTAGTGCTTGAAGGATCTGCAGACATTTACACTTTAGAGGGACCGCGAGAGTGAAGATTTACTTAATGCCGCTGATGATATTGGTGATAGTCACTCAGAAGGATATCAAATGGTAGGAAATTGTCTCGTATGTGGGAGTGGACGAGGTTTTCAAACCCGACTGTGCACATTATTGAAAATGGTGAGAGCATCAAGATTGAGCGTTGCGCATGCTAATTCATGGCTGGCACTCAAAAACACTAAGTGCTATGCAATTTTGTGGATGCTGGTCACGTTTTTTAAACCAATCTCGCACATCACCCATTTTTGCTCACTGCGTGAAGGAAATATGATGATCGATTTGTATTTGGTAAGATTGGTGTTGCGCACTTGAGATGGATTGGATGATGTGTGTACCCACAGATCCAAACGAATAAAGAAGAGCATAGGGCATGTGGGGTCTCTGCTTGGTTATTATGGGCAACACAATGAGAAATGGGAGAAGCTGCGTTCATGTAGGGGGCCAGGTTGGGCACATTGAATGTGCAGGAAGGTTGCATAAGTTTCATATGCAGGCTTACGTAAGCCTTCAAACAAACCCCATGCCCTCCATTTAACATTGTGTTCGCAATCCAAGAAAAGGTTTGGGCGTATGAGCGTAGAATAGTAGCGGACTGTGTTAAAAGGAATTATCCCACATGCATCGGTTTGATGGAATTACTGATGTTTAAAAGGATCAACACAAAGATGTAATATGAAGACAAGTGAAAGGAGGAGCCGCCTCTCCTTCCTTCGCCTTGGGGCGCGTGCACCAGCTGGGTTTGAAAACCATTGACAAAAATGGTGGACCCCATGTATGTGAGCTAACAAATATTTTAGCGAAATGTGTAATATGCAGGTCTGCTCATGCATTGGGATGCGCACAAAATCTAGTGGTCGTCGCCAAAGCGCCAAGTTAAAGTTGCACGCAATTTACCATTGCGGTATAGCGAGATGGTGACATGTGTCACCGAATGACGTGGCCCTGATGATGCAGTTGGACGCCTGGATGGATTCGCGGACTAGTCAAAATGTGACACTTGGCGGACAACGGTGACGAGGCGCTGATGAAGTGGAGCTTGCACAGTTGGTCGACCACCTTGGGATGCGTGCCGATCAAGCGATGGTCGTTATTCCGGAGATGTGAAGGTGCTCACTCGTTAAGATGGCGGTATAGCGACAGAGCGCCACGTGGCGATGAGGTGGACTGATGGACCAATTAGATGTTGCCACATGGCATGGGGCCCACTTAAAAATTTCAAAGGCCTGCATAAAGTTGAAATTCGAAATTGCAAAGTTTGACTATATCAAAAGGTCAAAATTTTGGATTATGTAGGCTGTTCACGGAAAAACGATTTCTGGGTCTTATTTTTGAACAAATATGCAAGTGTTATATGTTTTCGGAAACGCCACGACACGAGCTTTCCAATGGTGGCATTTATTTGTAGTTCTGACAAAGTGGGTAAGAGCAGTATCAGACTGTGTATTTCCGGGTCCAGTTTTGGGTAAATTTGCAGATATTTTGTAAGGATGTTTCTGGAATGAAATGTAATCAGATTTGTTTTCAGATATTTTGGAGAAGTCTTAGGGTTGACTAGTGTTGCCCTAGGTTTGTCGTAATTGATATTTTTGTGTATCCCTGTTTCTATAAAGGGAATTTTGTAACCATTTTGAAGGGGCTGGCTGGAAATTCTTGACACAGGAAGCTGAAAAGCTCAGTGTGTATCCTCAGTCCAGATTATAATATATTTTGCAGGTTGTATCAGTAAAGGGGAAAAACCTTCAAATTCTTTTGCATATTGTCTAAGTGCAGTGTTCTGAAATAGTTTGTTATACAGGAGTTAGAATCCTTATACTTAATGCAATTTCAGTTTTCAGATCTCTCCTTCAGTTGTGTTTCTTGGGTTTTGAGTTTTCTGACTCTTTGCACAGGGTTTACTTGTGTATATGTTTTATCTCTCAGTCCTGATCTAGGATCAGGTTAAAAATCTCTGAGTGAAACATAAATTCATTTGGCTCAATCAGGAAGGATGTTTCTAAGCAGTGAATGAATCTGGTATGTTGTGTTTATGGCTTGGAATCTGTGTTCTTGTATTCTGTATCTATCTCAGATGTATTGCCCAATGGATAAGGCACTGATCAGAAATTAGTATCTCCTCTATTGGTTCATCTTTGGTAGGATTGTTTACATTCTGCAAGAAAGCATTAAATCATTACCAATACTTTACTTTTATTTACTTTTATGTTGTCCTACCCAGTGATGGAGGATCAATGAACAATAGGTTGTTGTTTAGTATTCTCTCACTGATTTCATCTGTTGAAAGATCCAATAAAGAAATAGGGGGCAGAGTTAAGACTATCAGTTAAGAGTTAAATACTATTGGATCAGGTGTACCCGCCTTGGTTTGACAGAGCCAGAAGCAGAAGAGGGAAAATCCATCCCTATAGTTGGTCCAGTTGCCTATAGATTGCCCACATTTGGAACTAACCAATCCTTAATATCCATCATAGGCATATTGGTGTCTCTTTGAGTGTAAACTCCTTTCCAGGAACCAACACGAGGTATATCAGTAACAGCTCATGATCTCGGCGACCATGTCATTCTTCATCAACTCCATCTCAAATCTGAAATCTGATTTCACCTTCTCTATGATCTAGGATTTAACAGTATCACAAAGATCAGAAAATAACTCTAGGGTCCAATCTTCTCGGAGGCATCCTTAAAGATATGCAAAAAACCTCTGCAACAAACCCTCACCGACCACCTTGTGGCAATCTCCAAGTTGTATGCAAGTCAGATCTCAACCTGACACCTTGAACAAACAACTAGGGCAAGATCCACAAGTTCAGTGCTCTGGATCTGCAATCCAGATCATACGATCTCTTCACAAACAAGATCAACTTCGCAAGATCAGCCTTGCTAGGTCAACCTTCGCTCCACAAGATCAACTCTCAGCTCTGATACCACCTGAAGCAGTCAAGGATGGTGGATCCAATTAAGGACAGTCCAAAACTTGCAGCTTCAGAACAACATAGCGGAATGCTCAACAACACAACAACCAAGTAATTGTTTAACTCTAATTTTCATTAACATGCCCGGCTGTAAGGCCTTCTAGGTTAGGGCCAATTACAATCAGAAACAATTCTACAAGATCCAAACAGATCCAATACAATCTCAGCTAGTTCAACTCTGAAGACAATCAGAAGTTGATAGAAACCCTAAGGCAGATCTAAACTTGAGCTCACAAGCCTCCAAGCAATCTCCTTGTCTCCAAGTGTGCAAACCACTAGCTCTGCAACTACAAGCTATCAGATAACAATCTAATCTACAAGATCATGCAAGATCTTTTCCACAACTTCGCCAACTCCAACTTTCAAAACCTCAAATCTGATTCACTAAGTCTTCCAAGTCATGAACTTCTATGATCTCCTCCTGCTCCTCTCTAGACATCTACCCAAAACATCCTATAAATACTAATCATTAGCCACAAGTCGGCTGGATGAAATCATTAACTCCCCCCAGCAATTATTAAATGCAATACAAGTTGGCATCAAAATAGTCTTACAAACATTTAATCCAACATGTCAGCTTGTAACAACAGCTACCAATAATAAATGCACCAAGTTGGCCCAACAAATCACACAGAACTCCAGACGGTAAACCAAAACTACCGAGCAATAGTGAAATAACCGAGCATGTCAGGCATCGCCGAGCAATAGTGTCGACCGAGCACCACAAACATCGTCGAGAAACACTTTCACCGAACACCAGAGATCACCGAGTTCCTTCAATGCCCGAGCTTCCTTCAATAACCGAGACCGTCAGTCAAGGCTGCAACCGAGTAATACCGGCCAAACATACACCTCCCATGCAAATTCACCGAGTACCCTAGAATGCCCCTGCATCATTTTGTGGGCCAAGGACTAGGTTTCAAATATGTCTACCCTTGAAGGTCAGTTGAACCATTAGGGTTTTCTCTTTCTCTGTGCAAAATCTCTATAGGATGATATAAATTCGTATTTAATTAAGTTTTCAATAAGGAATTGAACATATGATTTGAGGTCACATCATTTGAAATTATCTCCTATTCAAATTAATTTGACAATTAAATGCATAAATAATTACATATGTATGTGAATTACGAGTATATATATACACGTATGTATGTATATGTGTACCCATGCATAATATAGTCAAAGTTTTTACATGTGTACATATATACATATATAAGCATAGATATGTATGTATGTATGTTTTGTAACGTTTTCACACATCACCCTATTATAAATGGGGACCCTCAATTGTTTTTTTAGGTTAGTGTTTAGGGCAAAGTTCCCAGAGTCGAACTTAGCAAGGCTCACCCAACTCAAGACTTAGGACTAAGCAAAACTCAGCAAAGTGAAAAAACCCAAGAAATTTAGAGAATTTTAAGGATTAAAACTCGTTTCATGCACCTTTATTGAATAAAGCTTAAAGACACAATAAAATCATCAAATAGAAGCTAATTTGATCAATACATAAACATGCATCGATCACATCATAAGTATAAATGAAAATTATAGCTGAAGGAAATAGCAAACTTAGATATATAAAATTATAAATATTGTCAAATGTATATAAAACTCATGGAATATAAAATCCATGATATCGAATGTTCCAAACATATATGAAAACAAAAATAAGTTTATGGCTCAGCCTCAGAGGAACCTACATCCCTCCAAAGGCGTCTAAGGTAGGCCCTCGATGAATGAACAGCCATAGTGTGTGCCTATGAAACGCCACTCTGATCAACATCAGTTGTGCCTGTGCCTTGTTTGATCGTGCTCTATCATCCTCTATCATGGCCATGGCCTCAGCCTCTCAATCTACCTAGTCAATCCACTCAAGGTCATCATTAGTAAAGACAGGATCAATAGGCTCAGTGATCCACTTGGTTTTAGATCGATCTCTTCTAGCGTGATTGGGCTGGAGCCACTGTCCATAATCTGTCTCATTCTAAGATGAAGGTTGTAATGAACAAATACTAGATCATTCAATCTCTCCACAAACACTCTATTGCGCATTTTCGAGTGAATGTACTTGAACATGCTCCAGTTGTGCTCACAACCCGAAGCGCTACATGGCTAGTTCAATATGCTGATGGCAATTCTTTGAAGGTTTGGGCTCAAACATTTGCCACCATCTATTTGAAATAAGAAAAAGAAAAAAAAAATCAATCTCATTTCAAACTTTAAGACTAAAATATAAAATCAAATAATGCACTTAATATATATTTTTACCTAGCTGCAATTTTGTATGAGCATCTTTGCACATTTGACTACAGAACAGCTCCTCTTGTGCATTATCAAACGCCTCTACCTTGTGCATGTAGTTTTGATATTGTATCACCAGTAGACATTCGCTCTATCATTGAGTAGAGCCCAGCAAGAACCTCCTTATCTACCTTGAAATCAAGGCGGAAATGGTATGTCAAATTGAGGTAATAAGCGACTACATGGATGAGCTTGTGAAGCTAGAGGTGCCATCTCCTATTAATTATCGCCCAAATGGGACAATACTTACTCTCATCTCCTCCATATACAGATCTAATGGCCCTCTTGGCCCTATCCATGCCCTCATATATGTAGCCTATAGCAAGCTTCTCCCCATCAGTAATTCATAGGAGCTAAGTCACAAGGTTCGAGTTCGAGTTTGAGTTCGACGACTATGAAGTTCGAATAAAGTTCGACAACGCGAAAAAATTCAAAAAAAAATTCGGCATTAAATTTGCCTTATATAATTTATTAAAAATATAAATACATCCAATAAGTTATCAAAATAGTTTAACACTAAGTCACAAGGTTCGAATTCGAATTTGAGTTTGGCAACAATAAAATTTGGATGAAGTTCAACAAGGTAAAAAAATTTGCAAAAAAAATCAACATAAATTTGTAGTGGTTACTGCTTCTCTTTGTAATAGCAAGATCTTATGTTCGATTCTCGAACTAAGGTGCTTGTGTTGATTCCCAAAATGGGAGCTTAAATAAATTTAATATAAAAAATTTTAATAGACAAATAATATATAAAAAAGTATCAATATACTTATTTATTAGAAAAATATAAGCAAATAATTATTATCAATATAAATTATTATAAAAATTAAATAAATTTGAAATAAAATAGTTAAATTGAATTTATTATTTATTAAGATAAAATAATATGATATTAAATTTAAAAATTGTAAACAATATCATAAATTTTGAAACAAAATTATAATAACAAAATTTTAAAACATTTTAATTTAAATATATTCAAAATTTGAACTTTAATTTAATAAAATATATAGTAAATATGTTATATTTAATCTATTAAATGACGAATCGAACAACACTTCTCGCTAGATTTGGCAGTAGAAACTTTACCATTTCGATCAGTGACTTCTACCTCACTCTCCACCACACTTAACACTTAAACAAGCGCACCTTACATGTGTCGGCATGCACATTCATATTCTGCTTCGATTTCACTAATGTCTTTTATAAACACTAAAATAAGCAGCGTATCCCCTCCGATGACAATAAAAATTTAAAGTCGATGTTGTAAAAGCTATAGAAAAGGCCAGCTTGATTAAGATGGAGCAGCGTGGAAAAAGAAGCGACCATTCACAACGAAGAGCCTACGATGCAGAGGATATTTGCAAGTCACAGTGGAAGCACGACTACCTTGTAGATGATCCCGTCCTGTGATCGGTGGACTGGCCTAGCTGCTCTTTATTTGTTTGAACTCTACAACGATTAAAATAGCCCAATTTCTCGCATCTTCCAAATAGCCGCACATAGTTTCATTAATAAAAGCCCGACAATGGTTCCGTACGAATTCTAGGGCGAATTTAAACGAATTTTTTAGATTATGGTGAAATTCGGAAAAATTCGAACTTCATGTATGAAGTTCGCCGAACCCTGTGACTTAGCATAGGAGAACTACCGGGGGCTCAATAACCTGCAAATATTGTGAAACGGTAACAGTTAAGTGTAAATAAAAATAAGCAAAATTACAAAGTTGCAAATAAAAGAAAAATATAAATATAAATTAAAAGTAGATACCAAAACATAAAGTAGAATTTATAAAAAATTTACATGCACGATCTCTACACAAGGGGTCCAAAAACCTACCTCATCAAAAAAGCAATCTCCCACATCAATCCTTGTAGTGATTGTAGCATAGGTTGAGGAAGTCCACTCCTCACCAATAAACATGTGTCTCAAAGTTGCCTTTGACTGCATCAAGGATTTTAATATGATAAAATTTGAGGTGAATCTTGTGATACCCGGACAAGCCAACTCATTTTGCCTCATTATGCTAAGGATCAATACATGACTGTAGATAAACTTGCAAATGTTTTTGGCCTTATTGACGCATGTTTTGACCCATTCAAGCTTGTCAATATCCTCCAATACAATGTCAAGGCAATGGGCCACACATGTTGACCAAAAAATGCTCGGGTGTCTCTCCATCAAAAGTTTACCTACAACAACATAACTTCCTGCATTGTCCGTCACCACTTGAACTACATTTTCTTCCCCCACCTCACCTATGACTTCCTCAATAGCCTCACATAAACATGTGGCATTTTTTGACATGTGAGGAAGCATCAATGGATTTAAAAAACATGGTGGATCTTGAAAATAAAGCAAAATAATGATCAATCAATAAATCATAAATTACAAAATTCAACTATTAATCACTAAATCAAATTCAAATTATTCAATGCATTTAGGGAAGTAGAATGATCAATCAGCTCCACAGAAACAAGAAAATTTAGGAGTGTTCAATTCCTTCTATCGGTCCAACCATCTAACATGATGGTGCAACCCTTTTTGGCTCCAAAATACTCATTGGTCCTCTAATTCAACTTTTATATCCTCAACCATTTCTAACAAAAGGGGGCCACTTAACTCAGCATCAATAGGGACTTTAAACCCCGCCTAACAAATGGTTACAGCATCTATCATGCCTTGCCAATATGGAAACCTATCACAAATAGATTAAATAAGTACATGTAATAAAATTATAAAAATTCATTTGACAAAGCAAAGTTCAAACTATAAATTTAAAATTTAAAACAATCAAATAAAAAGAATTACCTCACTACAACAAATGGAATGTTGCAAAAGAACCAAAACTTGCAAATTGCTTTTTTTTAACATCATGGACCTCCTTGTTCCAAGACATGCTCTAAAGCGAGGGTTGTGAACCATGGGTAGTGTGTGGCACAAAATAATTGTCCAGCCTAGATTTCTAAACTCTAGGACCAAAGCTAACAGTGCCACCACAAGGAGTAGAAGTAGAAGCACTAAAACTAGCAAAAGAACTAGGACGAAACGGAGTCATGGAAGAACCCTCTCCAACACAACCTACGAATGGGGTTGAACGGAATCCAATACTCGCTAACTCCACCCTTTGTCTCTTCTTTGTTTCCTTTTATTGTTCAAATGTTTCTAGTACCACATAGCATGCACGAACAGCCCTACATTTCTTTCTTTGAACTTACAAGTTTTTCTTTCTTTGAACTTGGAAAAGAATCAAGAATCAAGAACTGAAAAATCAAGAATCAAGAATCAAGTTTTTTTTTTAAATGTAGGGTTAGCTATTATTCTTTCATTGAAGTTTGAAATTTGGAGTTGAAAAGAAAACATTCAACTTTAAGAATTGGAAAGTTTTTAAAAAAACAATGAAGATTGTTGTTTAGAAAATACAAAAATAAAACCAAAAAAATCCATAAAATTTCACTCTTACCTCTTGCAACAAATTTGAAATGAGATGAGAGCTCTTTGCAATTATTGGTATGGACTTTTTGATTCTCCAAATGCAAGTATTACGCTGTCCCAATGTGATTTGTTGAAGATTTTTAGCTCTTCCTCCCTGCTGGTTGCAGTTCTATGGACTCTTGTTTTTCTTCTAATCTCACACTTCTCTTTTCTTGCTAATACAATGAAATGAAGTGCCTTTTAGGGTTGCAATGAACAAATAACACAAAAAAATTCAACTTAAAACTTTTAGCTTTTATGGTTTTTTTTCCTTTTTAACTGGCAAACTTCGTCCAAGTCCCATCATCAAGACTTGTCGAGTCACCCCTGGACTCACTGACTCGCAAGTTCTAGCAAGTCGTGGGCTGGACTCGCCTGAGTCAAAGTCTGGGTCCCTGGGACTCGCCCAAGGTCACCCAACTCATGACTTGTCGAGTTTAGGCAAGTCCAAGGAAGTTTGGGAACACTGATTTAGGGGTCTTAGCGTTAGTCTCCAGTCTCTTACCTCTACACAATCCACCAAAAAGGTCTCTCCCACCTGCATGTTCTGGTCAGCTTGCTGCAATTCATTCTATTGCACAAATTGTAGTTAAAGGTGAGGTCAAAGCATTGCATACTCTCACCTTGCCCCGCCATTCATTCTATTGCATATACTGTAGTTAATAGTGTGGTCAAAGCATTGTATGCTCTCATCTTGCCCCCTCAAGGATCTGAGTGATCAGAAAGTGTGGAGGCCTTGCATATTTATTTCTATATTGCAAAACAAAAAGTAGGGAGGGTTCTTGCATGTTACAATGATGGTTTATGCTTATGTAGTAAGCATAGAATTAATTTTTTATTTTGCTCACTTGAATTCTTGCCTATTTTATTGGTTTTAGTCATGGGGTCCCCGTTGACAGCCCCTGTTTAACCTATCAAAAAATATGTAAAAATCACAAAAGGCTAAAATTATTATCAATATGGATAACTAAAAAATATAAATAAATAAATAAAATTATCGACACGAATAATCTCATAATAAATATAACAATAACAAATAACATAAACAAACTGAAAAGACCATTTCATATTTAATTAGAGCATATTAAATATAAATAAATATAAAAAAGCCCTAGTTACTTCAAAAGTTTAAACTTTGACCCCTTGGACATTTTAGGATTGTTTTCCTATTTTACTACATCTAGAGCCATAAATGGAAACAAATAAAATAAATATGATTCTTTTCTCCTAAATACAATGATCTAACTCAAAACCATCAAAGAAATTTTGTGTTTCTGTTGATAGCTCTTGGTAGATTGCTTGAGGGTATAGTTTAAAAAGTTGCCACTTGTAAAAACTCGGCAGACCCAGTTTTGACTCAAACTCAACAACCAGGCAAAAACACAGCAAAACACATTAAACTTAAAAAATTACTTTAATTCACTCAGTCAGTAAAACCCAGGTAGATGAGCTAATGGGCAACTTCCACAGCTGCAAAATTAACTTGCAATTTTCCCAATATTCAGTGATTTGATTTCAACTAGTTGATGGATTTAACTATATTTAGAATAGTGTGGTTAGTGACTAGTCAGGGCCACAAAATTTGTCTTTTCTGTTTTTTGCTTTTTTGTTTTCAAATTGGGGATGCAATTGACAAGAAGAGTACAGGATTAGAGATGCCTTGATACTCTAGATGGAGTTGACAAGCGTCTCTAGGCATGAAACTTCTCCAAATCCATCTACCATACCACAGACACAGCCTTGGGGGTGGGAGACCATTCTCCTTATTTCTCTGCTTTCATGTACTAATTAATTTTGCCACCTTAGAAGTGTTACTTGAAATCATGATGTATAAATTAGTATAAAGATTGAGAGGGGAAGGGCAGGAGAGAGAGAGAGAGAGAGAATACTTGATCAATTATAATTGTTAGGTGATTTATATACATAATTATGCTACACCCCAAACCCTAGAGTATACATATGGCTATGAGTAGTCAACTTGTGGCTACCATTACCCTTAATTAAGTAATATTGTCATTATTGTATTGTTATTTAGTTCAACCTAGGGCTTATATATGATTATCTAAGTCAGCCTGGATGACATCCTATGTAATGTCCCCCCTTTGGCTAACTTGGAAAGTTAGGACAATTACCTTAACTTCTCCTTCTGACTCTATCAAATACTTGTACTTAAATCAAGTCATGGAAGCTATATGGGTTATCAACTGCTATTTCTGATGTAAAGATATAAATATATGCAAGATGATTAGGATATAATATATTTAATAGCAATGTCTGATATAATGATATAAAATATGCTATGAATAGGATGTTCTCTATCACTTATAGTTGTAGTGATAATATAATGATGCTATGTCTGATATAAACAATATGAATATGCAATCAATAAGTAGTTTTCTGTATCTGATATGTCAATATAATTATGCAAAGTGTAATATGGCTATGAGCGATAGGTTGCTGTTTCCGACTCTGACTTAGATGCTTGCAACTTCAAATACGGATACTGTTCCTGATTATCTTTTGATACATGCAATCATGGTGCCGTCTCTGATCGGCAATGTCATCTTGCAACCAAAATGCCAAATGCAGTTGCTCTATCAAGCAGATCCAAATATGGATTAAAAAAAGAAATAAGTTTTCCAATGATGCTGACTGAAGTGGAGATGAATGCCTTCATATACCTTCCCAAATGGAATGATAAGTTACATTGTAAAGGTCATGACTCATGCCCCTTCATAATTGCCTCCTTTCCTTATATAAATCACATCATTCCATATGTAACCAATTAGTCTCTTTACTAATCGCTGCCCTTAATCCTATCTTTGTTATCAATTTGTTTGCCTACTTAATCCTCTTCCAGTTATCATGAACCACTCATAAAGATATTGATCATTTGTTGGCATTACCAACTAAATTATAATATCAATTTCTCTTTACCCATTGATATTACACTTCTTCGGGAATTTTGATCCTTATTCGTTATTCTTTATATGCCGATTACAACATAAGTGCATACGTGGCTTCCATGCCATCTCAAAACGCTATTACATTGCTGTTGTCTTAAGAGATGATCTCAATTATCATTGCTAGTCACTGACTAGTCTAGTCAAATAGATATTGCTTCCAATGCTTTTTCCTTAGTCGGTGCTCAGACGATATTCCTTAGCTTTAGGACTTGGTTAATACATGTCTTCCTTCTAACTCATGCTTCAATGATAATCGCCAATGATTGAATTATCATCGTGTCTTCACAATTAGGACCCGATTAGATGAAGATTTATATTCTTGTCACTAATCGGCAATATCACTTAATATTGGCACCAAGTATGAAGTAGTGTATCGACTATCCTTTGAAACGATGAGTAGGGAGTTATATGACTCAATAATGGTGACTAAATCTTGTTCTCTCCTTGGATTGATTAATAGTAATAATCTCACTGATTAATATCAAACCATGCTCATTAATACCTTGAAACGCCTCTAATGATGATGTGTCAATAGACTTGATCGATACATGTTGATTGTAAACCTTTTATGCTGACATGTCAATTCAAATGCTAACAATCCACTCGACCAATGCAAACACTCTCTCCAATGCTCCATAAATCAATGGTCTCAATGGCTTGATAGCTTCATTCATCCCTTAGCTGCTTTGGACATTGTTACCATTGAGGACAATGGTTAGTCATTGTTCCTTTCACCATTAATTGATAGTATCATAGAATGAGTAATTTCTAACCTTCTTTGCTATTGGCATTCCTTTCTTTTATCCACCTTGTTGATATGGTCAACAAAGGTATATAATATCCTTTATTTAATTATCATTAATTTCTGAGTGCCACATACGTGTTTCTGAACTGATGGTGAGTCATCCATATATCAGGTTTCAACTCTATAATCGTCACTTGTATGCTTGTTCCCTTTAATAATAAGTTTAAATCTTTCCAATGCTCCATAAATCAATGTTCCCTTTAATTTAAACTTATTTAATCATTTATCGATTTTAGTTGTCTCCAAGTCCAAAATGGGGACATTACATCCTAGGCATAAGTAGAGTATACATAGGAGGTATCTATTCTCATTTGATGATCAGATTGTGAATTGTGTTTTCAGGGGATATATTTGGTGGCTTGTCCCCTTGAAGTGGCTTGTTATTCTCAGCTATTACTAATTTTTTGCAGTATATTTCATATTATCTTCCTCTTTTGTGCAATTTATTGTTGAAAATATGTTGCCATTGATGTCAAAGGTGTGACGACCGAAAGAATATCCGGAAGCAACAGCAATGCCACAATATCTCAGGAAGATAAATTTTAATTATTTGTCATGTCATGTCAGAGATCTACATTTTGAGTTGTGGGAATTGTGGCTATACAATTAATTGACTTAAATTTGGCTGAAATGTCATAGTGCAACTATTCAGAGTGGTGGAAGTGATCTGTAAGTTTTTCCTGGAAAGTTGATTAGTTACCCAGACAGTGATCTTGCTCTGGCAACCCTGTTTGCTCCACATTCATTCATGTTCAGGGATGATGTCTTGCTATGTGAATGGAGAATATGCCTACGCAAATTTTATCAATATTCAGTGTTTCTGAGAGTTAGGTGTAGCGGAATACAATGGTTGCTTTACCAGTTTGATGACAGTCTGTGTTTATTTCTGGTGTGAAGCAGCAGGTGTTTTCTGTATATGCTGTCGGAAATCAAGGGTGGATGTTCCTTGCAATCATATTGATACCCAGTAGGAACTGCATGTCATGTTTCCTTGTGTGGAACCATGTCTGAGCTTCTAGACCTATTACACACTCGATATGGCTGACTTAAAGAGGTTTTGTAACATGTATAAGATTGGGCAAGGATGACTATTGGAACCAGATAAGGCTACATCGGGTTCTACACAGTGTGTTCCACCTTCTTGCAATGTATGTGAGCTATTGGACCTGGCTTACTGCATGTTTGATTTAGGACCAATGTTGGAGGCCTATTTGCAGATGCAGTAATCTTTATATTAGGCTGACCTATGCTTGTAATTGTGATTGTAATGTACATATAAAGGTCTCTAGGATCCTTCCCAGATAAATGAAGTGTGTGTTGTGATTGTAATTACTTTTGAGGATACAAACTCATATCATGCAAACTGAAGAATAATGATGTGTGAAGCATCTTGATGTAAGTGTACCATCAACAAAACATCAAAGGAAGTGAAAGTGAAAATCCTGAGTTCAATCAGTTTATAGGAAGGTGCATTCTTCATTAATCTTGTTGAAATTGAAGTCCTAGTTACTGACTTGTTGCTCAGATCTAGACAGAAGGAATTGATGTAATCAATGGGTTGATGCTCACATTTACAACAGGAGATTGGTGTCTCCAGTAGGTTGGTACCTACTTCATTGTAAGTGGTTCATAATTTGTGAGGCTGGATTTGCATGGTAGATCCAATCAGTTGATTCTCACTGTGGTTTTTCCCATCTTGGGTTTCCATGTATATCTGGTGTTCCTGTATATTTAATATTTATGCATGTTTGCTTACTGCTTAATGTTTACTTCTTAAGAAATTTGTCAGAGCTGCATTTAGGTTCTAAAGCTAAGGCTCAGAGAACTTCATTAATGTTAAATTAAGTTGGAAATTGCATATACTGACTCACATCTGCCCCCCTCTCAGTATACTGTGTGCCCTACAGTTATTTCATTACACAACAAATAAATTTCAAATATATTTCATGAAGTGGGGAATAGAAATCAGATTAGCAACTTACCATTCATCACATAGATGTAAAATTCGCTCTAGCCCACTTTGTTCATTTAATAACCGTAAAACCTGAATACAAGAAATAAATGAACTGAAACGAAATTTGAAAGCAGAGGTAATGTTACTTAAACAAAATATACAAACTCCATTTTTTACAACTGAATGAGGGGAAGCAATAAAATATCTGACTGGGATAAAAATAAGGAATACCTTGACTGAAGACCTTGTACCAGATTCATTTGTATTTGATTCCACATCTGCAACCTAAGAATGAAGGAAAATGATAAATTTTAAAGATTTCAAAGCAAAACTCAAAGGATCAAACAAATGAAAAAGTAAGCTTGCTCAACTAATAGAATGTAAACTATTAAAGAATGCAACAGGACATTTTATAGGATCAAAAGACGAAAACCTACTTCCAGTACAAGAAAATGCATATTTAGGTGAACACCATTCGTATTGCCAGATGGTTTTAGTAAACAAATATATTGGTCCATGGCATCAAATCTCTCCAGGGATACCGAAGAATTGAGGAGACCTTTTTGAAATATGGAATCATGATCTTCTTCAAGGAAAGAAACCTCAAACTCACTAGTGCTAAAAGGTTTCTCAATAAATGATAAAGATATGGAAGGCACCACAGAAATATTCTGGCATCCGAAGTCTACGTCATTTTCCTCTTCAGAAAATCCTGAAACGCCTATAACAGTTGAACTACCAGATGCACCTTCATCCATAGGCTGTTTCTCAGCAATATTTTCATCCTTAGTCACTAATGAAGAATCGGTCAGAACATTTTCAACTTCATCAATTAGTTCAATCAGCGCCTGTGATATTTCAAAGAAAAATTAAAATCTTTAAAACAAAAACCCTCTTATATGGAAGCAAAAAGACTTTTTGACAAGAGTTAATAATCTCCTAAGCATGGTTGTAGTTCAGTTAATAGCTTCACTCAGCACTGTGGTTGAACCTTGATTGCTTATTTAGATTGAGTAAATAAAATATGAGATCAACAGAAAGAATTCATCAAGTTAAGATGAATTTTTGTACCAGCAACAAACAGTAAATAGACAAAATCCTAAACAGACCTTTCTGTTGTGCCTTGCACCTTTCTGTTTGTATTTATTTTTTATTATTGGAGTCTGAGAAACCTGCAAAAGCAACTCCAAGAATTAAAACCAGAATCATAAGCTAGTACACAACAATCTGTAGAATATTTTTGCTCTTTCAATGGCAGTTGTTTCATGATTCATCTACTCTGTAAGCATCATATAAGTTTTAGCTGTTTGAAATAGCATAAAGTTATCATAAAAAAAGCTTGAAATATTTGGAAAGTTTGTAACAAATTCAAAAGCTATGTCATTTTAGTTAGACTTAAAGAAATTACCTGCAAACCTACATTGACATGTGTCGAAATGTTCTCTTTATTTTTATTACTTAAATCTGAGGAGCACTCATTTGACAATAATTTGGATGACTCAAATGCTTTCATTCCAGGGCTGGAAAGCCACTGCTGAACTTTTCCAGCAAGACTTGGAGAGCTCTGTATATTCCAGTGTAACTTAATTAGCCTCTGTTTCTCCACATTGTGTAAATGTGCATCAATAACAAATTGTATGCTTATATGCATGTGTATATGCTTCACATTAACTACAGGAACAAAAAGAATAAAGCTCACTAGCTTGGCCAATCAAGTTACTTGCAGAAATTAGTCTTCTAATAAGCAAATGGTCTTGCAAGGTATTTCTACTCTGAAAAAAGTAGTTATACTGAATGTTCAACTAGCTTGTTTAAAATGCTGAAAGCAAAAAGTGCTTACATATTGACAACATTTACCAATTGCATTTAATGTTTGAGTAAAGCATAAACTTATAGTACATCCTTAAATTATTCAATATATAGAATTATCACCTACATTATGAACCTCTTTGCAATATTCTATTAAATTTCATAAATATTAGAAACACGGTATAACTACTGGCAGTAATGACAATTGAAGATTGTCCCACAGTAATGGAGTACGATACAATTCATAAGTGGAAATTATCATCTCAGATGCCCCTAAAAGTGATTGATTTTAAAAATTAATCAAGATGGTACAGCTAGGGGTAACCCAGAGTTGGCAGGAGCAGGTGTAGCATTTCACATCTTTTCAGGTTTATTTATTACAAGGGTTTCTTTCTTTTCTAGGTTCCAATATAACAATGAGGCAGAAGTTTTGGCTGTGTTGGAAGGAATCAATGCTTTTTGAAGAAACAATTACAGCACTGGAGATTGAACAGCATCTTAGATGATGCCCAACCCTTGTGTCGACATTTTTTATTTGGTTGTTTTAAGCCATTGCTTTCAGAAATGCAAAATGGTCACTTATAAGTTGGCAGACTCTAGGACAGACCAGTCTCCCTTTTAGGCCAGGTTTATCACTGATCCAAATTAATGGAAATTAATGCATGTTTTGGCAAATGATTCCAATAATGAGAAGGAAATTAATTTCCCTAACTTCAAATCCCCACCAAAATATTACCATGAACAAAATAATTTTGCTTCATGATGGAGTGAGGGATGGAATGTAAGACTTGTGATCAAGACTTTCCCCCCAGGTTTTGGAGCTGGCATACACACACAACCATTCATTCACGTTCCTGTTCATTACTATCACTGCCTCCATTCCCACTA
Source organism: Chamaecyparis obtusa (assembly GCA_027943335.1). Classification (NCBI taxonomy): domain Eukaryota; kingdom Viridiplantae; phylum Streptophyta; class Pinopsida; order Cupressales; family Cupressaceae; genus Chamaecyparis; species Chamaecyparis obtusa. The sequence continues at coordinate 52,512 of BSBK01007035.1, read as the reverse complement.
TTCATCATTATATTGTATTTTCTTCTTTTTGCTGGATTTCTCTGTGTTGGTATCTTTGGTTTCTCATAGCTCTATGCAGTTTTGGAGCAGTTTCAACTATAATTTTGCAGTCGTGAAGATAGGATATACAAACAAGGATTTCTCTTATTACAATGTGCTTCTATCACAGAGGATCTTGTCCATAAATGGGAAGCTCAGGTGTCTGATATGATGGCTAGAGAATTGATTCTCAATAGAATCTGTCAGATAATGATGAGTGATAACCTCAGCAATGATGTCAATATTTATTTTTTTGCAATGGCTTGACTCTAGCAAGAAGAGGAGAAATTGCATGTTCTTTTGCAGGCCCTATTAAGTAAAAAAGCTGATTTGGCTCTTTCCAGTCCAGACTTGGTTCTGTGTGTGGAGAATCTGTGGGTGGTAACGGGTAACCTCAAGGACAGTGTCATTGTTGGTTTTATTGTAATCACTCACCTCTAACAAGAAATAAAGCAACTGCATGTTTTTTTTACAAACCTTGTTGAAGAAAAACACTGATTTGCCTCTTTCCAGTCAAGACTTGGTTCTGTGTTCAAAAAAATCTGTAGGTGGTAATGAGGGAGGAATGTCTGGAAGTTTGCAGTTCTTACCACCTTCCAACCATTTTGAAATGCTGGGTGTCCAAATCTGTTCATAAATCATCTTTGGAGGTGCCTTGGTGGTTCCTAGGGATGATGGGGATCCAGAGCCTTCTTGCTGAGTTGGCCTGGGGATAGGATAATTCAAACATTTTTTTGTAGTTTTTGTTTGTTTGTTGTCAGGCTAATTTGTTGGCTGGTCTTTGACATTTTGTATTCCTTGGAATCTATGTTACCTAGTCCGGTCCACGTTCCGGCAACAGTTTGCTATGGGTCCGGCCCAAAGGCAGCCAGCTCGATCCGGCTAGACTGAAGTTCAGACCTGGTGGGACCAGGCCGAACTTGGTCTGACCACGAGTGGACCAAGGCAGGCCTGGGCAGAAAAGTGATGCCCAGTCACTTATTTTTTGCAAATTTAATGATTTTTCCACATCCGAAACCCTAAAAAGTGAATTGAAAAGGACTTATGTTGGCTTTTATGTTTCATTTGGTGTGCAATTAGATTGTTTTCTCTTGAGGTGGAGCAACTAGGTGGTTGAGCAAGAGTGTAGTTGTGCAAGGAGTTGGAAGATTGATTTGTGAATCTTCATCAAGTGTTTGTGCCTCATTCCTACACCTTTGCAAGCTTCTAATGAGTGAAAGAGGTACCTTGTTTTTTCATTTGTTTTTGTTTAAGTTTTTAAATTTTTTTCATTTAGCTTTCATTGTCCATAAGATCTACCTATTTTTTTTTCCATTCTCTTGTTTTTATTTTGAATGTGTATGAAATTTCTTGCCACGGGAACTACAATGGCATTTACCTCTTCCTCCGTAGGTAATAATGAACAACAAAAAATAGATCCAAATTCTGATTCTCCTTTGTGGAAGTATGTTGATATTATAAGACCCCTTCCGGGAGGTGGTGCATTCTGTTAGAAATGTCAAGGTTGTAATGTAGAAAGGAAAAGTTCAGATTATCAAGTAGTAGGCCATTTGTGTGGATACACTAGAAGAGGAATCCTGAAATGCCTTGGAAAAAAAGGAGCATCTATACCAAATGAAACAATATTAAAATATACCACAGAGCGTGAAGAAGCAAAAGAGAGGGAAGCACATAGACAAAATATGGCCACTAAAAACAATCAAAGGAATGCAACCCCCATTTTCAAATATTGTGAAAAAAGACCACCCCTTTTATGCTACTAAAAATGAGCCTGAAATTGAAACTCAAGCACTCATTCCACGCAAAAGAAATGGACCTTTGGAAACTTCATTTCAAAATGAGAGTCGGGACATTGTCGACCAAGATATAGCAATATACATATATGCAGACGGGGCCTTTCAGTGTTTTTAACTCCTCATACTAGAAGATGTTGAAAAGTGTCAATGAAGCTCCGAGAGGTATAAGGGCCCCGGTTATGAGAAAATATGCACTAGCTTGTTAGAAAGAGAGGTCCAAGGGTTGAGGATGCATTGAAGCCCGTAAAGGACTCATGGGTTGAGACAAGGGTATCGATTGTTTCATAAAGGTGGAAAGATGAAAGAAATTGTCCCTTGATCACTGTCATATTGATGTCCCCTAAAGGGAAAATGTTTTTGAAATCTATGGATTGTGAGGGCAAGTAAAAGATGATCAATTTATTGCTTATATTCTCATCTTTGCCATTGAGACAGTATGACCTAGAAGCGTTGTCCAAGTCATAACAGACAACGCAAAGAATAGTAGAGTTGCTAGTTTGTTGGCTGAAGAGCAATATTAGCATATCTTTTGGACACCTTGTGTGGTCCACTCACTCAATCTTATGCTACAAAAGATTGGGAACAAAATTGGATGGACCAAAGAGGTGTTCGTCACAAACCACCACATGACTCAAGGAATTTTCAGATTATTCTCAAGTTTGAAGCTATTGAAGGTAAGTGAACATGAACTTGAAGTAGCAATTTAATTAAAAAAATTAAAATTAATATTTCACATTTTCTGATTTTCATAATCTAATTGTGTAATGTGTATTCTTTTTTAAAGTTTGTCTCTAATAGTTTTTTTTTTTGCTCTAATTTCTATTACAGGTTGTTGAGACCTGTTTTGCATCAAACTTAATCGTCTTGAGACGACTTGTTAAAGTGAAAGTCACACTTTGCAATATGGTGATCAGCAATACTTGGTCTATATGGAGGCAAAGCAGCACTATGAGGGCAACAAAAATTAAGCAAAGGCTATTGGATGACTCATGGTGGGAACATGCGGAGTATCTCCTTAGCTTCACCGAGCCCATTATGAACTTGATTCGGTACATTGACATGGATAGGCCTTGCCTTGTGGAGGTGTATGATGGCATAAACTCCATGCTTGAGAAGATGAAGAAAATCATAAATGACATAGAACAAAACCCTAAGGAGACCTTCTTCAAACAATTGCAAGCAATTGTTGTAGAACGATGGAACAAGATAACCACTCCTCTACATCGGTTTGCCTATGCATTGACACCAAAATATTATAGCGACCAATATCGTGATATGCCAAGAAGGCTGCCACCATATAGAGATTAAGAAGTGTATGATGGGTACAAGGCAGCATTCTTTAGACTCTTTCTTGATGATGATATGTGATATTTGGTTACAGATGAGTTCATAGAGTTTGTGAATGCAAGAGGTCTAAGTAATGATGCTCTTCATCATCGGTTTCGGAAAGATGCTAATAGTTAGTAGTACCTCCATGGCCAACGATTCTAATTGCCACAGCCCCTTGCAATCAAAATTATATCACAAGTAAGTTTTAGTTTAAAAAATAATAATTTACTTTGGCTTCGTGGGTTGCTAGTAATTTTATAATTTTATTTTAATTGTTTACTTTGTCTAGTCTTCATAGGTTGCTAGTTTATCTGCATCAGAAAAAAATTGGAGCACATATTATTTCATCCACTCAATAAAGTGCAATAGGTTGCAATCAAAAAGAGCGGAGAACTTAGTATATGTGCATTCCAACTTGCGTCTCCTTTCACACAAGTAGAATGAATATCAATACAAAGAAGGGGAGACAAGGATGTGGGATTTAAATGCAAAGCATACAGACTTGGATGCTTTCACTTCTCAGCTTGCAATTGCTAAATTGGAAGAATTTGGCAGTGATAATGTTATTGGTGCAGCTGATCCCATTGGCCTTGGCACTATTTGTCAATCAACTAATGTCATTGAAGAAGAAGAAGAAGAAGAAATTATTAACCCATTAGTTGAAAACTTGAAACAATGATACTTGAACTTGATGTTATTATTTATCATTTGACATTTTAATATTTTTATGTTGAACTTGAAGTATACGATGCTATGATGGTATGATCATGATGCTATGATTACAAGTTTATGCCATATGGTATTTTTGTTGTTTATATGATATTATGTAACATTCTAATCTTAATTCATGCTTAGAGGCTGCATATCTGTGTGTGTGTGTGTGTATTACATGTTTTTGTACTAACAAACCCAAACCCCATTTCAAAATTTTGGTGTACTAGCGAACCAGTTCTTTGAACCCAAACCGGCAACTTAGCTTGGAATGTTCCAATTTATCCAACTATTGTTATGTATTAGTTTTTCTTTCCTACAAGATGGTACCTACAGAACCCTCATTTAACTTGTGAAAAAAGGAAAAAAAAATGGGAGGATTGTCATAATCTTTTTGCAAATGAAAGGTTATATAATCATTACACATTAAGACTATGAGCAAAGTGACCAGAATTGTGAGTGCGGATGAAAGTGCAAATTGCATTTCAGGTGCAATTCCCAAATTTAGGACGAAGAGATTTGACAATATATAATATTGGTGCCAATCATTGTTCATGACCCTCAGAATAGCTTGAAGGTCCTTCATCCTCCTTCTAGAGTGCCACCCCCTTGGGTCATTCCTCAACAAGAGGATCCACCCCCTCCTCTAGGTGTTGCACCATGTGCTTAGTGGTGACATGTGTTCAGTGTTTTGTGTTTTGGCTCATAGCCTTTGGTTCTGAGTTTTTCTCACTTGTGTTTTGATGGGCCATGTACCTCCCAGGCACTTCTAATTGTAAGCCTTCTATTTTGTACTATTATATTGTATGATTAATTTATGATGCTCGTAGAAGTGTTTCCAATTTAAAAAGCATTCAAATGAGAACTATAGATATATTAAACTTGAAGAGTAAATACTTGAACAGAATGAAAAAAAAAAGTCTTAGGCAGTCATATGTGAGCCTATTGTTCCATCTCACCACCCTCTAAGCAGGTGCCTAGCTCCATAGTGGGTAATGAGTATTGGTAACAAGGTGATGCTAGTAGGTTCTGCAATCCACCTTGTACAAGACGGTTGTAGGGAACTTCTTTGCATGAGAAATATTCAATGAACAAATTGCATTGGAATAATTTCAATACCTCAAATGGCCATCAAGAAAGTCCTTCAAATCAACCAATAATATCACATCAATGCTGACCTAGGTGAATAAAACACATAAGCAAGCAATACACAAAATAGAAAAGTTCCATATGCAATGTTGACTATTGAATTTCCTTAAATGAGTGTGTTTTGGCATTTTCTAAACGTTTCAATATATAAATATAAGAATTAGGAGTATTTTAAACTTGCTGATATGTCTGAAGCCAGCTCCAATGTGAACTGGTACTTCAGAGAATCTGCAAAAGATCAGATAGGGAAACAGCATCTCTGAGACAAATTTGATCACATTTATTATGAGCATAAAAAGACCATAAATTCATTGTTTATGAAACCAGAAGCAGGTTACCAAAAGAAACTAAGTACCTCAAGATGAGAATCTCATCTATTTATCAGAGAGAAACAATAGAATAGAATATTTACTACAATTATGTATGTGTATATAACATCTAACCAAGTGTTTTGTAGAACAAATGTCAATTTACCAACCACAAACTCCAAGACCTATGAATCCTATTTGTTGTGGAGCATAAATCCACTTTTTTTAATCCATTCAATTACTGAGACTTGTGTAGCTTGCACTATTATATCATATGCTTGAATTATGTCACTATACAATCCAAGTCATTTACTTGTATTATTCTATTTTATAGTGACATCCTTGTCTTTGGTGTCTCTTCACACCACATCTTGTTTTTAACACTTTCGTTTCTTGTGGAATTTATTCTTTGATTGAATATGGACCTATGTCCTTAATCAAACAGTTGAGAAGCAAATCCAAGACCTGTTTTATTACTTCTTTCTTCAAGCTCAACAAGAATAGTCGATTCTTGAGGGTCATCAAGCACACAACACTGCTAACCAAATAGATGGTCACTGATAAGTAAAAATTATTTCTTGAGATGCAAAGATCCAAGGCACCAAGACCCATTTCATTACTTCACTCGTCGAGCTAATCAAGGATAGCATTCAACAATATTCAACTCTAAATTTGTGACTAAGAATCATCCCGAGTCACCAGACCTTACTTCAAATATATGGAAAAACCAATCAACCTATAGCAACAAGAAGAGAATTAAATGAACATACAACCCCAGGTTTAGCAGCAACCTCATATCCACATTGCTCAAGCATTTCAAGTCACTATGTAGTATTCAAGGTTATATGAAAGTCAACCAAGAAACAGTATATTCAAGCATTTCAAGTCACTATGTTGAGTTAGAGCTTTATTGAAAAAGTATATTCTAGACTTTAACCAAGAAACTTCAACAGCAGACCTGTCAATAACATTGTCTTGTAGAAGTTCAATATTGGAAGTTTTTTGTACTACATAAGTTGTAAATCAAATGATATGCTATGAATATTGACTTGACCCATCTTCACTTTCTTGTCAAAGATTATGTAAACTTTTCAATAGAGCTGCAATTGCTTAAAACCAAAGAAGAAAAATTACGAACACAATTAAAAAAATAATAATGACAAGAATTTCATACCTTATCCTCTGAAACAGGAGTGCAATTAAGTTTTGAAGCATCATTCAAAATTGTGCTCATATCCTTTTTCTCCATGCATGCACGGATTGGAGTGCAATTAAGCTGATGAGCATTTAGCTGAATCTGATTGCTTGTGCATCTTCTTTTTGTAATAGATTCAAGGCGAACCATGACTGGAGTCTTTTTGTATTTGACATCATCCCCTCCATCATCTTGGGTCTGCTTTATTAGAAAATTGCTAGAATAATAAATCCTTTAGAATAAATAATTATTGTTTTCATATAGTGTACTCAGATATAGATTGAACAAATAGCCTTTGGAATATAAGTATCATGAAACTTAGTTCTAAAAAAATATAAATATCACCATTTCTCAGACTCACACACTCAAAAACAAATAAAATATAATTAGATGAATCAATATAGTGCTTCAAAAAGATCTGTTTATTGTACAATAATCAAATGATAATTTTCTTATTTGGAACCACAGGATCAACAAGATTGGATATTAGATGAGGCTTTGGCACATTCCTTAACGATGTTGCTCAAGCCAAAGCAGCTTATCAAGGGATCTCTCAGGCAATCAAGGATCGTATTTATGTCTTGCTTGTTTTGGCTATTTGAATGCAGTTTTCAAAATTCCAAAAAGTATAGCAATCCACTGGAACATCTACTTGATGAAGATCATTCATGAAGTGAGTTTCCTACACAAACACTCAACCAATGTGAATTTTTATAATGCCCCTGAACAACTAAAAGTTGTCAATACCTTGTGCTTCATGACATGAGATTATCTCATCATATTCATTTTAATTATTCCTCTCAACTCTGCTTACAATCCATGTGTAGTTTCTGACAGATTTTCCCTGCAAATATTTACAACCCTGACCTTAGCAACTGGGTAGTGATGATGGGGTAGAGGCAAAGCAACCCTTAATATTTCAATTCAGCCATGGAAATCTTGAAATTAGCCACTAAAAAAATGCTCTGATTCCATTAGAGGAGAAATCAGATGGAATGGTCACTTGCCCAACTGGATTCAACCAATCGGCTACTGCATATTTAATAGAGGATTTGTAAATGAATATACAAACTCTGTAGAGATACCACTTCAACAAATGCAGTTTGTGGTAAAGAAAACGCACAAAGACATTAAAATGAGATCTTCAGCCTGTCATTAATTTTAACAATAATAACAAAATTATTATATGAAAAGAAAAAATTATATAATATAATATAATAAATATTAATTAAGTTTAATGAATGGTCAAAAGGCATGAAATGAAGAGTTGTGACTCTCTCAAACATAAGATATAAAAGGGAGGAGAGTTCATTTGAAAGGGGATGGGGAGGAAGGAAGAAAGAATGGAGCATATGGATCAAGGAAAGATAAACAAAAGGGTAGAAATTATGAAGAGTTGTACTCTTTCAAAGGGGGGTAATTGTGAAAGGTTGTGACTCTTTCAAAGGGTAGAAATTATGAAGGGTTGTACTCTTTCAAACAGTGGTAATTGTGAAAGGTTATGGAGCTTGCAAAGGGCAGACATGATGAAGAGGTGTGACTTCTACCACGCAGTGGAAGATATAAGAGGGAGAACATTTCATTTGAGGACATCCAAGGGAGATCCATTTGGAAAATAATTTATTATTCTCAAAAGGAAGCAATGGAGGGTGGTGACTCTTTCACTGATAAAGCATAAAGGAGAAATCGTTCCAAGAATTCAAGGATCACTTAGCAAGCATCATCCACCAATATATCAAATCAGCACTCACTCAATCATCACTCATCACTCTATGAATTCAACATTTATTCGCCATTCACCAATATATCAAAACATTAAATTAAAGAAAACCATTCATTCATCCATTAACCATCAATTGGGAATAAAAGAATCAAGCAAACAAACCAACAATCAATAGGTCCATCAATTCAATCAGTCTAATATCAATCATTTAAATATCATTCAAATATCCATCATGCAAGCATCCACCATTCATGCATCAACTACTCAAGCATCAACCATTATATTATCAAATCATTCAAATATCAATCACTAAATCATCAACTCATCAATCCTTCAAGAAATGATGATAAAGTGAAATCAAGCAATCTACAATACTCTAGAAAACTTCTTGAGCAATCAGTTTTGAATTTAAGGAGGTGTCTTGCAAATAGGAAGGACAGACAGCCTCCCTATTAATACTATAAGGTCCAAGATTACTAAGAGGGGGAGTGAATCAATAATCTATCAGATCTGAAACTTTTCACAATTCATTCAACAACTTTAACCACATTCATCAACTTTAAAATTTATGCATGCAATAAACAAATTAATCAAACAACCACCCAAACATGCAACAAAGTGACACCAATATTTTAATCATGGAAATCCTGATTAAGGTTAAAAACCATGGTGGGAATTAGCACCCACTAATAATCTGCAATCTTCTGAAGTATGCCTTGTTAAAGGCCTAGCCCTGTTAGGAGCTTACAATGATGCCTGGTTAGGAGCAGGCCCTGTTAGGAGTCACCCGGTTAAGGGATTTACCTCTAGCCCAGTTAAGAGCTTTACCCTGTTAGGAGTAACCTTGTTAAAGGATTTCAAACCCTAATTAAAGAGTCACCTGGTTAAAGGATTTACAAATCAGACCTGTTAAAGTCTACCCGATTAAGAGATTTTCTTGCAAAACCTATTAGGATTCAACAAGTACAATGATCTAGGTGTAGCACTTCTCTGCTTGTTCAGATCCAATTAAGCACAAACATTGCTTCTCTTGCAGACAATCTTCGCTCTTCACTCGACCGCACCTTCGCATCCACGATCTACACTTGCATAATTCACTGATTTACATATAAATACATTACATGTTCATTAGGGCCTTAGCCGACTTACAAAATGTATTACATTTGAATTTCAATCATTCCCGCTCAATCCTTGACCCCTAAAACGTATTACCAATCTAGAATATTCAATTACAAATTCAGGTCGGCCTCAAGATTCATTGCACATCGATTTAACTCAAGAACAGTCAAACTTTATTTGACTTCCCCAACACACTTCCAAAACTTGATAGATCTGATCACCTCGAACAATGTAACATCAAATCATCATTACAAATCTATTATGCCACGTCACCTTGACACTTGGATCATGAAAACATTCATCACAACTGAACGCATCATCACCGCTCACCGATCTGACATTAGTTGTTCAAACCTATTCAAAACATTTTGCTGACTTCCACAAAATGATCTTTTGTCCTTTGAAACTATGTCATCCAGTACACCAATCAACTTGCAATCATAGTACCAATAACATATCCTAGTCAAGACAAACATATCATGACCACAACACTTGGATCCATACCGATTTGAAAGAACAATCAAATCATTCACTATCTATTCTTCTATCTGCCCTATTGCTCTTCAATCGATCATAACTCACTCCATCCCTGTTTCGATCATGCCCGATCATACTGAATGCATCTAGAGACATCCCTGAGTCTCCAACAACGATCGCATACTCACCGCACATAGGATTCAGCAACTCAAACACTTATCAGCTCACTGTCAACCAACACAGTACTTAGTTGACATCAATGACAACACAATAATTGATCTTCCTGTCATCAAACCTGTACCAATCAATACTCAATCAACTTCTGCATCAGTTATGCCAACACTTCTGAGATCACAAGAGTTAAGTAGCATCCATTCTTCATCACATATGTCACCCTCGATGGATGGATTGGACGTCCTGCCATGCTCATGTGCTAGGAGGCAAATGAGTGCTCCTAGGCTTGTTGAGGAAGTTAGTCACCATACATCTTATCAGGCACACCACCCCAAGACAGATGGATTGGAGGTCCTGCCATGCACTTGGGTTGCAAGACAAATGAGTGCTCCTAAGCTTGATTGAGGAGGACAACCAGCTTCCAAGGTGGATTGAGGGATAGAATAGATTTAAAATCCTTCCATGGTCTTGCAATACAGGGGTGACCATCCTTGAGATTGCAGTTTGCAAGCATTTCTAATGAATTCCTAATATGGTTGACTATAAGGAATATGCTATGATGTATTGATCCTAACATTAATGATGCTATGAATTATTGGTACAAGTTTTACTGTTTTATTGGAAGAAGAGTTACTGCAGAGAATCAAGATAAGTTCTATCGTCTGCATGATTCTTAGAATTAAGTTAAATATTATAATGAAATGTCTTCAATAATGACAAAATTATATTTATAAATATATTGCAATTTCTCATCTTAAGTTGGAATTATTGTTTTAGGCAAAAATCAGGAATATCCCAAGAAGGGACATTACACAACCTTAACTAAGCTAGGGCATCCCATTAAAGAGTATGTCTGAAGAAGGGGAACTGATGCAAGGGATGTCTAGTCACCAAGGAATAAAAGCCCATCAAACTCTAAAGCTTTGCCTCTACCTACCGGCCTTAGGAATGAAGAAGATTTGAACTAAGAAATTGATTTGAAAACATTCAGACAGACCCTCTCTGTAACCTCCTGTCCAACTCTGCATAAGTCGACTTGTGACAAACTAAAAGATCAACAAATGCTGAAGTTGTTGAAGATCTGACTGGTCTTTATATCACTGATTTTGTTTTTATGTTCTTTTCCTATGGCCATTGACAATAACAGATTCAATATTACAAAGACAATAGGCTGGTTTTTAGGTAACAGATATCTAGATACCAATTTGGTGTAAGAAACCCCCTTGTGGAAACCCACGAGAGTACTTCTTCCCATGTGCCTTATAAAATGGCTAAATTGTGTAGACCTCAGTTTCAAGCTCTTGATGAAACTTGGAAGCATAAGAAATCTTGCCGATGACTTTGTTCAATCATTTTAATTTGTCTCGTATATTTGGCCGGCAGGAATTCCTTTTCATTTGCATTGAAATTTAGTCAACTCTTGTAGACAAGTTTCCACTTTGTGAACAAACATGGCTGCCCACCAGAGCTTTGGTACTGAAGTCGTTAATAGTTTGGCTTGACGTACATACTAATGGCATCAGTGTTAATTTCCATCCAATAGATGCTGCAGTGGGGAGCTGGGCATTTATTTAATTTTAAATACTTAATATTATATATCTTGAGGAGCTCAAACAATTGATTCCTGCCAAGTAATCATTTTAGTTAGCAATGCAGATTGTTGAAATAATAAGCTAGAGTTCTGATGGTAAAGGGACGAGAAGCTCAGTGACAGAACATGAGCCAAATGTGAGGTCCTAAGCTTGAGCTTTATCTGATTTACAGAGAATAACATATTTTACAAATGCTGACCTATACAAAACTAAAAAGGAATAAATGTAGAAAGCTTTTAAATCGGAACATATTTTACAGAATTTAGAGATGTGGAAACACAAAAACTTGAATAATTTGTTACCCGATGATGGAATACCGAATGTGATTTGAAATGTTAGGAAGAAAGAAAACTCTAAACGGATATTTCCACGAGCTTGTTAAATAATCCTATAGTCTGTGAAATCCTTATTTAGATGACTTTTAAAAAAATCAAAATCCCAGATGGATAAAGTAAACCCACCAGCACAGGGGAGCGCTTCACGCATTTGCGGTGCTCTGCGGAGCCGCTGCCAGATACCATACCTAATCTCGGCCCAAAACCTACACGAATGTGAGCTTCTGGAGTACACTCTTGCACACCAATGATCTCAGCCTCGCAAGACCGCCCACTGTTTGCATCTACTAAATACTTGTGAAGCACAGGCGTTCGCTGAGGATCCATAAGCAGCTGATTACATGGGACCTCTTCAGGGGGATTAGGTTCGTCTGGGACCTGGTCATCTGGAGCTTCCAAAGTCTTGTCAAGTACAGCGATTTCTGATCTAGAAGATTGTTCTGTGGCTTGAGAATCGGTGTTTTGAGAAGCATTTTGCGTTAAGCGTCCCCAGAAATGTTCTATACCGAATTTTGCAGGCTGAGAATTCGTATTCTGATTGTTTCTTTTGGAAGCGGCGGATCCTCTTCTCGAGGGAACAGGATCCTTATGTTTCTTTGAATCTTTCGATTGTCTCTTGGGTGCCATTTTTTCTCAGTGCATTTTATATATGTTAAGTTCTGAAGTGGTTTTCCCTTTTCTTTCCTCAGGAGAAGCTGCCACACCGCCTGTGCTGCAAATGTTCCCAACCTCGAGCTTATCAGCTAGCCATTTCTCCTTCAATTTCGGTCTTTGATTCTTTCCCGCCACGATTCGTAGGCTGTTAATCGTCGAGGCTAAAATTGACGGTCTACCCTGCTTCTCAACAAATAGTTTCATATCTATTTGTTTTCTTTCAAATATTAAGTGCTTGCCTTATTTTGGGAAAAAAAATATATTGAATAAATAAATACATATGAATAATTATATAGAAATAGAATTTATTTATGGACATTTAGATTACACAATGATCTATTATCAAGGAGAACAAAAAGTAAGATATGATTGTTGATGGATCACATCTTATTTGCAATCATATCTTACTTTTTGTTCTTTCTAATGATGGATGTGATCTGAAACGTCCATACATAAATTATACATAGTTTTCTCAAAAAAATTCTCATTCAATTTCATGAACTATAGAAGACTAATACCCTTTATATAGAAATTTTCAAAGTTTGACCTAACTTGTGATCTGATCCATACATAAATTATACATAATTTTTTCCCAAAATTCTCACTCAATTTCATGAACCATAGAAGACTAATACCCTTTATATGGAAATTTTCAAAGTTTAACCTGAATTCTTTAAGGTGATATGGTCTTCCTAAAATTATTATAATTAAAATAATTACATATAGCCATGCAATCATTAGTTGGGATAATAGAAGTTAATTTTGAGTTTGAAGCTTTTAAAAAATGTATTTTAATGTATTATATTAATGGATTTTGTATTTTCATATGATGATACAATATCCATGTAGATTTAATGTGACTCTCAATTTAATTTGGTGTGTGTGTGTGTGTGTGTGTGTGTTTATTTAATAAAATAAAATATTGTTTAAAATAAGGAGAAATTAAGAATTGGTTTTGTATATACTTTGATGATGTGTGGCTAAAGTCTATCATTTAGTGGTCTAAAATATTATATGATTTTATGACTCACAAACTATGATTTGGTTTGTACTTTAAAGGATTGCATTCATACATGTATAAATGGTCTTAAAGTGACTCATGGTCATGCAATTGACTTTTATGTACCAAATAATATATGAAGTTGCTTAAGTTAAAATTGTCAAATCCTTTAATATATAACATACCCTATGCTTGTAAGACTTTAAAGCATCATTATTTAGTAACATGAAAAAGCTCTTACTTGATTTACAATGAGCTCACTATCACCAAATGGTTGTTTACAACCAATACCTCTTTTCCTTTCCCATTCTAGTTCATGATTTAAAATCTAGTACTCAATGGTAGTGTTGGTGTAGTTGAAGGTAGAATTAAAAAGCATAATGCTTCTCATCTTTTGGAGGCACAAGCATAGAACTGAAGGGCATAAAATATATAGAGATAATTATTAATAATTATTGATAATTAATGATTATATGATGTAGTTGGTAGATGAGAGCGTTGAAGCAATGTTGCAAAGGATGGTTCTATGTGAAAAGGGGTGGTGTCATAACATTCATAAAATGATTACACCGCTAAAGTTCCCTCTCACTAACAGAGGTTATTTACTAAGGTTGTATGTGCTTTGGCTATTTATTTATAGACGATATCATACACTTGACATTTGGTGTTTGAGTGATGGCATGTACCATGAATTGACTCCACCTGGCTTCACAGGTTTGAACATGCTTATAATATCCCCACCAGTGGTAATTGGAGATAGTAATATGACCAAATCCCGATTCTTAGCCTAGTTGTCATCTAGTAATGTCTAGCTACCCTTGCATAATGTGATGTGCTTAACCATTCATAATAGAGTTCATTTTTTGGACACTTGTCTCTTTTTCTTACTTCTTGCTCAAAAACACTATTGGAGGGAAATTGGATTGATTAGTTTGAGATATAGCTTGAGGAAAATCATGTGGGTGTTAACTTGAAAGACTTATTAGAGTGGCTTTTACCAGTTGTCTAGATTTCACTTCCTATCTTAGTGTGTGTTGGGTTTTTTTATATTTGGAGGTTTCAACAAGATTGAGGTTGAGTCTTTGAATCCTCCCTTGTTGCTCATTTGAAACAATTTATTTTATTTATAAATGGTTTATGGATTATTATTATGCATTTCCTTCTTGGTAGAATCTCATTTGATGCTTGTGTAAATTTAATATGTATTTTTGGGATTTTGTTCAATAGGAGATCAATGGGTTCATTTAGATTTTCCATTCTTGGAGTTTGAAAATGTATGCTTTTTGGTGGCCTTCAATGGTGGCATGGCTTTGGGACTAGTTTTATATCCATTTTATGATTTGTTTAAAAGAGGGATTTAGGTGGTTTTTATGAGTGTTTATTATGTGGAATGGTTGACTTTATGTATAGAATTTTGATCGTGGACCGATTTGAGTATGTTCTCGTATAAATATGACCAATGGAGCATTTGGTATTGTGCGAGCAGTGTCAATTGAGGCATGGCATGAGATGAGTAAGTATTTTGGGGTCATCTTTGGATCCATGTCCTTGACTTGAAGTATTGCAAGCCCACCATGTAATGATAGGTCTTGTTTTGTGACATGCTCATACATGTAGTGTATGGTCTTGCTAAATTGTATATTTTTTGTAATTTTATACATGTAGGATTTGGTGAACACCAACACATGTAGTGATTGGACTCAGAAATATGTAAGCTTCCTTTCTTTCCCACCATGGAGTGATAAGATTTTCCAATGGACGCGCCCAACCATATAGCAATTGGACTTGCAAAGATGGGAGGATTACAGTGGTCATCCTAGTTTCCCTACCTTGTAGTGTAGGTCTTGTTTGAGTATCATGCCTGCTCATGAGGCAATTGGACTTATAAGAAAGAAGTTTTTTTGTGTCACTACTACATTTGGGGCCAAATTTCGACAGAAGTTTCCGACAGGTAACTTTTTATTATGAATTTGGTGTTTTTTTTTTTGTAATAGGCCCCGATGATGTCGGTATTCCGATGGGTGTTTAATTGACCATCAGAATTCTGACATATTCGGAGTATAGATTAAAAAAAAAAGTGAAACAACCTCATCATTTTTATTTCAATTGGATAGAGGGAGCAGGAGAAAAGGAGCGAAAGCTGAGCGCGGGAGAAGGTATGTGATTTCTTCATCTTTTGAGCCTTTAGCATCATATTTGAATGCATTTCATTTTATTTGATCATGAATGCTCTCTGAAATGACCGCATTCTACTGGTGTTGTGTCGTAGCCAGTGCTTTATCTCTATTATTTGATGTTATTGGTGCTTGTGCTCAAGGATATCGATTCACTATATTCAAATGTTTGGATTCACGTTTGTTGATATTACTGGCATATATGTTTAATAACGCCATTGTAAATTCTTGTCACTGAAATGACCGCATTCTACTGGTGTCATGCCCTAGCCCATGCTTTAACTCCATTATTTGATGTTATTGGTGCTTGTGCTCGAGGATATCCATTTTTTTGAAATGTTGACTATGGTTATCAAATGGACAGCCCGTGAGCTTCTAGCTAGGCGTCATTTGTATTGCTAGCTTAGGGCATCAAATGTATTGCATCATTGATAGTTGATACTTTGTTAAAAGGAAATAGGACAAAGAACAATTTTTATTTAGTTTCTCTATTTTGATCCCTAAGTGGCTTACAACCCTAGAGAAGTATATGCAGATTTACGGATGCAGTTGCAGGATACATAGTAGCCGATAATTCGTAATAAATCCATGCATCCAATTTGAATAGCAATTAATACAAAGAACTAGGGTCCTCCGATGGCCCAATCATCCGAACCTTGACTGTCCCCTCAACCAGTGACCCTTCAAAATCGGGTTATCATGCAATCAGTGAGTGATCCTTCATTCTCCTGGTGAGCTTCTAGGTAGGCGCCATTTGTATATTTGATAGCTTAGGGCATCAAATGTATATTGTATCATTGATAGTTGAGACTTTGTTAAAAGGAAATAGGACAAAGAACGATTTTGATTTAGTCTCTATATTTTGATCCCTAAGTGGCTTACAACCCTAGAGAAGTATATGGAGATTTACGGATGCAGTTGCAAGATACATAGCAGCTGATAATTGACAAGAAATCCATGCATCCAATTTGAATAGCAATTACTACAAAGAAATAGGGTCCTCCAATGGCGCAATCATCTGGACCTTGACTGTCCCCTCAACCAGTGACCCTTCAAAACTGGGTTATCATGCAATCAGTGAGTGGTCCTTCATTCTCCTAGTCTGCCCTACATCCAAACATATTGGAAATACACAATACAATGATAACAAGTCTTTCACAATCCCCCTTCCCTCAAGGAACACTATCAACCATCCCTTCCACATAGTATTTCACTGTTTTACGAGTGGATTGTGTAGGAACAGTTAACATTAAACAAGGAGCAAACTCCTCAACACATCTTGGAAACCATTGAATTCAATAATAAATGAAACCTAACACCAACACTATTCCTTCCATAGTTGCAGGATACATAGCAATCGATAATTCACAAGAAATCCATGCATCAAATTTTTATAAGGATATCCTACTAATTAATAGGAATTTTCTTGAGATGACCAATGATTATGCATTTTGATGGCAGTGTGCTAGTTCAAAAGGATAATATAAATCTGAAACAATTTTTTTTTTTTTTTCTCAAACTATAAATGTGGTTAAAGGGAAAATATTATGTGGAAAACCCACAAACCAAGCTAGCAAATGATTGTACATCAAATTATTCCTATATTCATTCAATTATTGCTATGCTTTAGCTACCTGACCTTTAAGCTTCATCTAGAGGAATGTGTAGCTTTAAGATAGAGTTACTTCTTGGGCCTTACAGTAGGGTGGAATATGATCAAGATTTGTTTAGGTTGTATCTTTGTTAGTCCCATTGTTAGGTTCTTATAGTTAATGGTTTGAATCTATTATGGTTGTCTAAGGGATTTGTAGATGCTTTTTCTAACATAATTATTGGACATCATGATTGGAACAACTAGTTGTTGGCTATTGTACACATGAATCATATCTGTCAATGGTTCTTTGTGTTCAAGAATTCGTTGATCAATCTTTGAGATTTATTGTCCCAGCTTTAAAAGAGTGATAAAAGATATAGCGAGTGCTATCTTTTCCAAGTGTTTTGTGGGTGCCATTATCTTCTAGGAGTAATTGTTGGAACCAAATTATGTTCTTTGCCTCTAGTAAATATTGCAAACACAACCATCTTCTTGGTGAAGGGTTTCTTCCATCCCCATGAGGCACTATTGCATGGTTTTCATTCCCTTGTAGTATACTGAACCTAATTTAATACAAGTGTGCACTATTTTGGGTTCCATAATTTATGGCCCCTACACTGTGGTTGTTAGCCTAATTAAGACAGGCCTACCTTTGCATATAATAAGAGGCCAACATGAAACAAACATCCAGAGGTTAGGGGGTTGTTCCCTGTCCATAATTTATTATTTAAGTGCTAAGTGATGATGGGTATATCATGTAATTCATACCTAGTGTGTCTCTTTCTTTCTCTCCACATTTCACATTAGGAGTATATGTTATAAAATACTAATGAAATCAACTATAGGTCAAATCTAATCAAAATTGCAATATAAAGATTAAAATAGATCTTGAAGAAATATGGGAACCATTTTTTACATATATTGTACAAATGAAAAGAATACTCCAAAGAGGAAATGCTTCAATGTGGAACAATTGAAGGACAATATTTTAATTCTATATGCACATCTGCAATGTTTTTGATATATTTATGAGATAACAAAACTAGAAAGAATAGCATATAGAAGAAAGTAAAGAATAATGATCATACTTTGAGATATTGTGGAAAATTAAAGGAAAGAATGCTTGGTGGGGTTATCATGCAATCATTGAGTGATCCTTCATTCCCCTCTTCCAGTGACCCTTCAAAATCGGGTTTTTATTTAGTTTCTCTATTTTGATCCCTAAGTGGCTTACAACCCTAGAGAAGTATATGTAGATTTACGGATGCAATTGCAGGATACATAGTAGTCGATAATTCACAATAAATTCATGCATCCAATTTGAATAGCAATTAATACAAAGAACTAGGGTCCTCCAATGGCCCAATCATCTGGACCTTGACTGTCCCCTCAACCAGTGACCCTTCAAAACTGGGTTATCATGCAATCAGTAAGTGATCCTTCATTCTCCTAGTGAGCTTCTAGGTAGGCACCATTTGTATATTTGATAGCTTAGGGCATCAAATGTATATTGTATCATTGATAGTTGAGACTTTGTTAAAAGGAAATAGGACAAAGAATGATTTTGATTTAGTTTCTCTATTTTGATCTCTAAGTGGCTTACAACTGTAGAGAAGTATATGCAGATTTATGGATGCAGTTGCAGGATACATAGCAGTTGATAATTCACAATAAATCCATACATCCAATTTGAATAGCAATTAATATAAAGAAATAGGGTCCTCCAATGGCCCAATCATCGGGACCTTGACTATCCCCTCAACCAGTGACCCTTCAAAATCGGGTTATCATGCAATCGGTGAGTGATCCTTCATTCTCCCAGTCTGCCCTGCATCCAAACATATTGGAAATACACAATACAATGATAACAAGTCTTTCACAATCCCCCTTCCCTCAAGGAACACTATCAACCATCCCTTCCACATAGCATTTCACTGTTTTATGAGTGGATTGTGCAGGAACAGTTAACATTAAACAAGGAGCAAACTCCTCAACACATCTTGGAAACCATTGAATTCAATAATAAATGAAACCTAACACCAACACCATTCTTTCGATTCACTTCTACCAAGAATAAAGCATTTAATCCATTCAACATTACATATAATCATTAGACAGTTACATTTCTTGACTGTGTAGAGGAACAATCACGACCAAAACGATCAAAACTACTTTCACCCTTGCGCAAGCTATTCCTCACTCTTAATGAGTTATAAACATGCCATTGTTTTAGTTTTTCTTGCGAGTTATGATAATTTTTGTAAACATGTCATTGGTTCAGTTTAGTGTATTCATTTTTGTTAGACAAATCTTCATTGTCTTCTGATTGTCTTCTTTATATAGTAGCATGTATTAATTGGTTGACAAATAAAGAAGCATTTAGACAATCGGAAGATTTGGCTGATTAAGAGTGAGGCCTTCTTTAGAATCTCATATAAATTTGGTCGATTAAGATGAGAAGAAAAACACAATTCATTAGTTAAATTTTTCAATTTCATGTATTTTTTCTCCTATTTATTAGGTGCATGAGTTGAAGGTTGAATGTAAGAGTCTTATAATGTTGTGTTACCTTAAATCTCGAGTTTTTGATACTCCTATGATGATCTTTCTCAACAAGTATTTTATTCTATTGTTGTTTTTTGAATAACATATTGGGCAAATACAAAATTATGTACTTCTACAGGACAATTAACACAAAATTGAAGCATCAAACAAGACTTGATCAAGTTGCAAGTGGAACGTGCACTCAAATAGTAAGTAATGTAGAATAACAAAATAAGTAATATGTCGTGTCTACATTTTGTTATTTTTTAAGATTACGTCCATGTTCTATATTCACAGAATGGTTCAAAATTGAAATTTACAATTCGATAAAAGTACTGATGGGTGTTGTTCCTTGCACCCTCAATCAACAACTTGCCTCTATTTTATTTTGATTTACAAACTACTATATTATTTGAATATCTTTATTTCTTGCCACAATAGGAAAGAGTTTGAGGTGGAAGACTACAATAATAGAAGTGTTACTCCCTTCTTAAGATATCAACTCCTTGCTTTAGTCAACTCATGCACTAGTTATGCATCAGTTTGCTTTAGTTGACTCATGCACTAGTTATGCATCAGTTGTTTTTTTTTGCATGCATTAGTCTTGTAATAGTTTAACTGATTATTACATGCACTTCTGCTTTTTAGGTTTGCCTTTTCAAGGCCTTTGATCTCCTTTATATGGATGATCCATTGTACACTATTATTCATTCATTATTGAGGATATTTTCTTCTTCATATTTTGAGTCAAACCCTTGGCCTCTTCTTCTCTCTACTTCCTTGTAACAGGTTTTTTGTATGCAGGTGATCTTGGCGTTCTGTGGATTTGTATTGCTCAAATTCTACATGGTATCAGAGCCTAATCTGCTACAGCTTGTTCATGTTTGAAGGATTCAAATTAGAGATTTTTTTGGCGGATTTGAGAAGTTTTGGTTATATTTCTCAGATTTGGTATTCTCTGTAGGACATTATTTTTTATTTCTTTTTTGCTTGCAAAAAAGAAAAAATAAAATTTGGGGGGCATTTTGAGCAAAAATGGACACCACCATTGCGTCTGGAAGGCCCGAGATAGTCAAAATCCATATAAAGTTTATCGATTTTGGACAAGTTGCCATATGAGGCAATTTTTTTTGTCATACAAGGGTCGTACGGCCATGGCATGCAAACCGAGGAAGGTACGGTGATTTCTTTTCAAAAAAATTAAATTTTTATTAAAAAAAAAATTGCAGCCGCCGAGCGGCCACCCAGGCGCCACCCGGCGGCCACCAAGCAGCCACCGTTGCCACCCGGGATTTTTTCTCACGCCCTCCGTCCTCGACAGCGCGCCGGTTGCCGCTCCGCCCGCGGCCCCACCACCACCGCACTCTGGTTGCTCCGCCCGCGGCCCTGCCGTGCCCGCTGCCACTCCGGCCGCTCCGCCCACCGCTCCCGCCAGCGACCCGCCGCCCTCCGGCCGCTCTGCCCACTCTACCGCCAGCGGTTGGCCCCATAAGCGCCCGCGCATGTGACCAGGGGCCAACACAAAAAAAATTTAAACACAAAAATTGTGTTTTCAATTTATTTTTTGTCTTTGGAGCCTCTTGCACTAAAATTGGCTTTTCGGGAGCTCCAGGCATCATTTTTTGACAAACGAGATATCACCGGAAAGCTAGTTCCGAGCCCAACGCTCTCATGGAGTTTAATCTGGTATTTTTTTTTCCATCTAGCTTACTATTTCTGATGTCGAAGCCAGATTATCCTTTTTTCAATCCAAGGGGGCTAATTTGCTCAAATTAGCTCCATTTTTCGATCCGAAAGAAGCGCTGGAAAGCTCTTCTCGAGCACTATCCAGATTTTTACTTATTTTTATCAAAATTTATTCAAAGTACACAAGATTTAGATCTGAAGCTTTTTTGATCTTCTCTTGATAAAGCATATCATTTTAGGCTTGGGGGGTCGATATTTGGCTTGTGGGGGGGTCTTATTTTCTTGTTTCTTTCAGTTAAACAAGATATTTTTCAAAATAAAACCCCTTCTAAAAAATATGGTTGAGACCTCTTCTTATCTAGAACTTCTGACCCCACATAATTATCACACATGGAAAACCCTAATGACACGGCTTCTCTGTTCAAAAGGGCTTTGGTCTTGTCTAGATGCAGTGCAACCAGTATTACAGAGGCCCTTTGAGCTCATGCAGCATTGAAACAAGATGGATGAAGCTATGGGGTTGATTGCTTTACAGGTATCAGACAGCTTGTAGTTTCACCTTGATGGATGCAATACCCCTCTAGCTATGTGGACAAAGCTGAACACTTTGTTTGGTACAGTGAATGAGTTCCGAGCACTTCAGATTGAGGCAGAGCTTACCTCTCTTATACCTGATTCTTTTCCCTCTATTGAGGACTTTCTGATGAAGTTCAAACAACAGAGATCTTTGTTACATGGATGTGGAAAGCAAAAGACTGATAAAGAGTGCATTTATCTGATTCTATCTAAGCTTATGGGAAACTTTCAGATCTTCTCTTCTACCTTTCATTCTACCATGGATGCTTTGGGACCTACATTCACCATGCCCACTTTTGAGGTGTTCTGTGATCGTTTGACTAGAGAGCAGGCCAAGCTTACTCAGTTGGACTCTCTAATAGGATCAAAGAACCATGCATTAGTTTCCCAACCATCCAAAGAAAAGCATAAGCAAAAGCCAAAATAGATATCAGATTCCTCTTCTCAGCACCCTACTGGCCCACCATCTACTTCTAAGAAGGAGAAACAGAAGACTGAGAGACCTACATGTTCCTATTGTCAGAAGGGACCTCATGATGAGTCACATTATTTTCAGAAGAGATTTGATGGCTATGAGAAATAGATTGCAGATTTGCAATTTCTTCTTCAAAAGAGCATTGTTTCCTCTCCATCCTCTTCTACCTCACAGGGGTCTGCATTTCAGTCTTCCTCCACATCTTCGACATCTGGACAGGATTTAGGAAAGGGTCATGCATTACAGGAATCCATTGCATCCCCTTCACAGGTCCCTTAGATACTGGATTCAGGTGCTTCTCACCATATGGCATCTTCTAAAGGGGTCTTCTCTACTATTGAGGCTTCTCCCATTCCTCATATTCTCATGGGGAATAACACTATCCTGACAGTCTGCGGGAAAGGTTCAGTCAGCATTCAGGATGTCACATTCAATGATGTATTGTATGTTCCATCTCTGTCTATAAACCTTCTCTCGATTTATCAGATTACACACAATGGTTCAGGGAAGACAATTGAGTTCACTACAGATTCAGTCTTCATTCGAGATAGTATGACAGGAGGCATTGTTGCTACAGGGAAAGTTGATCATTCCACCTGTCTCTACACCTTCTCACACTTTGGTCCACCATCTCCATTGTTGGAGCACAGCTCTCCTCTTTTGTGAGAGCCTCATGTGGTGCAGTCAGGTCGCTTGAACCTTTGCATTGTTCCTGAGATCACTACTATGACTACCACACCACATCCTGTTGAGGTCTTTTCTCTTCAGCGGGATTCTTCTTCAGCACTGCCTGACCCTCCAGCTCCATTCATTGAGCCACCAAGTGCAATTGTTGAGGATTCTACAGAGGACACTCACCTCCTCTCTCCTGACAGTGTCAGCACACCAGTCACACCACCTACATTGGGGATTCCCTTTCAGGCTCCTCATGTTTACTCCTTTGAGCATCAGCTCGGCCTTCCAGTGACACCTCATCTTCAGTTTCCACTGAATTTCACTCCTTTGTATTGGAGTCAGTGGTTTTTTCATTGATCCAGGGGTTCTTTCATTCTAGGGGGGCTTTCGAGCCTCGATCCTCTCTCATAGGGGGGTTGGTAGCACACATTGTACATATGGCTTTGAGAGAATCTCTTGAAGTCATTTCTTTGTCTTCTACTTTTTTCTATCTCTTTTTGGAGTAGGGTTTTTTCCCATTGGGTTTTCTCTATTTCTCCATTTTACAAAGATTTGGTTGTGCTGGGTACCTCATCAGGCCATGTTGCCAGGACCCATTTCTGCTTTCAACATTGTAGTTTCCTTTTCTTTCTTCTTGCATTGTTTGTAGCTGCATCATTGCTCATCTTAAGGGGGGTGTTAGAGTAAATTATTAATTTTATTAATATTTTACTCCCTTATTAAGATATCAAATCCTTGCTTTAGTCAACTCATGCACTAGTTATGCATCAGTTGTTTTTTTTTGCATGCATTAGTCTTGTAATAGTTTAACTGATTATTACATGCACTTCTGCTTTTTAGGTTTGCCTTTTCAAGACCTTTGATCTCCTTTATATGGATGATCCATTGTACACTATTATTCATTCATTATTGAGGATATTTTCTTCTTCATATTTTGAGTCAAACCCTTGGCCTCTTCTTCTCTCTACTTCCTTGTAACAGGTTTTTTGTATGCAGGTGATCTTGGCATTCTGTGGATTTGTATTGCTCAAATTCTACAGTTTGAATTTGGTATACTATACTACAACATCATTTCATAACTAAGTTTTCAATTTCTATATATAATTAGGTTATAGATAATCTAAGTGAAGAAGCATCATGTCAAACAATCCAAGTGAAGAAGGTAATGGGGATACAATCAATAGATTGTGGTCAAACTTGAAAAGAAAAGGTGATGGAAAATGTTATTGTCCCTGCAATAATTGTAAGGGCTTAAACATTAGAAGATTGCTAATCAAAATAGCTAAGAGACATTGTAGGGATAATGGTCACATTGAAGGAGGCTTTGATTATCATGAATTGGTAAGTTTTTCATTATATTTATTTAACAATTAATATATATATGAAATACACCTGATGATGAGATCATTATCATGGTTTATTTGTGTTCATTTTAATATAGGTCGACCTCCCTAGGGGAGTACGTGATATGGACCATAGAGGTGCGAATATTGAGAATATGGCTTTGGAAGTGGAGGATCACGGAGGTACAAATATTGAAGCTGAAGATTATGATCCCATGGAAGATGACAATGATGCACCAAATGATGGTACTAATACATTGATCCATGACACATTTGGTATTGGCACAACTGATGATGATGATCAGGATGATGTTGATGTCATCCATGATATACCTCTATTTGAGAGGGCATCCATGCCCCTTTACGAAAGCTCCCAAACAAATCTTCTCTCTACTGTATTGTTGTTGTTGAACTTGAAGGTTATGAATGGTTTATCCAACATAGCAATGTCACGTATGCTACGGTATGTCATATATGTCATTATAGTAATTAAATGGTGAAACATGTACCATAAATATTGTTAATATTAACATATAGATTGATAGGTGAGTTCTTGTTACCACCATCAAATATTCTCCCTCGCTCATACCAAGAATTATGTGCCACTATGAAAGATATTGGAATAGAGTATCAAGCAATAGATGTTTGTCCCAATGATCATATTATTTATCATAAAAAATATGAATTTACAACAGAATGCCCTGAATTTCATATGAGTAGATATCGAACAAATCAAATAACAAAA
Organism: Chamaecyparis obtusa; assembly: GCA_027943335.1. Lineage (NCBI taxonomy): Eukaryota > Viridiplantae > Streptophyta > Pinopsida > Cupressales > Cupressaceae > Chamaecyparis > Chamaecyparis obtusa. Next base: position 27,099 of record BSBK01007035.1, on the reverse strand, counting down.
AAGGTGTCTCACAAGGTTCTTCGTTACATCCCCATTATACCACGTTTGCAAAGATTATTTAGGTGTAATAGCTTGGCACAATTTATGGATTACCATGCACGCAATAGGAGTCAAGATGACATTATTTGAATGCCTGTGGATGGTTCTATATTTAAGGACATAGAGGAAAAGTGGCCACACTTTATCAAAGAACTTCAAAATCGCAAGCTTTCAGTGGCAGCGGACGGTGTCAATCCATTTGGAGAGCTAAGATCTGTTTGCACTGTTTGGCCTATTTTTGTCATCAACAATAACATTCATCCATGGATGTCAATAAAGAGGGAGCACATTATGTTGGCAATTATTGTTCCAGGTATTTGATCATTTAATAGTTATCTGCATGTAATTATAAATCTTGTAGTAAAATGGTCACAATAATTATGTAATGTTGTTCATTCAACCAAGTAAATACCAAGTTAAAGATATGAATGTTTATATTGAGCCTCTTATCGACGAGTTGGTGGAGTTATGAAAAAGTGTCACTATGTATGACATCTTTAGACCAATAGGAGACAGACAATTTCAATTCCATGCAATGCTTGTATGGACAATACATGATGCCCCAGGGCTAACACATTTTTCTGGTATGTTATGGTGAATTCAAGTTGCACATGATAATTCTAAAAATAAAAATTAACATATTTAATCCAATTGTATCATTACCTTGTAGGTCTTCAAACAAAGGAAAAATTTGCATGTCCAGTTTGTGGTCCAAAGATGAAATTTCGTTATTCAAAAAGTTTAGGAAAGCAAGTGTTTGATGAGTATAGGTACTTTCTCCACAAAAATCATAACTATCGAATTACCGAAAAACATATTTTCAATGGAAAAGAAGAGACTACATCTAAGCCACAGAGAATGACACCTCACTTATGGAAGTTGGAATATAATAGAATTAATCGTCAAGGTACTACCATTCTACCTAACGGTTTATGTTTGGAATTTGTATATTTTTATTGTGTTTTGTTTCCTGATTATGTGATTGATGATCATGAATGTCATCAAGCCAACACTACTGAGCACCTTCCAAAGGGACTAAAGAGTTATCCCAAACAATTTAGTAGGTTGCCCTACTACGAGCAGCTACTTGATGTGCATTTGTTTGATACTATGCATATTGGAAAGAATGTAACGGAGACATTGTGGAAGATATTGGATGGAAAGCGTGACAAATAAAAAATTGTCAAAATTTGTAGCAAAATTCATGAATCCAATCATGCAATGAAAAATTTCATTGAATCAAATAGAAATGGAGAACGGATTAATACAAGTGCCCTTCCTTGGTTATTAACAGAACAACAAGGTGATGCCATAAAAGAAGTCATACGAAAAATTTGATTTCCCACAGGATTTGTTGCAAACATAAGCAGTACCATATCAAAGAAAGGTGAATTTGGGCCAGGGTTGAAAATGCATGATTGGCATACCTTCATCAAGGTAAGTCATGTTCTTTTGTATTTACAGTATATTTGTAAACTGCATGTACTTCTCATTGTATTATATGAGAAAAGAATGACATGATTATTTTTATAATTGTTGTAGTACGTGCTACCCCTATCTCTCCTAGAGAACTTTGACAATAACATCAAACAAGTGATATATGATCTTGGAAAATACATGAGGTAAGCAATGATATTTGTTCAATTTGTTGTATATATATATTGTAAAGTCTCGTGTTTATACATTTTTGTGTCTTGAATGTCTTGTAGGTGGTTGTCATCTAAAGAAATCCATAGAGCAAATATAAAATATTAGAAGAGAATAATTTCTTTTCTAATGTGTGAAATGCAAAAGTGTCTACCTTCAACCTTTTTCAATGCACAAGAACACTACCTCATACACCAAGTTGAGGAGATTGAAATGTGTGGACCCATACACACTCGGTCAATGTGGATGGTTGAGAGGCACTTGAAATTTTTGAAGGCTTTGGTTCAGCAAAGAGCACGTCATGAGGGTTCTATGGTGGAGGGATATATGGTATACCAGACTCTGGTGTATGTTACTGAATATTTTCCTAAGCTTGCAACAAAGATCCATATAGATCACATTTGGGATCTTGACACCATTAGAAAATTTGAAGGGGAGTACTTGGTGGGGGAAGGCAGAATGAGGAAAGTGAGAGGAAATAAATTATAAGATGTTATTATAGCTGTTAATTAATTCTTAATCTTCAAAATTAATCGGTTGTAAGTCATCTATTTATTTTTTGTATAGCTGCTCGAGAATGGGATGCAATACATTTGTATATTGCAAACAATAAAGATTGGATGACGAAATGGATTGAACGATGTCATCATTTAGGTCACACATTAACATGGGAAGCTGTGTCTTCATTGGTTAATGAAGCTCATTGTAACGGAGATCCAAATGTTACCCAAAGGGAAATAGATTTAGCACATGGTTTAAAAGATTTCTAGGTACATATAAATTTGCTAATTACTCGTACATTTATGAACTCTCGATGCATTAATTTATACATGTTTTACATATTTTTGCAGGTCAAACACCACAAGGCTATGTTTTGCAATGGTCATAAATTTTGCATCAAAAAGTTGGATGACACAAAGAAAACTTGTGATTCTGGGATAAGTGTAGTCTTTCAGGTGACTAATATTTCATCTAGAAATGACTTAGATCCTTGAGAGTCCGAAAATTGATACTATGGCATTTTGGATGATATACTTGAGTGTGACTTTAATTCCTTTAGATTAGTTCTCTTTGTCGTCAGATGGTACAGGCTACGACTTAATCAAAATGATCCTGATAGAACTGTTATTGAACATGACAATGGATTTCCAATGATTAATACAAGGTGGTTTGAGCCAGTTGGGGATGAACCCTATGTTCTTCCAAGCCAATGTGAGCAGGTATTTTACTTAGAGGTTCCACATAAATCAAGTTGATCATTTATTATTAGACATGATCCAAGAGGAAGGATGATGAGATATAATGCGATAGAAGAAGATTACGAACAACTACAAGATGATGTAGATGATGATCATGAACAACAGTTAGTCGATGATGTTCCTGACGCAACTTTTCTTGAAGAAGAAGAAGATGATGATGATGATGCTACTAATGATGCTACTGATGATGATGATGATGATGATGATGATGATGATGATGATGATGATGATGATGATGATGATGATGTTGATGCTAATGCTGATGCTGATGCTGATGTCGATGATGATGACGATGATGAAGACGAAGACAATGACGGTGGTGGTGATGATGTTGATGTCAACGATGATCATGGCAATTAGTTGGATGAAGAAGAAGATGAATGACATGAATGAAATGTACAGTTATGTGATCACTGCTTAATCTATTTAACATTGATTTCTTGATAGAAATGTGCAGTTATGCAATCAATGCTTAATCTAATTAATTCACGATGTACTTACTATGGGATACTTATGGTTTTTAATGTACTTACTATGTGGTTTTGAGTATATGTATCATGAGTTTTTTAGCTAACATTAGATAATTGAATTACATATGTAGGTACCCAAACTCCTTTCATGAGCATCCCACACAGTCTCATGGATCGACAAACTGACCTCGATGTTGATGATGTGACTAGATTAGGTAAAGAGCTATACGATTATGGCCTATAAAGTACTGAAATACTTTAAAATGTTTAAAATGTTTTTAATTATAATAAAATGCTTTTAATTTAACCCTTTTATATGTTATTGCAGATGAGCCCCATTTGCATCAACAAAGAACTAGGCGTGCATTGAGATCTAATGAGAGGGTAGATGATCACGATGATGATATCGATACTCATCTTACAATTATATCTTAAAAACTAGAAATTAAAAGAAAAAAAAGAAATGATTGTCATCTATGCACCTTAATTGATAATGACTGATTTTTATATGACAATGAATTTAATTATGTGGTAGTGAATTTTCATAAATTTTATAATGTGTTAATGAATGTTATCATGTGATAATTAATAAATGTCACATTTTATTAATGTGTGAATGAATGTTATTGTGTGATAATTAATGAATGTTACATTTTATTAATGGACAAAATAATGAATGAATGTTAGTTGTTAATGGGTAATTTAGAGTGATGTTAAGGGGCAGGGGGGTGGGGCCAAATGAGCTTCCACCTTCACGTGGTTGGCCTTGTTTAGTACAGAATATAAAACTATTCTCGAAACAAAGTGAAGCTCAATAAGTTTGTTCCTTATATAGGGTCTCAAGTGTAGCTTTTATCCCACTCTCAACATTGCTATGTATTTCTTGTGAATTATCCGCTGCTATGTATCTTGGAACTGCATCCATAAATCTGCATATACATCTCTACGGTTGTAAGCTGCTTAGAGATCAAAATAGAGAAACTAAATCAAAATCGTTCTTTGTCTTATTTCCTTTTAACAAAGTCTCAACTAGATCTATTAGATTTCCACAATCCATATTAATGCTAGTATCAGTCTCTGGGTTCGATTGTGTATAATTTTTTCCATCAACATTTTAGATCATACTACATGATCCATCATATCATGTTCTTTTATCTCTAGCATCCCGATGATGGATCATGTAGTATGATCCGAAACGTTGATGAAAAAAATTATACACAATCGAACCCAGAAACTGATACTAGCAAAGTCTCAACTATCAATGATACAATATACATTTGATGCCCTAAGCTATCAAATATACAAATGGCACCTACCTAGAAGCTCACCACGAGAATGAAGGATCACTCACTAATTGCATGATAACCTAGTTTTGAAGGGTCACTGGTTGAGGGGACAGTCAAGGTCCGGATGATTGGGCCATTAGAGGACCCTAGTTCTTTGTATTAATTGCTATTCAAATTGGATGCATGGATTTATTATGAATTATCAGCTGCTATGTATCCTGTAACTGCATCCATAAATCTGCATATACTTCTCTAGGGTTGTAAGCCACTTAGGGATCAAAATAGAGAAACTAAATAAAAATCATTCTTTGTCCTATTTCCTTTTAACAAAGTATCAACTATCAATGATACAATACATTTGATGCCCTAAGCTATCAATACAAATGGTGCCTAGCTAGAAGCTCATGGGCTATCCATTTGATAACCATAGTCAACATTTCAAAAAAATGGATATCCTTGAGCACAAGCACCAATAACATCAAATAATGGAGTTAAAGCACGGGCTAGGGCACGACACTAGTAGAATGCGGTCATTTCAGTGACAACAATTTAGAATGTGGTCCTTTAGCGTGTATTAAACAGAATAGAATTTTCAACATATTATTATCATTCTATTTCTTTGTTGTAAACATGCCATCGGTTCAGTTTTGTAACTTCACTATTGTATGAGTGGATTGTGCAGGAACAATTAACATTAAACAAGGAGCAAACTCCTCAACACATCTTGGAAACCATTGAATTCAATAATAAATGAAACCTAACACCAACACTATTCCTTCCATTCACTTCTACCAAGAATAAAGCATTTAATCCATTCAACATTACATATAATCATTAGACAGTTAAATTTCCTGACTGTGTAGAGGAACAGTCACGACCAAAACAATCAAAACTACTTTCACCCTTGCACAAGCTATTCAAAACTTCAAGTAAAATGAGCAATATGCTATATCAAATCATTCATATTCATAGTAACCATTCAAAGGATCATTTTGTTAATGAACCCTCTGATTGTACCCTTCTGATAGAGAAAGGAAACCTCAAAATAGAGAAAGGAAACTTAGTAAAACTAGTCTATGCTAATGTTTATGAGGGTACAGTCATGATAAGTGCCTCTCAAACCTCTAAAAACATGTAATATTATCTTTAAATACTTTATTGATCTCTTCTAAACATTAACCAAATCAAACCTACATTTGAATCCACACACAATAACCCCAAAATGAAGGGTTTTGTATCCTTTAATGAATCTTAGTCACTGGTAGTGCATGGACAGTCAAACCAGTAGTCTCCAAAGCATTCAATAAGTGACTGGATTGTATTTAATACACACTATTCCTTCTATTCACTTCTACCAAGAATAAAGCATTTAATCCATTCAACATTACATATAATCATTAGACAGTTACATTTCCTGACTGTGTACTAGAGGAACAGTCAGGAAATGTAATTGTCTAAACGATCCAAACATTTGAAAATAGTGAATCAATATCCTTGAGCACAAGCACCAATAATATCAAATAATGGAGATAAAGCACGGGCTAGGGCATGACACCAGTAGAATGCAGTCATTTCAGAGAGCATTCATGATCAAATAAAATGCAATGCATTTGAAATTTGCAGTTGAATATGATGCCAGATGCTCAAAAGATGAAGAAAACACATACCTTCTCTCACGCTCAACTTTTGCTCCTCTATCCAATCGAAATAAAAATGATGAGGCCATTTCACTTTCTTTTTTTCATAGCCAAATCTTCCTTGTACCACACGAAGAACATGCCATTGGTTCAGTTTTGTAATTTGTTTTTTGTGTAATTAGTAATTGGTAGATTAAATGCATATAACACCTTTATCAATTTAATTAGCATGTCATTATCATATCAGATAAAGTATGTTTAAGAATTGTTGGGACTGGTCCTTTTGCGTGTATTAAACATAATAGAATTTTCAGCATATTATTATCAATCTATTTCTTTGTTCTAAACATGCCATTGGTTCAGTTTTGTAGATTTGTTTAATCCATTAAATGCATTTTTCGTGAGGAGGGGTCTTGTTCTCAGGAGATTGATGAAGATTGTGCACCTCAAAAACCAATTCATAAGGTACCAATCATGTTTCCTATTCGCTTATATTTTTGGATTGGTAAATCTCCTTATAAGTTTCATGTCCTTTCTTTTGATTGCTATGGATGAGATATATATCTTATATTTTAGAACATGTAGTGTGTTTTTTGAGGAATTTACCAAATCAACTTTTAACATAAACCAAAAACACCAAACTGATATCTTGCCCTTTCATCTTGACAAAATATTTGCATTTGACCAATAACTGCAAGCAACTGAATGATAAATCCACATACCTGTATCTTTGTAAAATACCTGGAACATCAAAAAGATGGCTAAGTGGCTGCTGCCATGATTTTTATCTACTAAATATAGGAAAAAAAAACACCCAAAAAAATCAAATAGAAAACATGATTGGTCATTTCAGAGAGCATTCATGATCAAATAAAATGCAATGCCTTCTCTCGTGCTCGATCAACTTTCACCTACTCATTTTCTCCCACTCCTTTTCTCTATAAATGAAATAAAAATGATTTAGCTGTTTCAAAATAGTGAATCGATATCCTTGAGCACAAGCACCAATAACATCAACTATTTTGATATGTGGGTACCCTAATGTTGGCAAGAGTTCTTTTATTAATAAGATTACTCTGCAAGCTTGAAGAAGCGATATATTTTGGCAAATGAAGAGTAGAAAGACGATGATATTCCTGAGATCATGGATGGACACAATGTTGCAGATAGAATGGGAAGACATCTTTCTAGACTGGCCCTAGATCCTTCGACAATTGGGGTAGGATCCCAACCCAGGCTAAAAAGATGTCTTCCTTTCTGTTGTGGAATTATCCCTTCTTTGGCCTACACTCATTCCTCTTCTCAAAAATGGTTATCTAGAAACTTTGGATACTGTTTCTCATCCATGCACAAAATGTGCTAGTGATCATATAAAATTACTTTAGGCCTCCAATATTGATGAGATGTACAAGTGTAAAATGTTTTTGCAAGACTGGGATCAATTTGTGCAGTGTACATAAATGCAAGGCAGTGATTATTCTTGACGACTGACAAGTAGCTAGGACAGTAGCTAGGACTAAAATAAAACAACTCAAGAGACCATCATAGGTTCTCTCTTTCTTCGGTCTATATTATTGACAGAATGTTTTACCTTTCATTAGCTCATCAAATCCGGGGATTTGAAAGAATTTAATAGAATATTTTCATGACAACGTATATTATTTATGTTGACATTGCATGAATTTATCTACTTCACGCACTTGTAGACTATGAGGACGGTGATAAAGAAGCATGGCATTTGATGAGCTAATGAAAGGTAAAACATTATGTCAATAATATAGACCAAAGAAAGAGAGAACCTATGATGGTCTCTTGAGCTGTTTTACCTTTAATGTGCATATCCATCAGTTTTTCAACACTTAATGATTAATTCTAATAGAAGTGCTACGCATTTGATAGATAAAATATCAGAGAAAACTTATTTACGACAATCATTCCGATAGTAATGCTATACATTTGACAGGGAATCTATCGGAGAAATAATGAAGGACTGTCACTCTTCCAACATTTCAAGTGTCACAAATAGAAATTTTTTGACAGAAGGTTTGACATTAATGCCATATCACCAAAGGGTATATCTATTGGAATTAAGTGGAAACTATTGCTATTCTGATAGTTATAATGTCAGAAAAGATATCATTTTGACAGTTAATAGGTATCGTGTCGAAATTCTGATGGATAAACCGTAGAAAATGCCATAATGAAGCTGTTGCTAAAATGCAAGTTTCTGACGTGATGTGGTGTTGGTAAACCGATGGTTACGTCTTTTGTCGCAATTTCCTACGCAAAAATGGTGACGGACCCATCTGTCGAAATGTCGACAAATTAGCGTTGCAAATCCAACAAATGGTCGTCAGAATTTGACCCCAAATGTAGTAGTGTGTATATGGATGTAGAAACTTTTATGGATTGGTTTATGATGTGCCTTTTTGCTTGGCATTGGTCTTATGTGATTAAGATCTTGTTGTATGAGTGAATGTGGCATACACTTGAGTAACCACCCTTATGTATTGTGTTAGTGATCCCTCCCTACATGGTTATCGCATTGAGCTTTATTTTATTTTTGCTTTTGTTTATATGGTTGTGTATAAATTAGTCATGAGTGAGTGAATCTGCTATCCTCCTTGTGTGTGTCGTTACATTGTTGCTTGGATCATATGTTTATCTAAGTGACAACAGTGGGGTGGGTCTGAGGGTACTACGGGGTTGGGTGGCATGACAAGCGATAATTGGGGATTGAAGCACAAGTATACAAGTTGTCCTAGTTAATTTTTCTTATAGACTCGTATTACTCACAGTGATACAAGGGTGGACTTTTGTTAGTATTATGCATTGAGACTAAGCTAAACAATCAATGTAGCTTATACTGTAATAATGGTTCTTGTGATGTATTCATGTTCTTTTCAAGTGTACCGAGTGAATTTGAAGTTGAAAATGGTTATCTGGTACTCCCTGGTCAGAGTTAGTCATTTTTATGTCATCATTTGTTTGTCTTCTTGTGCGAGTTGGTATTGTTTTAGACTTGATTTTTGGAGTTTGTACTATTTTTTTGCATATGCATGTTCTTTCTACAAATATGACCCTTATTTTGTGCATATACATGTTCTTTCTATGCATATGAATGTTTCCCCTATGCATTCATCAATTTTTCTTGTGCATTCATCTTTGAATTTTGTACTTTTGTTATTGTGCATCCATAATAGAGAGGTGTTCAGGAAAGTATGTGTAATCAATGAAAGAGTGGGTAGATACCACTTATCCTTTGGTATTCATAGTTGCATGTGTGTTACTATAGATACATTTGGTTGGTTTCTTATATTGAACGTGGTAGTATTATTCTTGGAACCCTTGGAAGCATGTTGAGACTTTCATTACTGCACGATCATGCAATAAACATCATGTTTATTCTTTTGGTGGTTGTAATTCGACCTTATGTTATGTGTGTGTGGTGTTTTTATTTTTTATATTGTGTGCACATTTTACCCTTAGTTCTAAGGGTTCCATGGTAGGTTATTACACATGGTATCATATGTTATATTCATTTATTGGGAACTCTAGCATTTATGTGTTCATTGTGCTTATGTGTGTGATTATTATGTTATATTATGGATATTTTATTACAAGTACTCCCTCTCACGTGGCTATTTTGTGCCACTTATTTATGTATGCATGTTTTTTGTTGATGAATTACATTGATTTTTGATGAATTATTCTTGTGATGGCAAGAGTAACATTAGATTTTTGAACTTTATTGTACTATACTAACCACTATAAATTATCCCTCTATCTATTTTGTGACCTTTGTCACATTTGATTTGTTGTACAATTGTTAGCATTTTTAATATTTTGTATTAAGAATTGATGAAAATTCACCCACTTGGGCCTTTTATTTCAAATTTCACAGTGGTTACTCCAAATGCTTTCTATATGTTGGAGAGTAATTGGGCTTTATATATGTGTGCGGTGGTACCAATTGTTTCCTTGTATTTATTTTGTCATAGTAAGGACTATGGGTGTGTTTACAATGATCCTAATCTATGCCTTGTTCTAGTGTGAAGGATGCTTCCTAGGAATAGGAACCAGGGGTAGAATAGAGGTCCTCGTATGGGCACTCAATAGAATCCCATACAAGATGAATAGGGAGATGAGCATTGAAATGACCATCATGATGAGAAGAGAAGTGACTAGAGAGGAGGCTAGGGTGATCGTGCTAGGGATTAGCATATCCTTAATTTACTCCAAGAGCCCATGGCATAGTTGGGACCTTATCCCAAGGCATCTCAACATAAGAAATATCAACCATCATATCACAATCATCAGGAGGATAAGATAAAGTGTGAGCATTCTTTTTCTCTAAGTGGTTCAAGGGTAGACTAGAGGAGAGGCATAGAGTCCCATCACATGAGAGATTAAATAGTGTTGGATAAGGATGATATTTTGATAGGATACATGAGAGAAATTTGTTGATCTCATCCACCCAATTTGAGGGTTCTTATGGTGGTACAAAGGACAAGACTTGGATGATAGATCTAGATTGATGCTTTTCCTTGCATCCATATGGGAAAATCATTAAGGTGTGATGCACCATTATGCACCTTAGAGGTTTTACATTTACTTGGCAGCACACCAAGGAGTAGAAGCTCCATCTTGACATCTCTACAACATCATGGGATATTTTTATTGAGTAGTTTCAAGTGTGTTTCCTATTGCAAAACTATCTCTAAAGGCACATAGATGAGAATTATGAGTTGAGGCAGCTAGATATGACTGTGAATCAGTATGAGCATAAGTTATTTGAGTTTAAGTAGTATTTTATTATAACTAATCATAAGCCCATGCTTGTACAACATTTTATTTGAGGCCTTAGTGACTATATTCGTAATGAATTCCAGGTGTTTCAACCTAGGACCTTAGGGATTTCCATAGATAAGGCAAAATTTGTGGAGGAGAATATCACCATAAATGTTGGGGGACAAATTGGAATAAAGACAACTACTACACCTTCCTTTGGATCAAGTACATGAGGTTCACAATCTCAAGCCATAGAATCTTCCAGGGCACCTGTGATACCCTTTCAAACACCTTCTATTAGATAGTGTTGTAGGGGGTAGTTCCCTTCATCTTATGTCAAGAAAGGCCAACCTTTGAAGTCATATTATAGTTAGTCTTCCTAGAGCTCACTGCATGACTCTAGCAAGAGTAGTTTTCATTAATCTAGTGCACCTTCATTCAGACACAATTATGGGGGTAGAGGATGTTGTTTTACTTGCGGCTAGAATGGTCACGTATTTTTTATTTCCCTCAAAGGTCAACCTCATGAGTGATTCAGGAATGTGTAGTTTAAGACCCTATGGTGGGGGATGCAGGTAGACCCCATAGAGTGTATGCAATAGTAGGTGATTTCTACTTAGAGCATCAGGGTATTGATGTTGTGATATTGGGTGGAGGATGACAAACCTTCTTTAGAGCCTATCCACATTTGTTAGTAGTGGAAACTAACCCCAATGGGTTAGTTCCTAGAGCAGGAAAGGGTATGATGCAACCTGAGTGAGGGCATCCCTACTAGTGAGAGGATGATTTACTATTGAGAATTTGTACCCTATCTTTTGCAAGTTTTTAGGAGTAAGCCTAGGCCTTGGGGGGAGGATATAGTGCCTCCAATGATTTTATTTTGTCACTATTTATTTTAATTTGTGCTAGAATTTTCTTATATTTCACTTATGACTATTCATTTACTATTATTTTATATTGGCATATATGAGATGCACCCGTTTATAGTTATATTCTTTTTGTCACATATGCATCTGCGTTGATATGCTTAGTGGTTTATATTGAGGTTTTTTAGTGATGATCATATATGCATGATGACTCTACGAGTATGTCTTGTGATGTTATATGATGATGTTTGGATATATTCACATACATAGATGATATTTTAGCCTTGGCATTACCAATTTCTTCATGATGAGTGTGATATTGTGTCAGTGATTCTATGTCTTATGTTATGATTTATCATGTGTTTCTAGCCATCCATTTCGGGGTTTTATTATATGCTCGTTGATATAGATCAAATAATGTTAATGTTGTTAATGATCTTTGATGATATATGGTATCATTTACTAGTGATTAATGAAAGTAAACATGTTAGTTTAGATGAATTTATAATTGTAATAATTAACGGTATCCATGACATTAATGATAATTATTGATACTTAATGTTAAATTAATGATTATATGATGTAATTGATATATGAGAGCATTGATGTGATATTATAAATGATGGTTCTATTATTGGAAATCTATAATGGGAAAGTGATATACTGAGAGGGGGGGGGGGGGGGGGGTGAATCAACTATCTACTATTATCACCTTTTTACATAAATTCACTTACATAACATAGACATCAAATTTAATATTGTAATAGATCTAACAATATAATCTTCATCCATGAAAATAAAACATAACACGAAGATTTTGGTTACCCAAAAACCCTTGAAAGGTAAAACTGGGGTGGGGATGACACCCAAAAATCTTCACTACTGCAGTATTAAAGTTTGCCTATTAGGGCTACAATGTTTGATCATAAACTAATGATCTCCCCTATGAGGGGTCTGCCCTACTAAGAGCTTTGAGACTTATACAATCCACCTTGTAAAAGGATTTGAACTTACAACAAAGTAAGCACTCGGTTAAGAGATTTACTTAGGCCTGTTAAAACCAATATGTTAAGAGATTCTCTTTGATTCACCTATTAGAATGACTCAGTACCTAATCCTTCAGTATGCAATGTGATGCTGATAATAGATCTTCTCCTTCCAATGTAGATTTGATCTCCTCTATCAAAGATATCTCTATTTTTCCCTTCACTTCTTTGCTTGGTCACTGATCTTTGTCTCTGATAATTAAAACACTTATTTGTTCTGCATGTATGAGAACCCCTTCATACTCTTCTTGCATACTACATTTTAGGGTTCAGATCTCATCTTATAAAGACAAAAAATTAACTCCATAAATCAAGATCAACGATCTATATTGTCTATTTATGCCGCTTAAGCATTCCCTAATTCTAATTGGTTACACGAATCATATAGGGATCAAAGATTACAAAACTAAAGTATAATCATCTTCATGATTTCCTCAACAAATGATAAATGTAGTGTAGATGTCGGCCAAAATGGTTTACCTAAGTGTTGGTGCCATTACAAACACATATATCAAATCTAACTTTCTTGGCATATGAAGTCTCTGACACTCGGCATTACTATTCTTCTTTTACTGGTGCTCAACACTGACATATCTACACAAAGCATAAACTACTCAATAGTTACTAAAGTAGACGGTGACCTTTGATTTGCTCGATAGTAACTACTTCTCGGTAAATGTATAATATACAAGTCTACACATGACTCGGCCTATACATGATAACTTGGTCATAGTGATGACCGACCAACATTGCCTAGAAAATGACTAAGTGTAAGACACTAATAGACAACAAAACTTAGGGATAAAAAATCTCCCCCCTTGACATTAATGGAAAAAACACTTTGTCATGACATTTACATGAGTACTTAGTAATATGAAAAACTTCTATATGTATGCTCCCCCTAAGACTCTAACTCAATTTGCAAAAGATTCTACACATATATGTACATAAGAGTCTTTTGACTTATAACTAAATATATACATTTACAAAAATAGTATGGCATACCATTGGTTCCACTGTGTCAGTCCCCTATTTCTACTTTAGACTCTGAACTCTATCATTTTCCCTTATCATTTCCCCTTTTGTATTTTTTCATGTCATTTCTGTTGGCAAAATGCCCAGCACTCCCTTCGGGATTTGTGACATGGCTTAACCGCCTCCTGTGTCTTTTATAAGTCTAGTGGTTGCATTGGGCATTAACAGATCGATCTTTTGGTGCAATGACAACCATTGCTTGTAACAAGTGGTATCAAAGCTTGGTCACAGGTTCGAATCCCCTCGGGTAACATTGAGGGGGAGATTGTTGTCAAAATGGCCAGCACTCCCCTCGAGATTTGTGACATGGCTTAACCACCTCATGTGTCTTCTATAAGTCTAGTGGTTGTATCGGGCATTAATAGATCAATCTTTTGGTGCAACGACAACTACTACTTGTAACATTTAATTTACATTTACATGAGTACTTAGTAATATGAAAAACTTCTATATGTATGCTCCCCCTAAGACTCTAACTCAGTCTGCAAAAGATTCTACACATACATGAACATAAGAGTCTTTTGACATATGACTAAATATATACATTTACAAAAAAAGCATGGCATACCATTGGTTCCACTATGTCAGTCCCCTATTTCTGCTTTGGACTCTAAATTCTATCATTTTCGCTTATCATTTCCCCTTTTGTATTTTGTCATGTCATTTCCCCCTTGTTTTTATCACTTGAAGTTCCTGGAGTGTAGGGGTTTTGAAAAAATAATGCAAAAATAGTTTGTGGAGCTGCATTATCATAGCTAATGCATTGTTCCATCTGGTCCTTACTGACTCCAAAACCTATGTCTTTATTTATAGTTGAGCATCTAGATCAACTAGGCTCTCGATAATAGAGAGATGAGGGTCTCTCTACACTAATTCCTTTGTCGTGGCTAACTCCTTTTGCATAACCTCAAGATGAGGTGTCATCATCGTTTGGATGGAAATTAGACTTGCCCTTATTTTTCCATCATTAGCCATTAGCTCAGCTAATCTACCTTGTGCATGTAACGGTCTTGTGAAGTGGATGGAGCTGGAACTTGCATCCATGCTCAGTGAATGTCCTATAGACTTTAAGTCTAACTGCAATTTTTCTATCAAATCCTGATTGTCCTTGGTGAACTCTTCAACATTGCATAGCTTTTTGTATAGAGCATGAGCATTCTGCACAACTTCTAAGTTTGTTACTAAGGTAGAAAGTTCTACCTGCTTAACTGCAATATTAGTTGAAACCTTTCTAGCATCTTGGTCTCAAACTTTCTCTCAGGCCACTATAAAAGCTTATCGTTTGCCTCGCTTTCATCATTGTTCACCTTCTTAACTATATGTAAAAGTTGTTCTAGGATAGGTGCAGACTCATTCACATCATCCATTTCAAAAGCATCAATAAAAATACCTTTGATCTCATGCAATACCTATTTTTGCTAATGTTCTCTTCTCAACTCTTCCTATTTACTCATCTTCTTCAAAAGATCTTATAGTATCTGCATTTGCTCATATGTTAAGTTATCAGTGTCCCACTTAGGAATCACTATAACTTCATCAAGTGTCACCTGTGTTCTAGGAGATTTCTCCTTCTTTTTCTGTAATTTCTTCCTTGGTGTGTCTCCACTCGGCATCTATATAAGAGCTTTGATAGCCTATTGTTCCTTGTGCTCTGGTTTATCTTTTGCTTCTTCAACCTTATCCTTTTCCTCCACATGAGAACTTATTACAACTAATGAAGACTTTTTTTCTTTCTCTTTAGGATTCTCCTCGGCCTGTTCTTTCTTTCCTTCCTCGGCAGGTGTACTCTCAGTAGTGATTGCTGATTTGTCTTGTTTCTCGGTACATGTACCTTGTGAGGCTTAAAGTTCAACTATGACCATATGAGGGCTTATTGGTGTAGTGTCAATAGTTGTTGTACTCTCAATTTGTGGATAATATTGTACTTGGATTAGTACTAGATTGGTGCTCGGTAGAAACTTATTTGAGGCTACCTCGACACGTATCTATTTTTGTATGTCCTCCTTAGTCAATACATTTGTTTTCAGTGGAGTATCCTCAGTGATATTAATAATTGTGATCACATCTCATGATTCACCTATTTCATCCTTTTGATTGGCTTCCTTCTCTACATTCAATGGTTTGGCAATGTCCTCCTTATTATCTAATTCCACTTTACTGGATGTATCTGCACTCAGTTCTGAACTCTTGTCAATGATAAGTCCAAAAATAATTTTCCACAACCTTGTGATATGTTGCACAATCTCTTCAACCTTGTGTTGTAGAATGGAGTATGCTCAGAGCTTGGGAAGAAATTTATTTCTATACTGCTCCATGTACTGCTTGATGTAAATTAGGGGATAAGTCTAGCATGACTTGAGATAGAGTTCTCTCCCTTATTTGTTTCTAAGTCATCAAGGCATACTCTGATTTCTAAGCTATCCTCTTATATATTTCTTTAGGAATAAGGTTCCCCATCTGTAATGGTGTCATCTTGAATGTATAAGTGATGGTTCTATGTGAGAAGGGGTAGTGTTATAATGTTCATAGAATGATTACACTGTTGGAAACTGCAATTGAAGCAATTGTTATATTGTCATTGATGTCAAACCTTAACTGGTAAGACTATTGCTATTTAAGAAAGTACTATATCTATTTGAGTGTTGCTAAGGGGATAGGCAAGGTTGGTAACAAAAACACCTAAGGAAAGGTTGAGTTATCTTGACACTTTAATGAGTACTTGATTATGTGGCACAATGATAAGACAATGTATTGTTTATCTTAGTAAGAATGAAGACTAAACTAGTAGGCTTGATCGAGCATAAGTGAAGAAATCTAGTTTAAGCTGAGTGTTGTTTGTGTTGACCAAGCTGGTGAATGCCGAGTAAAAATAGTGTTGACCGAACACTAGTTAATTACCGAGGAAGACAGTGTTAGCCGAGGGAATAGTTTATGTGGTGACTGAGCTTTCTAGAGAAGATCGAGAAGTTGGACATAGTATTGACCGAGCGTCAGTATTTTGCATTTGTTGAAGAATTTGGATTTCTAGCCGACATCATTGAATTCTTGAATTATGTAAAATGTGTTCACTTTATTTATTGATTGTATGAAAGCATTTAATGCACTGTAAAACATTTTATTGTAAATCTTTAAGAGATTCAAGATATTTCAAAGATAAGCCGAAGAACATAATGTAGGATGGATTCAATGAATCTGACCTAACCCTAAGATCTACAAAGGAGATTAAGTGGAAAAAGATGTATTGACCTAATAGAGGTAGTATTAAGGAACCTAAGCAAGAAGTTGAATGTGGAGACGGAAATAAGTGAATGCTGGAAGTATTGTTATTGACTGTCTAAGCAGAAAAGGCTAAAGGAGAAGTGTTGTGATCACTTGAAGGGTTCCGAGTAGATCAGTGATGGAGATGGAAAAAGGTTCACAGTCAGTAAGCCAACATATGTGTATGGAATTGGATCTGATATTTGCAAAGTGAGTTGTATGTTTCTCAAATCAATATTACTACTACTTTCTAACCATTGTAATAGTCAAAATCCTTTTAATAGAGGTTGACCTAATAGTCATAGGGTATAAATCCTTTGAACAAGGTTGCATTCTAATGGAGTGTATGTAAGTCCTATAACAAGGCACACTTTTAATAGAGTGGTTGAAATCCTTTAACCGGGTCACACCTGACCATGTGTTTGTAACCTTTGACAGGGTTGGCTTTTCATTGAGCTCACTTCAGAAGAGTGAACATAATAGTAACATGTTACAAAGTGGTTTTTCCCAAATTGGGTTTCCACTATAAATCCTGGTGTTGATACTTGTGTGAATGTTTTGGTTTAAACATTTCTATGTTTTACAAGTTAGATGCTATTGGATAAGTGGACTGCACTATTATATGTTTTTGTTATGCAATCAGTAATGACCGAGTAGGTGTTGGTTATTAGATCTGATTTGTTGAAGAGTTTGAAAGATTGTTTTATACATTTGGACCTAAGAACAACTGATTCACCCCCCCTCTCTGTTGTTCTAAATCATATTAACAATTGGTATCAGAGCTTTTGGTGCTTACAAAGACAAGTTTGAAGGTACTTGAAGCAAATGATCAAGATGTATAAGAAAGAGGTACCTAAGATGAATAAGGAAAACTTTCCTGCATGGCAAAGTTTGATGAAGCTGCATCTAGCCGGTATTGGTGATTCTACTAAGTATTACATTGAACATGACTATGTCACACCTGTTGCACCTCTGACTACCAAGGAAATGAAAGTCAAACAAGAGCACAACTAAGCAATGTTGGAGATTGTGTCTGCCCTAAGTTATCCAGAATTCGAAGATATCAAAGACTGCAGTACCCACAAAGCAAATGTGGGACACCCTTGCAAGCATTTATAGTGGTGATGTGAATGTGTTGAGAGCAAAATCCGATAGCCTAAGAGGTAAATTTGATGAAATGAGAATGCAAGAAGGTGAGAATATTGCACAATATTGTGGTAGAATAAAAGAAGTTGTAATGCTATTAGAGAAGAAAATGAAATTATTGAGGATGAAACTGTAATAGGAAAAGTATTGAGAACTTTGCATGCTATCTATGCAATCAAAATTTCTACAATCTAGGAATCTAGATGTAACTCTCCTAATGTCCTTACTTTAGGAAGTTTGGTCAGCAAGCTTACTGCTTTTGAACTTTCTAACTATGATAACTTCACTGTTCGTAGTATTGAATCTACCTTTAAGTCTCAGATGGTTTTGAATAAGTCAAAGAAGGAAAAATAAAGATGCATCAGTGAAAGTGAAAGTGATAGTGACAGTGGCACATCTGATGAAGAACTTGAGGATCTAGAAGCTCTTATGGCTAGAAGACTGAAAAGGGGAAAAGGAAGGTACAAAAGTAAACTCCCTATTATATGTTTTTCATGTAATAAAGTTGGTCATATAGCTGCTAGATGTCCTGATAGGGATAATAAGGATGAAGAAAGAGACAACAAGCAAAAAGACAAAAGAGAAGATAGAGGTTACCGAAGATACAAAGACTACAAAGGGAAAGGTAAGAAATCCTGCTACATTGTTGAAGAAGAGACTAACACTGATAATGATGATTTTGAAATTGAAGTTGTCTATGTTGCAATGAAAGATGAATCTGATGAGGATGAGAAAACTGCATTAATATCTTATGTGAACAAAAATGATAAATGGATTATTAACAGTGGTTATTCACATCATATGACTGGAGATAAGAGTAAGTTTGATACCTTAAACCATTATAAAGGTAGGAGTGTAAAGTTTGGAAATGATGCACCATGTCCTATTAGAGGAAAAGGATTGATTAAGCTGACTGATAAGATCTCTTGTGAAAATGATTATTGGGTTGAGGGGTCTTAATTATAATTTGTTGAGTGTTGCATAGCTTAATAGCACTAGCTACTGAGTGGAATTTCATCATAGGAAGCCAAAATATTTGATACCACAGGTGAACTGATTGGAAGTGGAGAACAAATAAGAGGTAATTTGTTCTATCTAGACCTATATGAAGAAACATGTATGATTGCACAACTTGATGATATTTGGTTATGGCATAAGTGGCTATGTCATGTTAACTTTGATAATCTAGTAGAAATTAGCAAGAAAAAGAAAGTGAGAGGTCTACCTAGATTGAAGAAACCTGAGAATGTAATGTGCAAAGAATATCAGTTGGGTTAAGATGACTAAGTCTAGTTTCACGAGAAAAACCTTTACTTCAAAGAATGTCTTAGATTTGGTTCATACTAACCTTTGTGGACCGATGGGTGTACAAAGTTATTGTGGTGCTAGATATTTTATCCTATTTGTTGATGATTATACTAGAATGATGCATGTAATGTTCTTAAAATAAAAATCTGATGCTTTTAAATTTTTTAAGTGGTATGTGGCCAAGGTTGAAAAAGAGATAGGTAAAAACCTGAAGTGTCTGAGATCTGACCAAGGTGGAGAATTTACATCAAATGAGTTCAATCTATTTTGCAATGATAGAGAGATCAAAAGGCATATGTCTGCACCTAGAACTCCTCCACAGAACGGTATAGCAGAGAGAAGGAATAGATCTATCTTGGACTGTGCACGGACATTAATGATTGAAAAGAATGTTCGCATAGAAGTATTGGAAAGAAGCTGTAAAATAGTACAACTATTTATACTCTTAACCGAGTACATATCAAAAAAGGTACAAATATGACACCTTATGAATTATGGCATGGGTATGCACCGAATGTAAAATACTTTAGAATCTTTGGAAATAAGTACTACATATTAAAGGATAGTAGGAATGGAAAATTTGATGCTAAAAGCGATGAGGATATATTCCTAGGCTATTCCACAAAAAGTAAAGCTTATAAGTTTCTGAATTCTAACACTAATAAAATTGTGGAAAGTGTAAATGTTAAAGTTGATGAGTATGCAGATAAAAATGAAGCTGACAGTAATAGGGTACCAAAGATTATAGATCTTTTGTGTATATAGAGGAAGAAGAGGCAAATGATAGACCTGCACCTGATGCTGAGTCTCGGGTAAGCAATGTCAAGCATTAGGATAACAATGCTAAGAGAGAAGAAGAACATGTTGAGTGACAGGAAGAAGTTTGTCGAGTATCAGGAAGAGGTTTCTGAGCATTCGGAAGCTGAATCTGACAATCTGGTTGGAGAACCTGATGAGCCGAATGAAAGAAGAGCAAAACCTATTCTAGCACAATATGTACGAAGACATCACAAGCGGAACAGATTATTGGAGATAAAGATATCATAATTCAGACAAGAAGCAAAGTAAGAGATCCAACATGTTTACTATGTGAATATGAGCTAAGACAACAAAGGAAGCATTAGAAAATGAAGACTGGATAGAAGCAATGAATGAAGAGATTGACCAGATAGAGAAGAATGATACCTGGACTTTGGTGCCAAGACCAGAAGATAAGAATGTCATTGGGACAAAGTGGGTATTTCAAATAAGGCTGAATGAACATGGTCAAATCACAAGAAACAAGGCCAGGCTAGTATGCAAAGGCTACACACAAGAAGAAGGAATAGATTATGGGGAAACATTTTCCCTTGTAGCAAGATTGGAAGGAGTCAGAGCTCTGCTTGCATATGATGCCTATAAAAGTTTCAAGGTATACCAAATGGATGTCAAGTTTGCATTTTTAAATGGTATATTGGAAGAAGAAGTATATATTAAACAACCAGAAGGATTTTTTGATCCAAATAGAAGACACATGGTTTATAAACTGAATAAAGCACTATATGGATTAAAGCAAGCTCCTAGAGCATGGTATGAGAGATTGCACAACTACTTAATACAGATTGGATTCTCAAGGACAAATGACACAAGCAATCTATACATGAAAGATGAAGAAGGTAAAGGAATCTTGTTAGCCAAAATCTTTGTAGATGATATTATATTTGGTGGACAAGATGCCTTGTGTAATAAATTTTCAAATGAAATGCAAACTAAATTTGAAATGAGTATGTTTGGAGAGATCCAATTTTTTTGGGTTTGCAAGTATATCAGATGGAGAAAGGAATCTTCATCACCCAGTCTAAATATGTTCATGAGATACTAAAAACCTTTGGTATGGAAGACTCAAGGCCAGTAAGTACTCCCATGGCTACTAGACAAAAGTTGTCTAAGAATGATGATGTTGTAGAAGTTAACCAGACTTTGTATAGATTTGTGATCAGAAAGCTATAGTATGCTATACATAGCAGACTAGATATTGCATTAGCTGTTGGGATTGTGGCAAGATTTTCTACCAATCCTAAGGAAACTCGTATGATGGCGGTTAAAAGAATCATGAGATACTTGAAAGGAACTGCTGACTATGGATTGTACTACAAGAAGCATGGCAAATTTGAACTGAGAGTGTATACAGATGCTGATTGGGTAGGAAATGTAGATGACAAAAAGAGTACTAGTGGTGAAGCTTTCTTTCTTGGACATAGATTAGTTTCCTAGACAAGCAAGAAACAAAATTGCATTTCCCAATCTACTACTGAAGCTGAGTATGTGGCTGCAACTGTCAATTGTTCAAATTTGATATGGATAAAGCAATTGTTGGTAGGCATGAAAGAAGAAATCACTGAACCAATTGTCATCTTCTGTGACAGCACACGTGCTATCAACATCTCTAAAAACCCAGTGATGCACACTAAAACCAAACACATTGCCATCAAGTATCACTACTTGAGAGAACTGGTACAAGATAAAGAGGTTCACATGGAATATGTGAATACCAAGGAACAAATAGCAGATATTCACTAAAGCTTTACCTAAAGAAGCTCATGAATACCTGAGAAGTCAATTAGGGGTCCTTCCCCTAACTAAGGCTACCTAGTCAAGCTAGGAGCACTGCATCAAGTGTGCTACAAAGAACATCTAACATACTGATGCAGAGAAAGGTCACACTTTAGGAGCAACCTAAAGTTGTGAAGAGCACAAAAAGTCAAAATAAGTCATAAGCAAGATGACAGAGGGAGAAATATTCTACCGAACTGAGAGGATGATATCTACATCTACAAGATGTATGTTTTTGTTGTTGCTTTGGCATTTTTTGTCAAAGAGGAGATAATGACAAATGAATACACATAATGAGAAGATCAAGACAATGAGAGAAATTCAGTGGATGGTCATGCATGGCTAATAAATTCTATATCAGAATGAAGCTAAGGATATTATACATTTCTCTAATAGACAGATAGTTTTGGATTGGTTGGTAATTCATGTGATATTCATATGGTGTTTCCATCAATGCCAAAGAGGGAGATTGTTGGAAACTGCAATTGAAGCAATTGTTGTATTGTCATTGATGTCAAACCTTAACTGGTAAGACTATTTCTATTTAAGAAAGTACTATATCTATTTGAGTGTTGCTAAGGGGATAGGCAAGGTTGGTAACAACGACACCTAAGGAAAGGTTGAGTTATCTTGATACTTCAATGAGTACTTGATTATGTGGCACAATGATAAGACAATGTATTGTTTATCTTAGTAAGAATGAAGACTAAACTGGTAGGCTTGACCGAGCATAAGTGAAGAAATCTAGTTTAAGCTGAGTGTTGTTTGTGTCGACCGAGCTAGTGAATGTCGAGTAAAAAAAAGTGTTGATTGAACACCAGTTTAATTGCCGAGGAAGATAGTGTTAGCCAAGGGAATAGTTTATGTGGTGACCGAGCTTTCTAGAGAAGACTAAGAAGTTGGACACAGTATTGACTGAGCATCAATATTTTGCATTTCTTGAAGAATTTGGATTTCTAGCTGACATCGTTGAATTCTTGAATTATGTAAAATGTGGTGACTTTATTTATTGATTGTATGAAAGCATTTAATGCACTGTAAAACATTTTATTGTAAATCTTTAAGAGATTCAAGATATTTCAAAGATAAGCCAAAGAACATATTGTAGGATGGATTCAATGAATCTAACCTAACCCTAAGATCTACAAAGGAGATTAAGCGGCAAAAGATGTATTGACCTAATAGAGGTAGTGTTAAGGAAACCTAAGCAAGAAGTTAAATGTGGAGACAAAAATAAGTGAATGCTGGAAGTATTGTTATTGACTGTCTAAGCAGAAAAGGCTGAAGGAGAAGTGTTGTGATCGCTTGAAGGGTTCCGAGTAGATCAGTGATGGAGATGGAAAAGGTTCATAGTTAGTAAGCCAACATATGTGTATGGAATTGGATCTAATATTTGACAAAGTGAGTTGTATGTTCTCAAATCAATATTATTGCTACTTTCTAACCATTGTAATAGTTAAAATCCTTTTAACAGAGGTTGACCTAACAATCATAGGTATAATTCTCTTGAACAAGTTTGCATTCTAATGGAGTGTATGTAAGTCCTATAACAAGGCACACTTTTAACAAAGTGGTTGAAATCCTTTAACCGGGTCACACCTGACAGTGTGTTTGTAACCTTGGACAGAGTTGGTTTTTCAATGAGCTCACTTCAGAAGAGTGAACATAATAGTAACATGTTACAAAGTGGTTTTTCCCAAATTGGGTTTCTACTATAAATCCCGGTGTTGATACTTGCATGAATGTTTTGGTTTGAACATTTATGTGTTTTACAAGTTAGATGGTATTGGATAAGTGGACTACATTGTTATATGTTTTTGTTATGCAATCAGTAATGACTGAGCAGGTTTTGGTTATTAGATTTGATTTGTTGAAGAGTTTGAAAGATTGTTTTATACATCTGGACCTAAGAACAACTTATTCACCCCCCCTCTTTGTTGTTCTAAATCATATTAACATACACTGCTAAAGTTCCCTTTCACTGACTGATGTCATTTTATAAGGTTCTTTGACTATATATATATATATATATATATATATAAATATATATTATATATATATATATATATATATATATATATATATATATATATATATATATATATATATATATATATATATATATATATATATATATGATCTTCTAAACTTGATTTATGGCATTTGAGTGATGTCAAGTACAATACATTGACTCCACTTGGATACAAAGGTCTGAGTGTGCCTATAATATCCCTAAAAATGGTAATTGGAGATAGTCATATAACCAAATCATGATGCTTAGCCTAATTGTCATCCCTATTATTGGGCGACAATTGTCATGTTTCCTATGCTTACTCACTTGTTACTGCATGGTAACATTTGACTACCCTTGCATAATGTGATGAACCAATGATTGATGCTCATTTATGTTTTAACCATCTGTAATAGTTGTTGACTAGTGCTTGAGTAAATTATATATATATATATATATATATATATATATATATATATATATATATATATATATATATATATATATATATATATATATATATATATATATATATATATATATATATATATATATTGGAAAGAGTCATTTTGTAATAATTTGGGGAAAGTGCATGGGCAAGTTGTCTGTGGTTGTCACAATTGAACTATTTAAATTAAAATATTAGTTTAAAATATTTTTATATGTTAATTTTGTGTTGCCAACAAACATGCCATATAAGTAGTTAGATTAAATGAATCTAAATATTTCACGATTTAAAAGTATTGGGAATTTTATTGGAAATTATTGTGTCCCTGGAGTATTAAGTTGTATTTAACTTTCTATTATTTTTATTGTGCTTCAAAAAGTGACTTTTAAGGGAGAATTAGAGCTCATTTTTTGGACACTTAGTCTCCTTTCCTTCCTTCTTGCTCAAAACACCATTGGGGAAAATTTGGATTGATTAGTTGGTATATTTCTTGAGAAGAATTTTTGTGGGTGTTAGCTTGAAAATCTTGTTGGAGTGTATTTTACTAGTTTGGATTTTGCTTCCTCTCTCAATGTGTGTGGTATTATTTTTACATTTAGAGGTTTTAACAAGATTGGGGTAGACTCTTTGAATCCTCTTGTGTTGCTCATTTGAATTGGTTTCTTTTATTTATAAATGGTTTGTAGATTATTATTATGCATCTTCCTTCACAGTAGAATCTCATTTGATGCTTGTGTGAATTTATATGATGGAATTTTGGAAATGGGGGTTTTTGAGGGGATAGGTTGCCCAAATTTTTATTATTGAATGAAATGTGATTTAGATATATTTTGGGGATTTTTTCAATAGGGGATCAATGGGTTCTTTGGATTTTATGTTCTTGGAGTTTGAAAATTTAAGCTTTTTGGTGGCCTTTAATGGTGGCATGGCTTTGGGACTAGTTTTATACCCATCTTATGATTTTTTTAAAAGAGGGATTTAGGTAGTTTCTATGAGCATATATTGTGTGGAATGATGGGCTTTATATACATAATTTTCATTGTGGACCGATTTGAGTTTGTTCTTGTACAAATATGGCTAATGGGACATTTGGTATTACATGAATAGTGTTAATTGAGACATGGCTTGAGATGAGTAAGTATCTTGGGGTCATCTTCAGATTCATGCCCTTGACTTGAGGTATTAAAATAAAACCATGTAACTATAGGTATTGTTTTGGTGAGATGCTCACATATGTTGTGTATGTTATTGTTAATTTGTATATTTTCATGTAAGCTTGTGCATGTAGCATCTGGTCAATACCCACACATGTAGCAATTGGGTCTCACAAATTTGTAGGCTTCCTTGCTTGTCCATAATGGAGTGATATGACTTGCTAATGGACACACCCGCTCATGTAGTGGTTGGACTTGAAAGTATGGGAGTATTGTAGTGGTCATCCTAGTTTGTTTATCTTGTAGCATAGGTCTTGTTTGAGTATCATGCTCACACATGTGGTGATTGGAAGTACAAGAAAGAAGGTTGTTTATGTACTTGGATGTAGATACTTGTATGGATTTGTGTATGAAATACCCACTTTCTTGGTGCTATTCTTGTGTGATGGAGGTCTTTTTATATGTGTGAATGTAACATGCACATGGGTAATCACCCTTATGGATTGTGTTAGTGACCCTTCCCCTGCATGGTTGTTGTATTGAGATTTATTTGCTTATTGCTTATACTAACCTAGTTGTGTATATTGGTCAGGAGTGAGTAAGCATGTAATCCTTCCTGTGTGTGTGGTTGTGTTATTACTTAGGCCATATATTTATCTCCATGAATATGGTGGGGCGGGATAGAGGGTACCACGTGGTTGGGAAGCGTGATAAGCCACTAGGGAATAAAACTCTAGTATATGATAAATCCCAGTAAATGCTTCTTATAGACTCATGTTACTCATAGTGATACGGTGGTGGAATTTTTATTAGTATGATAAATTGTGGCTAAGTTAAACAATCATGATAGCTTATATTGTAATAATGGTTCTTGTAATGTATTCATTTTTTTTCTTAGTTTTTTTAGTGTATTCAAACTAAAAAATGGTTATTTGGTACTCCTTGGTGTGGAGTTAGTCATATTTTTTCTACTTGTGTGTGTTGGCATTAGTTTAGACTTGAATTTTGGAGTTTTTACTACTTTTGTACATATGCATGTTCAATTTGAACATTCATTTCTTTTTGCACATATGAGCCTTGTTTTTTCACATATACATGTTCTTTTT